>CAWUFW010000128.1:5500000-5512500 GCA_963921515.1 Calotriton arnoldi | reverse complement strand
GAATTCGAGGGCGGCCCGGCCAACTGGTCGCCCCATTGGAAAGCATTGCACGCGACCAGATGGCCGAGAGGAAAACGCCCTGATGGCCAGGCCCGTAGGAGGCCAATCTGCCCGTCCCGAGACTTCGCCGGAGGGCTCCCGCCTCTCCATACAGGGCTCGGGGGCTCTGCGTCCCGTGGGCTCGGGGGCTCTGCGTCCCGTGGGCTCGGAGACCCTGGCTGGGCCTCACACAGTGGGTATGCTGGCTTAGCATCCCTGCCTGCTCCCAGGGCAAGCAGACTCAGATGAAAAGGACCATCGGCAAGGGGCTGAGAGGCAGGCGCATACCCGGGCCCCTGGGGGCCCAGGTGCTGCCTTCCCCCGTCTCAGCATCCCCGGACCTCACGGGGGTCTGACTGAGCAAACTCGGAGAAAAAGGACCATCGGGAAGGGGCATAAAAGGCAGGTGCGTACCCAGGCCCCTGGGGGCCCCAGCAGGCAGGCCCGGGTGCTGCCTTCACCCGTCTCAGCATCCCTGGACCTCACGGAGGTCTGCCTGAACAAACTTGGAGAAAATGGACCATCGGGAAGGGGCTGAGAGGCAGGTACATACCCGGGCCCCTGGGGGCCCCGGCAGGCAGGCCCGGGTGCTGCCTTCCCCCATCTCAGCATCCCCGGACCTCACGGGGGTCTGACTGAGCAAACTCTGAGAAAAAGGACCATCGGAAAGGGGCTGAGAGGCAGGTGCATACCCGGGCCCCTGGGGGCCCTGGCGGGCAGGCCCGGGTGCTGCCTTCCCCCGTCTCAGCATCCCCGGACCTCACGTGGGTCTGACTGAGCAAACTCGGAGAAAAAGGACCATCAGGAAGGGGCTGAGAGGCAGGTGCGTACCCGGGCCCCTGGGGGCCCTGGCAGGCGGGCCCGGGTGCTGCCTTCCCCCGTCTCAGCATCCCCGGACCTCACGGAGGTATGACTGAGCAAACTCGGAGAAAAAGGACCATCGGGAAGGGGCTGAGAGGCAGGTACGTGCCCAGGCCCCTGGGGGCCCCGGCGGGCAGGCCCGGGTGCTGCCTTCCCCCGTCTCAGCATCCCCGGACCTCACGTGGGTCTGACTGAGCAAACTCGGAGAAAAAGGACCATCAGGAAGGGGCTGAGAGGCAGGTGCGTACCCGGGCCCCTGGGGGCCCTGGCAGGCGGGCCCGGGTGCTGCCTTCCCCGTCTCAGCATCCCCGGACCTCACGGAGGTATGACTGAGCAAACTCGGAGAAAAAGGACCATCGGGAAGGGGCTGAGAGGCAGGTACGTGCCCAGGCCCCTGGGGGCCCCGGCGGGCAGGCCCGGGTGCTGCCTTCCCCCATCTCAGCATCCCCGGACCTCACGGAGGTCTGCCTGAACAAACTCGGAGAAAATGGACCATTGGGAAGGGGCTGAGAGGCAGGTACGTACCCGGGCCCCTGGGGGCCCCGGCGGGCAGGCCCGGGTGCTGCCTTCCCCCATCTCAGCATCCCCGGACCTCACGGAGGTCTGCCTGAACAAACTCGGAGAAAATGGACCATTGGGAAGGGGCTGAGAGGCAGGTACGTACCCGGGCCCCTGGGGGCCCCGGCGGGCAGGCCCGGGTGCTGCCTTCCCCCATCTCAGCATCCCCGGACCTCACGGGGGTCTGACTGAGCAAATTCGGAGAAAAAGGACCATCGGGAAGGGGCTGAGAGGCAGGTGCATACCCGGGCCCCTGGGGGCCCCGGCGGGCGGGCCCGGGTGCTGCTTTCCCCGTCTCAGCATCCCCGGACCTCACGGAGGTCTGCCTGAACAAACTCGGAGAAAAAGGACAATCGGGAAGGGGCTGAGAGGCAGGTATGTACCCGGGCCCCTGGGGGCCCCGGCGGGCGGGCCCGGGTGCTGCCTTCCCCCTGTCTCAGCATCCCCGGACCTCACATCTGACTGAGCAGACTCGGAGAAAAAGGACCATTGGGAAGGGGCTGAGAGGCAGGTGCGTACCCGGTCCCCTGGGGGCCCCAGCGGGCAGGCCCGGGTGCTGCCTTCCCCTGTCTCGGCATCGCCGGACCTCACGGAGGTCTGACTGAGCAAACTCGGAGAAAAAGGACCATCGGGAAGGGGCTGAGAGGCAGGTGCGTACCCGGGCCTCTGGGGGCCCCGGCGGGCGGGCCCGGGTGCTGCCTTCCCCTGTTTCAGAATCGCCGGACCTCACGGAGGTCTGATTGACCCTCTCCCTAGTAATCCGGAGGAAAATTACCCCCCTTTCTTGTAATCCGTGCACACGAGGTGACAGAGGGGACCCAAGGTGCAAAAGTACCCGACCTCCTGGAGCCATCGCTGGGATCGTGGAGGCAAATGAGCCCTCATCGGGACTTCCAGGGAAGCCCGGCCATCTGGTCGCCCCATAGGAAAGCATTGCGGGAGACCAGATGGCCGAGGGAAAGGGGCGACCAGATGGCCGGGCACGAAAGTGGAGCCATCTGGTCGCTCGGTGCCCCAATGAAAGAGTGAGCGGGTGCCGGGGCACGGGGGACCGGAGGCCCAGGGCCCACGGCCCCAGCTGGGCCCCAGCCATGGAGGCTGCGAGGGGGAGCCGACGGGCCCTCCGACCTGGGGCCCGCAGACACCTCGACAAGCAGGCGAAGCGGGGGAGGTCTGCACGGGACCGACGGACCCCCGTCCCGGGCCCTTGGCATAGAGGCAGGCCGGGAGACAGGGTCCAGTGCTGGAGCACCCGACCCGGGGCCCGGAGGGGCCCCTGGACCCAGCCGGGGCTCCCGGGCCCAGAGGCGCAGCGGAAGCATCCCCGGGCCCGCGGGACCCCGTCCCGGGCACCCTGCCACGCAGCAGGACCGAGGACAGAGCCCGGGGTGGGGAGGCCACCCTCCCCGGGGCCGCAGGGAGCCCCTGAACCCAGCCGAGCAAGGGGAGGCACCCCGGGCACGATGGAACCCCGTTCCAGGCCTTTGGCAGGGCTGCAGGCTGGGGGACAGGGCCCAGGGCTGGAACACCCGAGCCCCTGGAGCCAGCCCAGCAGGGAGAGGCTCCCCGGGCCCGTCGGACCCCATCCAGGGCAGCCTGCCACGCGGCAGGCCCAGGGACGGACCCAGGGCTGGGGCGGCATCCTGGCCCGTCCAACTGCCGGCTGAGGACCGCTAGGCCGAGAGGGGTCCCAGAGTACCTTGTCCCTAGTAATCCGGAGGAAGGCTACCCCCTTTCTGGTAACCTGTGCGCACCGCAAGACTGAGGGGACACTATGCGCGGACGCGCCCGACCTCCTGGAGCCCTCGCTGGGATCAGGGAGGCAAATGAGCCCTCATCGGGACTTCCAGGGCAGCCCGGCCATTTGGTCGCCCCATTGGAAAGCATTGCACGCTACTATTCCAACACCTTCCCTACTGGACTTGCTCTAGATGGCGCTCCAACCTAAGGAATATTCCATCACCTTCCCTACTGGACTTGCTCTAGATGGCGCTCCAACCTAAGGAATATCCCATCACCTTCCCTACTGGACATGCGCTAGATGGCGCTCCAACCTAAGGAATATTCCATCACCTTCCCTACTGGACTTGCTCTAGATGGCGCTCCAACCTAAGGAATATCCCATCACCTTCCCTACTGGACATGCGCTAGATGGCGCTCCAACCTAAGGAATATCCCATCACCTTCCCTACTGGACTTGCGCTAGATGGCGCTCCAACCTAAGGAATATCCCATCACCTTCCCTACTGGACATGCGCTAGATGGCGCTCCAACCTAAGGAATATCCCATCACCTTCCCTACTGGACTTGCGCTAGATGGCGCTCCAACCTAAGGAATATCCCATCACCTTCCCTACTGGACATGCGCTAGATGGCGCTCCAACCTAAGGAATATCCCATCACCTTCCCTACTGGACTTGCGCTAGATGGCGCTCCAACCTAAGGAATATCCCATCACCTTCCCTACTGGACTTGCGCTAGATGGCGCTCCAACCTAAGGAATATCCCATCACCTTCCCTACTGGAATTGCGCTAGATGGCGCTCCAACCTAAGGAATATTCGAACACCTTCCCTACTGGACTTGCTCTAGATGGCGCTCCAACCTAAGGAAAGAATAGTTTTGGAATTCTCAAATTGCAATTCTCTAAAAATCGCTATTTGAGAATCGCAAAACTATTCTTTGATACATCTGGCCCCATGTCCCTAGTAATCCGGAGGAAGGGTACCCCCCCCCTTTCTGGTAACCTGTGCGCACCGTGAGACTGAGGGGACCCAAGGCACGGACGCGCCCAACCTCCTGGAGCCCTGGATGGGATCGGGGAGGCAAATGAGCCCTCATAGGGACTTCCAGGGCAACCCGGCCATCTGGTCGACCCATTGGAAAGCATTGCGCGCGCGACCAGATGGCTGAGGGGATTGGCGCGACATAGATGGCCGAGGGGATAGGCGCGACCAGATGGCCGAGGTGATAGGCCAAGCATGGGGAGGCTCGCTGGGCACAACGGAACCCCCGTCTCTGGCCTTTGGCAGAGCGACCGGCCGGGGGACGGGGGACGGGGCCCAGGGCTGCAGCAACTGACCCGGGGGGACCCTGGACCCAGCCGGGGCTTCCAGGCCCGGACGCTCGAGGGAAGCCTCCCCGGCCCTGCGGGAGCCCGTCCCGGGCACCCTGTCACTTGGCAGGCCCGAGGACGGAGCCCGGGTTGGGGAGGCCGCCCTCCCCAAGGGCCCCGGCCGGAGCTCCTGAACTCAGCCAAGCAAGGGGAGGCTCCCCGGGCAAAACGGAACACCGTCCCGGGGCTTTTGCAGAGCGGCAGGCCGGGGGACGCGGCCCAGGGCAGGAGCACCCGACCAGGGACCTGACGGGGCCTCTGGACCCAGCCGTGGCTCCCAGGCCCAGAGGCGCAGGGGAAGCCTCCCCGGGCTCACCGGACACCATCCTGGGCACCCTGCCACGCAGCAGGACTGAGGACAGAGCCCGGGGTGGGGAGGCTGCCCTCCCCGGGGCCATGAACCCAGCCAAGCAAGGGAGGGTCCCTGGGTACAACAGAACCCCGTCCCGGGGCTTTGGCAGAGCAGCAGGCCAGGGGACGCGGCCCAGTGCCGGAGCACCTGACCCGGGGCCCGACAGGGCCCCTGGACCCTGCCGGGGCTCCCAGGCCCAGAGGCGCAGGGGAAGCCTCCCCGGGCCCACGGGACCCTGTCCCGGGCACCCTGCCACGCGGCAGGACCGAGGACAGAGCCCGGGGTGGGGAGGCCGCCCTCCCCAGGGCCCTCAGGGGCCCCAGCCGGAGATCCTGAACCCAGCCAAGCAAGGGGAGGGTCCCCTGGACCCAGCCGGGGCTCCCAGGCCCAGAGGCGCAGGGGAAGCCTCCCCGGGCCCACGGGACCCTGTCCCGGGCACCCTGCCACGCAGCAGGACCAAGGACAGAGCCCGGGGTGGGGAGGCCGCCCTCCCCGGGACCCTCAGGGGCCCCGGACGGAGCTCCTGAACCCAGCCAAGCAAGGGGAGGGTCCCCGGGCACAACGGAACCCCGTCCCGGGGCTTTGGTAGAGCAGCAGGCCAGGGGACGCGGCCCAGGGCCGGAGCACCTGACCCGGGGCCCGACAGGGCCCCTGGACCCAGCCGGGGCTCCCAGGCCCAGAGGCGCAGGGGAAGCCTCCCCGGGCCCACGGGACCCTGTCCCCGGCACCCTGCCACGCGGCAGGACCGAGGACAGAGCCCGGGGTGGGGAGGCCGCCCTCCCCAGGGCCCTCAGGGGCCCCGGCTGGAGAACCTGAACCCAGCCAAGCAAGGGGAGGGTCCCCGGGCACAACGGAACCCCATTCCCGGCCTTTGGAAGTGCAGCAGGGTGGGGGACAGGTCCCAGGGCCGGAGCACCCGACCCGGGGCCCGACGGGGCCCCTGGACCCAGCCGGGGCTCCAAAGGCCCAGAGGCGCAGGGGAAGCCTCCCCGGGCCCACCGGACCCCATCCCGTGCACCCTGCCATGCGGCAGGACCAAGGATGGAGCTCCAGGGTGGGGAGGACGCCCTCCCCAGGGCCCCTGGGAGCCGCTGAACCCAGCCGAGCAGGGGGAGGCTCCACAGTCCCGCGGGACCTCGTTCAGGCATCCTGCCACTCAGCAGGACCGAGGACAGACCCTGGGGTGGGGAGGCTGCACTCCCCAGGCCCCCTGGACCCAGCCCAGCAGGGGAGGCTCCCCGGGCCTGCCAGACCCCATCCAGGGCAGCCTGCCACGCGGCAGGCCCATGGATGGACCCAGGGCTGGGGCGGCATCCTGGCCCGCCCAGCTGCCGGCTGAGGACCGTTAGGCCGAGAGGGGTCCCAGAGTACCCTGTCCCTAGTAATCCGGAGGAAGGCTATTCCGCTTTCTGGGAATCCGTGCGCACCGCGAGGCTCAGGGGACCCTGGGCGCGAACGTGCCCGACCTCCTGGAGCCCTGGCTGGGATCCGGGAGGCAAATGATCCCTCATCGGGACTTCCAGGGCGGCCTAGCCATCTGGCCGCCCCATTGGAAAGCATTGCGTGTGACCAGATAGCCGAGGGGAGAGGTGCGACCAGATGGCCAGGACCGAAAGGACTGCCATCTGCCCACCCCGAGCTGAGCCATAGCGGTAGGGCTCCCGCCTGCCCTTGCAGGTCTCCGGGGCTCTGCACCAGGGACCCTTGTCCCGGGCAGATGGACACTTGGCAGGCAGCAGGACGGGGGCTCCCAAACCCCAGGCCCTGACCGAAACGCAGTCCCCGGGGCCGGTCCCTGCTTCGCAACCCAGCCAGGCCGGGGAGATCGGGGAGCCTGCCCAGGCACGAGGGACCCCTGGAGATCAGGGAGCCTGCCCAGGCACGAGGGACCCCCTGTCCCGGGCACACGGACCCTCAGGACGTGCGCTCGTTTTCCACACATTTTTTCCAAAATTCTGCATAGTGGCGCTACGCCAACTACGCCCAGCCCTACCCCTGTCCCGGGCACAAGGACCCTCAGGACGTGCGCACGTTTTCCACACATTTTTTTTCCAAAATTTTGCGTAGTGGAACTACGCAAATTCCGCCCAGCCCTAACCAAACTCCTACTACGCAGTGGAAAGGACTTAGCCAGCCACGCCCCCACCTAGCCCGGTCCCCGTTTCTGAACCCAGCCAGTTTGCGGGAGCCTCCCTTGGCCCGATGGACCCCATCACGGGCACCCGGACCCTCGCCAGGCCGCAGGACAGGGGCTCTCGCACCACAGGGTCGTATAGGGGTGGGCAGAAAACTCCGCTCCGCCAGCGTAGCGGATAAAGCCAGCCACCCCCGCTCCACGGCCCGGTCCCTGCTTCTGAAAGCAGCCAGGCCGGGGAGAGCCTCCCCGGGCCCTGGTGGACCCCCGTCCCCAGCGCCCGGACCCTCGGCTGGCTTGCAGTACGGGGGCGCCCGCACCCCGGGACCCGCCGGACGGAGCACGAGCCCCGGGCCCGGTCCCAGCTTCCGAACCCTAGCCAGGCCGGGGAGAGCCTCCCCGGGCCTCGGGTGGAACCACTCCTGTTCCCAGCCACCGGACACTCGGCCTGCTTGCCGGACGGGGGCTCCCGCACCCCAGGGACTGCCAGACGGAGCTCAAGCCCCAGGCCCAGGTCCCAGTCCCAGTCCCAGCTTCCGAACACTATGCCAGGCCTGGGAGAGCCTCCCCGGGCCCCGATGGACCCCCGTGCCCAGCGCCCGGACCCTGGGCTGGCTTGCAGGATGGGGGGCTCCCGTACCCCGGGCCCCGCCGGACGGAGCTCAAGCCCCAGGCCCTGTCCCTGCTTCTGACACCCAGCCAGGCTGGAGAGAGCCTCCCTGGGCCCCGGTGGACCCCCCGTCCCCAGCGCCCGGAGCCTCGGCTGGCTTGCAGTACGGGGGAGCTCCCGCACCCCGGGGCCCGCCGGACGGAGCACGAGCCCCGGGCCCGGTCCCAGCTTCCGAACCCTAGCCAGGCCGGGGAGAGCCTCCCCGGGCCTCGGGTGGAACCACTCCTGTCCCCAGCCACCGGACACTCGGCCCGCTTGCCGGACGGGGGCTCCCGCACCCCAGGGCCTGCCAGACGGAGCTCAAGCCCCAGGCCCAGGTCCCAGTCCCAGCTTCCGAACACTATGCCAGGCCTGGGAGAGCCTCCCCGGGCCCCGATGGACCCCCGTGCCCAGCGCCCGGACCCTGGGCTGGCTTGCAGGATGGGGGCTCCCATACACCGGGCCCCGCCGGACGGAGCTCAAGCCCCAGGCCCTGTCCCTGCTTCTGACACCCAGCCAGGCTGGAGAGAGCCTCCCTGGGCCCCGGTGGACCCCCCCGTCCCCAGCGCCCGGAGCCTCGGCTGGCTTGCAGTACGGGGAGCTCCCGCACCCCGGGGCCCGCCGGACAGAGCACGAGCCCCGGGCCCGGTCCCAGCTTCCGAACCCTAGCCAGGCCGGGGAGAGCCTCCCCGGGCCTCGGGTGGAACCACTCCTGTCCCCAGCCACCGGACACTCGGCCCGCTTGCCGGACGGGGGCTCCCGCACCCCAGGGCCTGCCAGACGGAGCTCAAGCCCCAGGCCCAGGTCCCAGTCCCAGCTTCCGAACACTATGCCAGGCCTGGGAGAGCCTCCCCGGGCCCCGATGGACCCCCGTGCCCAGCGCCCGGACCCTGGGCTGGCTTGCAGGATGGGGGCTCCCGTACACCGGGCCCCGCCGGACGGAGCTCAAGCCCCAGGCCCTGTCCCTGCTTCTGACACCCAGCCAGGCTGGAGAGAGCCTCCCTGGGCCCCGGTGGACCCCCCCGTCCCCAGCGCCCGGAGCCTCGGCTGGCTTGCAGTACGGGGAGCTCCCGCACCCCGGGGCCCGCCGGACAGAGCACGAGCCCCGGCCCGGTCCCAGCTTCCGAACCCTAGCCAGGCCGGGGAGAGCCTCCCCGGGCCTCGGGTGGAACCACTCCTGTCCCCAGCCACCGGACACTCGGCCTGCTTGCCGGACGGGGGCTCCCGCACCCCAGGGCCTGCCAGACGGAGCTCAAGCCCCAGGCCCAGGTCCCAGTCCCAGTCCCAGTCCCAGCTTCCGAACACTATGCCAGGCCTGGGAGAGCCTCCCCGGGTCCCGATTGACCCCCGTGCCCAGCGCACGGACCCTGGGCTGGCTTGCAGGATGGGGGGCTCCCATACCCCGGGCCCCGCCGGACGGAGCTCAAGCCCCAGGCCCTGTCCCTGCTTCTGACACCCAGCCAGGCTGGAGAGAGCCTCCCTGGGCCCCGGTGGACCCCCCGTCCCCAGCGCCCGGACCCTCGGCTGGCTTGCAGTACGGGGGCTCCCGCACCCCGGGGCCCGCCGGACGGAGCTCAAGCCCCAGGCCCTGTCCCTGCTTCTGACACCCAGCCAGGCTGGAGAGAGCCTCCCCGGGCCCCGGTGGACCCAGGTCCCCAGCACCCAGACCCTCGGCTGGCTTGCAGGACGGGGGGGGGGGCTCCCGCACCCCATGGCCCGCCGGACGGAGCTCAAGCCCCGGGCCCGGTCCCTGCTTTCAACACCCAGCCAGGCCGGGGGGAGCCTCCCCGGGCCCCGATGGACCCTCTGTCCCCAGCACCCAGACCCTGGGCCGGCTTGCAGGACGGGGGGGCTCCAGCACCCCATGGCCTGCCGGACAGAGCTCAAGCCCTGGGCCCGGTCCCTGCTTCCGAACCCTAGCCAGGCCGGATAGAGCCTCCCTTGGCCCCGATGAACGCCCAGACCCTCGGCTGGCTTGCATGACGGTGGGGCTCCCGCACCCCATGGCCCGCCGGACGGAGCTCAAGCCCCAGGGAGGCCCCAGGGATGGCCGCTGGGGCGGTGTTGTCCGGGCCCAGCCCATCTGGTCGACGGCTGTGAACCTCCCGCCTGGGAGGGGTGTCCCGGAGTACCCTGTCCCTAGTAATCCGGAGGAAAAACACCCCCCTTTCTTGTAATCCGTGCGCACAGGGTGACAGGGGGGACCCAAGGCGCGAACGTACCCGACCTCCTGGAGCCCTGGCTGGGATCGGGGAGGCAAATGAGCCCTCATCGGGACTTCCAGGGAAGCCCGGCCATCTGGTCGCCCCATAGGAAAGCATTGTGGGAGACCAGATGGCCGAGGGGAAAGGGGCGACCAGATGGCCGAGGGGAAAGGGGAGCCATCTGGTTGCTCTGTGCCCCCAACGAAAGAGTGAGCGGGCGCCGGGGCATGGGGGCCGGAGGCCCAGGGCCCCAGCTGGGCCCCAGCCATGGAGGCTGCGAGGGGGACCCGACAGGCCCTCCGACCCGGGGCCCGCGGACACCTTCACAAGCAGGGGAGGCCTGCACGGGACCAACGGACCCCTGTCCTGGGCCCTTGGTGGAGCAGCAGGCCGGAGGACGGGGCCCAGGGCCGGAGCACCCGACCCGGGGACCGACGGGGTCCCTGGACCCAGCCGGGGCCCCTGGACCCAGCCGGGGCTCCCGGGCCCAGGGGCGCAGGGGAAGCCACCCCGGGCACCCTGCCACGCGGCAGGACCGAGGACGGAGCCCGGGGTGGGGAGGCCACCCTCCCCGGGGCCCCGGACGGAGCTCCTGAACCCAGCCAAGCCAGGGGGGGCTCCCCAGGCACGACGGAACCCCGTCTCGGACCTTTGGCATAGCAGCAGACCGGGGGACGGGGCCCTGGGCTGGAGCACCCGACCCGGGGCCCAGAGGGGCCCCTGGACCCAGCCGGGGCTCCCGGGCCCAGGGGCGCAGGGGAAGCCTCCCCGGTCGCACGGGACCCCGTCCCGGGCACCCTGCCATGCGGCAGGACCTAGGACGGAGCCCGGGGTGGGGAGGCCACCCTCCCTGGGGCCCCGGACGGAGCTCCTGAACCCAGCCAAGCCAGGGGGCTCCCCAGGCACGATGGAACCCCGTCTCGGACCTTTGGCATAGCAGCAGGCCGGGGGACGGGGCCCAGGGCTGGAGCACCCGACCCGGGGCCCAGAGGGGCCCCTGGACCCAGCCGGGGCTCCCGGGCCCAGGGGCGCAGGGGAAGCCTCCCCGGTCCCACGGGACCCCGTCCCGGGCACCCTGCCATGCGGCAGGACCTAGGACGGAGCCCGGGGTGGGGAGGCCACCCTCCCCGCGGCCCCGGACATAGCTCCTGAACCCAGCCAAGCCAGGGGGAGCCTGCCCTTGCAGGGCTCGGGGGCTCTGCTTCCCGGGGGCTCGGGGACCCCGGCCGGGCCTTGGGAACAGGGAGGCCCGCAGCAGCTCTCGGGGCCCAGACTCCCCGGGGGAGGACTGCCCAGGACCCGTGGAGCCCGTCCCGGGCACTTTGCCACGCCGCGGGCCGGAGGAGGGAGCCCCGGACGCTGGGGAGGTGGTCCCCGGGCCCAGCCCGGCTGGTCCCCGGCTGGGAACCTCCAGTCCCGGGAGGGGTGTCCCGGAGTACCCTGTCCCTAGTAATCCGGAGGAAAAACACCCCCTTTCTTGTCAACCGTGCGCACAGGGTGACAGAGGGGACCCAAGGCGCGAACGTACCCGACCTCCTGGAGCCCTGGCTGGGATCGGGGAGGCAAATGAGCCCTCATCGGGACCCGCCTGCCCTTGCAGGGCTCGGGGGCTCCGCTTCCCAGGGGCTCGGGGACCCCGGCCGGGCCTTGGGAACAGGGAGGCCCGCAGGAGCTCTCGGGGCCCAGACTCCCGGGGGAGGACTGCCCAGGACCCGTGGAGCCCGTCCCGGGCACTTTGCCACGCCGCGGGCCGGAGGAGGGAGCCCCGGACGCTGGGGAGGTGGTCCCCGGGCCCAGCCCGGCTGGTCCCCGGCTAGGAACCTCCAGTCCCGGGAGGGGTGTCCCGGAGTACCCTGTCCCTAGTAATCCGGAGGAAAAACACCCCCCTTTCTTGTCAACCGTGCGCACAGGGTGACAGAGGGGACCCAAGGCGCGAACGTACCCGACCTCCTGGAGCCCTGGCTGGGATCGGGGAGGCAAATGAGCCCTCATCGGGACCCGCCTGCCCTTGCAGGGCTCGGGGGCTCCGCTTCCCAGGGGCTCGGGGACCCCGGCCGGGCCTTGGGAACAGGGAGGCCCGCAGGAGCTCTCGGGGCCCAGACTCCCGGGGGAGGACTGCCCAGGACCCGTGGAGCCCGTCCCGGGCACTTTGCCACGCCGCGGGCCGGAGGAGGGAGCCCCGGACGCTGGGGAGGTGGTCCCCGGGCCCAGCCCGGCTGGTCCCCGGCTAGGAACCTCCAGTCCCGGGAGGGGTGTCCCGGAGTACCCTGTCCCTAGTAATCCGGAGGAAAAACACCCCCTTTCTTGTCAACCGTGCGCACAGGGTGACAGAGGGGACCCAAGGCGCGAACGTACCCGACCTCCTGGAGCCCTGGCTGGGATCGGGGAGGCAAATGAGCCCTCATCGGGACCCGCCTGCCCTTGCAGGGCTCGGGGGCTCCGCTTCCCAGGGGCTCGGGGACCCCGGCCGGGCCTTGGGAACAGGGAGGCCCGCAGGAGCTCTCGGGGCCCAGACTCCCGGGGGAGGACTGCCCAGGACCCGTGGAGCCCGTCCCGGGCACTTTGCCACGCCGCGGGCCGGAGGAGGGA
>CAWUFW010000128.1:5472500-5487500 GCA_963921515.1 Calotriton arnoldi | reverse complement strand
GCTGGAGAACCCGACCCGGGGCCCGGAGGGGCCCCTGGACCCAGCCGGGGCTCCCAGGCCCGGAGGCGAAGGGGAAGCCTCCCCGGGCCCCCGTCCCGGGCACCCTGCCACGCAGCAGGACCGAGGACAGAGCCCGGGGTGGGGAGGCCACCCTCTATGGGGCTGCAGGGAGCCCCTGAACCAAGCCGAGCAAGGGGAGGCACCCCGGGCACGATGGAACCCCGTCCCGGGCCTTTGGCAGGGCAGCAGGCTGGGGGACAGGGCCCAGGGCTGGAACACCCGAGCCCCTGGAGCCAGCCCAGCAGGGAGAGGCTCCCCGGGCCCGCCGGACCCCATCCAGGGCAGCCTGCCACGCGGCAGGCCCAGGGACATATCCAGGGCTGGGGCGGCATCCTGGCCCGTCCAACTGCTGGCGGAGGACCGCTAGGCCGAGAGGGGTCCCAGAGTACCTTGTCCCTAGTAATCCGGAGGAAGGCTACCCCCTTTCTGGTAACCTGTGCGCACCGCAAGACTGAGGGGACCCTATGCGCGGACGCGCCCGACCTCCTGGAGCCCTCGCTGGTATCGGGAAGGCAAATGAGCCCTCATTGGGAATTCGAGGGCGGCCCGGCCAACTGGTCGCCCCATTGGAAAGCATTGCACGCGACCAGATGGCCGAGAGGAAAACGCCCTGATGGCCAGGCCCGTAGGAGGCCAATCTGCCCGTCCCGAGACTTCGCCGGAGGGCTCCCGCCTCTCCATACAGGGCTCGGGGGCTCTGCGTCCCGTGGGCTCGGGGGCTCTGCGTCCCGTGGGCTCGGAGACCCTGGCTGGGCCTCACACAGTGGGTATGCTGGCTTAGCATCCCTGCCTGCTCCCAGGGCAAGCAGACTCAGATGAAAAGGACCATCGGCAAGGGGCTGAGAGGCAGGCGCATACCCGGGCCCCTGGGGGCCCAGGTGCTGCCTTCCCCCGTCTCAGCATCCCCGGACCTCACGGGGGTCTGACTGAGCAAACTCGGAGAAAAAGGACCATCGGGAAGGGGCATAAAAGGCAGGTGCGTACCCAGGCCCCTGGGGGCCCCAGCAGGCAGGCCCGGGTGCTGCCTTCACCCGTCTCAGCATCCCTGGACCTCACGGAGGTCTGCCTGAACAAACTTGGAGAAAATGGACCATCGGGAAGGGGCTGAGAGGCAGGTACATACCCGGGCCCCTGGGGGCCCCGGCAGGCAGGCCCGGGTGCTGCCTTCCCCCATCTCAGCATCCCCGGACCTCACGGGGGTCTGACTGAGCAAACTCTGAGAAAAAGGACCATCGGAAAGGGGCTGAGAGGCAGGTGCATACCCGGGCCCCTGGGGGCCCTGGCGGGCAGGCCCGGGTGCTGCCTTCCCCCGTCTCAGCATCCCCGGACCTCACGTGGGTCTGACTGAGCAAACTCGGAG
Organism: Calotriton arnoldi; assembly: GCA_963921515.1. Classification (NCBI taxonomy): domain Eukaryota; kingdom Metazoa; phylum Chordata; class Amphibia; order Caudata; family Salamandridae; genus Calotriton; species Calotriton arnoldi. Next base: position 5,486,080 of record CAWUFW010000128.1, on the reverse strand, counting down.
AAAAAGGACCATCAGGAAGGGGCTGAGAGGCAGGTGCGTACCCGGGCCCCTGGGGGCCCTGGCAGGCGGGCCCGGGTGCTGCCTTCCCCCGTCTCAGCATCCCCGGACCTCACGGAGGTATGACTGAGCAAACTCGGAGAAAAAGGACCATCGGGAAGGGGCTGAGAGGCAGGTACGTGCCCAGGCCCCTGGGGGCCCCGGCGGGCAGGCCCGGGTGCTGCCTTCCCCCGTCTCAGCATCCCCGGACCTCACGTGGGTCTGACTGAGCAAACTCGGAGAAAAAGGACCATCAGGAAGGGGCTGAGAGGCAGGTGCGTACCCGGGCCCCTGGGGGCCCTGGCAGGCGGGCCCGGGTGCTGCCTTCCCCCGTCTCAGCATCCCCGGACCTCACGGAGGTATGACTGAGCAAACTCGGAGAAAAAGGACCATCGGGAAGGGGCTGAGAGGCAGGTACGTGCCCAGGCCCCTGGGGGCCCCGGCGGGCAGGCCCGGGTGCTGCCTTCCCCCATCTCAGCATCCCCGGACCTCACGGAGGTCTGCCTGAACAAACTCGGAGAAAATGGACCATTGGGAAGGGGCTGAGAGGCAGGTACGTACCCGGGCCCCTGGGGGCCCCGGCGGGCAGGCCCGGGTGCTGCCTTCCCCCATCTCAGCATCCCCGGACCTCACGGAGGTCTGCCTGAACAAACTCGGAGAAAATGGACCATTGGGAAGGGGCTGAGAGGCAGGTACGTACCCGGGCCCCTGGGGGCCCCGGCGGGCAGGCCCGGGTGCTGCCTTCCCCCATCTCAGCATCCCCGGACCTCACGGGGGTCTGACTGAGCAAATTCGGAGAAAAAGGACCATCGGGAAGGGGCTGAGAGGCAGGTGCATACCCGGGCCCCTGGGGGCCCCGGCGGGCGGGCCCGGGTGCTGCTTTCCCCGTCTCAGCATCCCCGGACCTCACGGAGGTCTGCCTGAACAAACTCGGAGAAAAAGGACAATCGGGAAGGGGCTGAGAGGCAGGTATGTACCCGGGCCCCTGGGGGCCCCGGCGGGCGGGCCCGGGTGCTGCCTTCCCCCTGTCTCAGCATCCCCGGACCTCACATCTGACTGAGCAGACTCGGAGAAAAAGGACCATTGGGAAGGGGCTGAGAGGCAGGTGCGTACCCGGTCCCCTGGGGGCCCCAGCGGGCAGGCCCGGGTGCTGCCTTCCCCTGTCTCGGCATCGCCGGACCTCACGGAGGTCTGACTGAGCAAACTCGGAGAAAAAGGACCATCGGGAAGGGGCTGAGAGGCAGGTGCGTACCCGGGCCTCTGGGGGCCCCGGCGGGCGGGCCCGGGTGCTGCCTTCCCCTGTTTCAGAATCGCCGGACCTCACGGAGGTCTGATTGACCCTCTCCCTAGTAATCCGGAGGAAAATTACCCCCCTTTCTTGTAATCCGTGCACACGAGGTGACAGAGGGGACCCAAGGTGCAAAAGTACCCGACCTCCTGGAGCCATCGCTGGGATCGTGGAGGCAAATGAGCCCTCATCGGGACTTCCAGGGAAGCCCGGCCATCTGGTCGCCCCATAGGAAAGCATTGCGGGAGACCAGATGGCCGAGGGAAAGGGGCGACCAGATGGCCGGGCACGAAAGTGGAGCCATCTGGTCGCTCGGTGCCCCAATGAAAGAGTGAGCGGGTGCCGGGGCACGGGGGACCGGAGGCCCAGGGCCCACGGCCCCAGCTGGGCCCCAGCCATGGAGGCTGCGAGGGGGAGCCGACGGGCCCTCCGACCTGGGGCCCGCAGACACCTCGACAAGCAGGCGAAGCGGGGGAGGTCTGCACGGGACCGACGGACCCCCGTCCCGGGCCCTTGGCATAGAGGCAGGCCGGGAGACAGGGTCCAGTGCTGGAGCACCCGACCCGGGGCCCGGAGGGGCCCCTGGACCCAGCCGGGGCTCCCGGGCCCAGAGGCGCAGCGGAAGCATCCCCGGGCCCGCGGGACCCCGTCCCGGGCACCCTGCCACGCAGCAGGACCGAGGACAGAGCCCGGGGTGGGGAGGCCACCCTCCCCGGGGCCGCAGGGAGCCCCTGAACCCAGCCGAGCAAGGGGAGGCACCCCGGGCACGATGGAACCCCGTTCCAGGCCTTTGGCAGGGCTGCAGGCTGGGGGACAGGGCCCAGGGCTGGAACACCCGAGCCCCTGGAGCCAGCCCAGCAGGGAGAGGCTCCCCGGGCCCGTCGGACCCCATCCAGGGCAGCCTGCCACGCGGCAGGCCCAGGGACGGACCCAGGGCTGGGGCGGCATCCTGGCCCGTCCAACTGCCGGCTGAGGACCGCTAGGCCGAGAGGGGTCCCAGAGTACCTTGTCCCTAGTAATCCGGAGGAAGGCTACCCCCTTTCTGGTAACCTGTGCGCACCGCAAGACTGAGGGGACACTATGCGCGGACGCGCCCGACCTCCTGGAGCCCTCGCTGGGATCAGGGAGGCAAATGAGCCCTCATCGGGACTTCCAGGGCAGCCCGGCCATTTGGTCGCCCCATTGGAAAGCATTGCACGCTACTATTCCAACACCTTCCCTACTGGACTTGCTCTAGATGGCGCTCCAACCTAAGGAATATTCCATCACCTTCCCTACTGGACTTGCTCTAGATGGCGCTCCAACCTAAGGAATATCCCATCACCTTCCCTACTGGACATGCGCTAGATGGCGCTCCAACCTAAGGAATATTCCATCACCTTCCCTACTGGACTTGCTCTAGATGGCGCTCCAACCTAAGGAATATCCCATCACCTTCCCTACTGGACATGCGCTAGATGGCGCTCCAACCTAAGGAATATCCCATCACCTTCCCTACTGGACTTGCGCTAGATGGCGCTCCAACCTAAGGAATATCCCATCACCTTCCCTACTGGACATGCGCTAGATGGCGCTCCAACCTAAGGAATATCCCATCACCTTCCCTACTGGACTTGCGCTAGATGGCGCTCCAACCTAAGGAATATCCCATCACCTTCCCTACTGGACATGCGCTAGATGGCGCTCCAACCTAAGGAATATCCCATCACCTTCCCTACTGGACTTGCGCTAGATGGCGCTCCAACCTAAGGAATATCCCATCACCTTCCCTACTGGACTTGCGCTAGATGGCGCTCCAACCTAAGGAATATCCCATCACCTTCCCTACTGGAATTGCGCTAGATGGCGCTCCAACCTAAGGAATATTCGAACACCTTCCCTACTGGACTTGCTCTAGATGGCGCTCCAACCTAAGGAAAGAATAGTTTTGGAATTCTCAAATTGCAATTCTCTAAAAATCGCTATTTGAGAATCGCAAAACTATTCTTTGATACATCTGGCCCCATGTCCCTAGTAATCCGGAGGAAGGGTACCCCCCCCCTTTCTGGTAACCTGTGCGCACCGTGAGACTGAGGGGACCCAAGGCACGGACGCGCCCAACCTCCTGGAGCCCTGGATGGGATCGGGGAGGCAAATGAGCCCTCATAGGGACTTCCAGGGCAACCCGGCCATCTGGTCGACCCATTGGAAAGCATTGCGCGCGCGACCAGATGGCTGAGGGGATTGGCGCGACATAGATGGCCGAGGGGATAGGCGCGACCAGATGGCCGAGGTGATAGGCCAAGCATGGGGAGGCTCGCTGGGCACAACGGAACCCCCGTCTCTGGCCTTTGGCAGAGCGACCGGCCGGGGGACGGGGGACGGGGCCCAGGGCTGCAGCAACTGACCCGGGGGGACCCTGGACCCAGCCGGGGCTTCCAGGCCCGGACGCTCGAGGGAAGCCTCCCCGGCCCTGCGGGAGCCCGTCCCGGGCACCCTGTCACTTGGCAGGCCCGAGGACGGAGCCCGGGTTGGGGAGGCCGCCCTCCCCAAGGGCCCCGGCCGGAGCTCCTGAACTCAGCCAAGCAAGGGGAGGCTCCCCGGGCAAAACGGAACACCGTCCCGGGGCTTTTGCAGAGCGGCAGGCCGGGGGACGCGGCCCAGGGCAGGAGCACCCGACCAGGGACCTGACGGGGCCTCTGGACCCAGCCGTGGCTCCCAGGCCCAGAGGCGCAGGGGAAGCCTCCCCGGGCTCACCGGACACCATCCTGGGCACCCTGCCACGCAGCAGGACTGAGGACAGAGCCCGGGGTGGGGAGGCTGCCCTCCCCGGGGCCATGAACCCAGCCAAGCAAGGGGAGGGTCCCTGGGTACAACAGAACCCCGTCCCGGGGCTTTGGCAGAGCAGCAGGCCAGGGGACGCGGCCCAGTGCCGGAGCACCTGACCCGGGGCCCGACAGGGCCCCTGGACCCTGCCGGGGCTCCCAGGCCCAGAGGCGCAGGGGAAGCCTCCCCGGGCCCACGGGACCCTGTCCCGGGCACCCTGCCACGCGGCAGGACCAAGGACAGAGCCCGGGGTGGGGAGGCCGCCCTCCCCAGGGCCCTCAGGGGCCCCAGCCGGAGATCCTGAACCCAGCCAAGCAAGGGAGGGTCCCCTGGACCCAGCCGGGGCTCCCAGGCCCAGAGGCGCAGGGGAAGCCTCCCCGGGCCCACGGGACCCTGTCCCGGGCACCCTGCCACGCAGCAGGACCAAGGACAGAGCCCGGGGTGGGGAGGCCGCCCTCCCCGGGACCCTCAGGGGCCCCGGACGGAGCTCCTGAACCCAGCCAAGCAAGGGGAGGGTCCCCGGGCACAACGGAACCCCGTCCCGGGGCTTTGGTAGAGCAGCAGGCCAGGGGACGCGGCCCAGGGCCGGAGCACCTGACCCGGGGCCCGACAGGGCCCCTGGACCCAGCCGGGGCTCCCAGGCCCAGAGGCGCAGGGGAAGCCTCCCCGGGCCCACGGGACCCTGTCCCCGGCACCCTGCCACGCGGCAGGACCGAGGACAGAGCCCGGGGTGGGGAGGCCGCCCTCCCCAGGGCCCTCAGGGGCCCCGGCTGGAGAACCTGAACCCAGCCAAGCAAGGGGAGGGTCCCCGGGCACAACGGAACCCCATTCCCGGCCTTTGGAAGTGCAGCAGGGTGGGGGACAGGTCCCAGGGCCGGAGCACCCGACCCGGGGCCCGACGGGGCCCCTGGACCCAGCCGGGGCTCCAAAGGCCCAGAGGCGCAGGGGAAGCCTCCCCGGGCCCACCGGACCCCATCCCGTGCACCCTGCCATGCGGCAGGACCAAGGATGGAGCTCCAGGGTGGGGAGGACGCCCTCCCCAGGGCCCCTGGGAGCCGCTGAACCCAGCCGAGCAGGGGGAGGCTCCACAGTCCCGCGGGACCTCGTTCAGGCATCCTGCCACTCAGCAGGACCGAGGACAGACCCTGGGGTGGGGAGGCTGCACTCCCCAGGCCCCCTGGACCCAGCCCAGCAGGGGAGGCTCCCCGGGCCTGCCAGACCCCATCCAGGGCAGCCTGCCACGCGGCAGGCCCATGGATGGACCCAGGGCTGGGGCGGCATCCTGGCCCGCCCAGCTGCCGGCTGAGGACCGTTAGGCCGAGAGGGGTCCCAGAGTACCCTGTCCCTAGTAATCCGGAGGAAGGCTATTCCGCTTTCTGGGAATCCGTGCGCACCGCGAGGCTCAGGGGACCCTGGGCGCGAACGTGCCCGACCTCCTGGAGCCCTGGCTGGGATCCGGGAGGCAAATGATCCCTCATCGGGACTTCCAGGGCGGCCTAGCCATCTGGCCGCCCCATTGGAAAGCATTGCGTGTGACCAGATAGCCGAGGGGAGAGGTGCGACCAGATGGCCAGGACCGAAAGGACTGCCATCTGCCCACCCCGAGCTGAGCCATAGCGGTAGGGCTCCCGCCTGCCCTTGCAGGTCTCCGGGGCTCTGCACCAGGGACCCTTGTCCCGGGCAGATGGACACTTGGCAGGCAGCAGGACGGGGGCTCCCAAACCCCAGGCCCTGACCGAAACGCAGTCCCCGGGGCCGGTCCCTGCTTCGCAACCCAGCCAGGCCGGGGAGATCGGGGAGCCTGCCCAGGCACGAGGGACCCCTGGAGATCAGGGAGCCTGCCCAGGCACGAGGGACCCCCTGTCCCGGGCACACGGACCCTCAGGACGTGCGCTCGTTTTCCACACATTTTTTCCAAAATTCTGCATAGTGGCGCTACGCCAACTACGCCCAGCCCTACCCCTGTCCCGGGCACAAGGACCCTCAGGACGTGCGCACGTTTTCCACACATTTTTTTTCCAAAATTTTGCGTAGTGGAACTACGCAAATTCCGCCCAGCCCTAACCAAACTCCTACTACGCAGTGGAAAGGACTTAGCCAGCCACGCCCCCACCTAGCCCGGTCCCCGTTTCTGAACCCAGCCAGTTTGCGGGAGCCTCCCTTGGCCCGATGGACCCCATCACGGGCACCCGGACCCTCGCCAGGCCGCAGGACAGGGGCTCTCGCACCACAGGGTCGTATAGGGGTGGGCAGAAAACTCCGCTCCGCCAGCGTAGCGGATAAAGCCAGCCACCCCCGCTCCACGGCCCGGTCCCTGCTTCTGAAAGCAGCCAGGCCGGGGAGAGCCTCCCCGGGCCCTGGTGGACCCCCGTCCCCAGCGCCCGGACCCTCGGCTGGCTTGCAGTACGGGGGGCGCCCGCACCCCGGGACCCGCCGGACGGAGCACGAGCCCCGGGCCCGGTCCCAGCTTCCGAACCCTAGCCAGGCCGGGGAGAGCCTCCCCGGGCCTCGGGTGGAACCACTCCTGTTCCCAGCCACCGGACACTCGGCCTGCTTGCCGGACGGGGGGCTCCCGCACCCCAGGGACTGCCAGACGGAGCTCAAGCCCCAGGCCCAGGTCCCAGTCCCAGTCCCAGCTTCCGAACACTATGCCAGGCCTGGGAGAGCCTCCCCGGGCCCCGATGGACCCCCGTGCCCAGCGCCCGGACCCTGGGCTGGCTTGCAGGATGGGGGCTCCCGTACCCCGGGCCCCGCCGGACGGAGCTCAAGCCCCAGGCCCTGTCCCTGCTTCTGACACCCAGCCAGGCTGGAGAGAGCCTCCCTGGGCCCCGGTGGACCCCCCGTCCCCAGCGCCCGGAGCCTCGGCTGGCTTGCAGTACGGGGGAGCTCCCGCACCCCGGGGCCCGCCGGACGGAGCACGAGCCCCGGGCCCGGTCCCAGCTTCCGAACCCTAGCCAGGCCGGGGAGAGCCTCCCCGGGCCTCGGGTGGAACCACTCCTGTCCCCAGCCACCGGACACTCGGCCCGCTTGCCGGACGGGGGCTCCCGCACCCCAGGGCCTGCCAGACGGAGCTCAAGCCCCAGGCCCAGGTCCCAGTCCCAGCTTCCGAACACTATGCCAGGCCTGGGAGAGCCTCCCCGGGCCCCGATGGACCCCCGTGCCCAGCGCCCGGACCCTGGGCTGGCTTGCAGGATGGGGGCTCCCATACACCGGGCCCCGCCGGACGGAGCTCAAGCCCCAGGCCCTGTCCCTGCTTCTGACACCCAGCCAGGCTGGAGAGAGCCTCCCTGGGCCCCGGTGGACCCCCCGTCCCCAGCGCCCGGAGCCTCGGCTGGCTTGCAGTACGGGGAGCTCCCGCACCCCGGGGCCCGCCGGACAGAGCACGAGCCCCGGGCCCGGTCCCAGCTTCCGAACCCTAGCCAGGCCGGGGAGAGCCTCCCCGGGCCTCGGGTGGAACCACTCCTGTCCCCAGCCACCGGACACTCGGCCCGCTTGCCGGACGGGGGCTCCCGCACCCCAGGGCCTGCCAGACGGAGCTCAAGCCCCAGGCCCAGGTCCCAGTCCCAGCTTCCGAACACTATGCCAGGCCTGGGAGAGCCTCCCCGGGCCCCGATGGACCCCCGTGCCCAGCGCCCGGACCCTGGGCTGGCTTGCAGGATGGGGGCTCCCGTACACCGGGCCCCGCCGGACGGAGCTCAAGCCCCAGGCCCTGTCCCTGCTTCTGACACCCAGCCAGGCTGGAGAGAGCCTCCCTGGGCCCCGGTGGACCCCCCGTCCCCAGCGCCCGGAGCCTCGGCTGGCTTGCAGTACGGGGAGCTCCCGCACCCCGGGGCCCGCCGGACAGAGCACGAGCCCCGGCCCGGTCCCAGCTTCCGAACCCTAGCCAGGCCGGGGAGAGCCTCCCCGGGCCTCGGGTGGAACCACTCCTGTCCCCAGCCACCGGACACTCGGCCTGCTTGCCGGACGGGGGGCTCCCGCACCCCAGGGCCTGCCAGACGGAGCTCAAGCCCCAGGCCCAGGTCCCAGTCCCAGTCCCAGCTTCCGAACACTATGCCAGGCCTGGGAGAGCCTCCCCGGGTCCCGATTGACCCCCGTGCCCAGCGCACGGACCCTGGGCTGGCTTGCAGGATGGGGGGCTCCCATACCCCGGGCCCCGCCGGACGGAGCTCAAGCCCCAGGCCCTGTCCCTGCTTCTGACACCCAGCCAGGCTGGAGAGAGCCTCCCTGGGCCCCGGTGGACCCCCGTCCCCAGCGCCCGGACCCTCGGCTGGCTTGCAGTACGGGGGCTCCCGCACCCCGGGGCCCGCCGGACGGAGCTCAAGCCCCAGGCCCTGTCCCTGCTTCTGACACCCAGCCAGGCTGGAGAGAGCCTCCCCGGGCCCCGGTGGACCCAGGTCCCCAGCACCCAGACCCTCGGCTGGCTTGCAGGACGGGGGGGGCTCCCGCACCCCATGGCCCGCCGGACGGAGCTCAAGCCCCGGGCCCGGTCCCTGCTTTCAACACCCAGCCAGGCCGGGGGAGCCTCCCCGGGCCCCGATGGACCCTCTGTCCCCAGCACCCAGACCCTGGGCCGGCTTGCAGGACGGGGGGCTCCAGCACCCCATGGCCTGCCGGACAGAGCTCAAGCCCTGGGCCCGGTCCCTGCTTCCGAACCCTAGCCAGGCCGGATAGAGCCTCCCTTGGCCCCGATGAACGCCCAGACCCTCGGCTGGCTTGCATGACGGTGGGGCTCCCGCACCCCATGGCCCGCCGGACGGAGCTCAAGCCCCAGGGAGGCCCCAGGGATGGCCGCTGGGGCGGTGTTGTCCGGGCCCAGCCCATCTGGTCGACGGCTGTGAACCTCCCGCCTGGGAGGGGTGTCCCGGAGTACCCTGTCCCTAGTAATCCGGAGGAAAAACACCCCCCTTTCTTGTAATCCGTGCGCACAGGGTGACAGGGGGGACCCAAGGCGCGAACGTACCCGACCTCCTGGAGCCCTGGCTGGGATCGGGGAGGCAAATGAGCCCTCATCGGGACTTCCAGGGAAGCCCGGCCATCTGGTCGCCCCATAGGAAAGCATTGTGGGAGACCAGATGGCCGAGGGGAAAGGGGCGACCAGATGGCCGAGGGGAAAGGGGAGCCATCTGGTTGCTCTGTGCCCCCAACGAAAGAGTGAGCGGGCGCCGGGGCATGGGGGCCGGAGGCCCAGGGCCCCAGCTGGGCCCCAGCCATGGAGGCTGCGAGGGGGACCCGACAGGCCCTCCGACCCGGGGCCCGCGGACACCTTCACAAGCAGGGGAGGCCTGCACGGGACCAACGGACCCCTGTCCTGGGCCCTTGGTGGAGCAGCAGGCCGGAGGACGGGGCCCAGGGCCGGAGCACCCGACCCGGGGACCGACGGGGTCCCTGGACCCAGCCGGGGCCCCTGGACCCAGCCGGGGCTCCCGGGCCCAGGGGCGCAGGGGAAGCCACCCCGGGCACCCTGCCACGCGGCAGGACCGAGGACGGAGCCCGGGGTGGGGAGGCCACCCTCCCCGGGGCCCCGGACGGAGCTCCTGAACCCAGCCAAGCCAGGGGGGGCTCCCCAGGCACGACGGAACCCCGTCTCGGACCTTTGGCATAGCAGCAGACCGGGGGACGGGGCCCTGGGCTGGAGCACCCGACCCGGGGCCCAGAGGGGCCCCTGGACCCAGCCGGGGCTCCCGGGCCCAGGGGCGCAGGGGAAGCCTCCCCGGTCGCACGGGACCCCGTCCCGGGCACCCTGCCATGCGGCAGGACCTAGGACGGAGCCCGGGGTGGGGAGGCCACCCTCCCCGCGGCCCCGGACATAGCTCCTGAACCCAGCCAAGCCAGGGGGAGCCTGCCCTTGCAGGGCTCGGGGGCTCTGCTTCCCGGGGGCTCGGGGACCCCGGCCGGGCCTTGGGAACAGGGAGGCCCGCAGCAGCTCTCGGGGCCCAGACTCCCCGGGGGAGGACTGCCCAGGACCCGTGGAGCCCGTCCCGGGCACTTTGCCACGCCGCGGGCCGGAGGAGGGAGCCCCGGACGCTGGGGAGGTGGTCCCCGGGCCCAGCCCGGCTGGTCCCCGGCTGGGAACCTCCAGTCCCGGGAGGGGTGTCCCGGAGTACCCTGTCCCTAGTAATCCGGAGGAAAAACACCCCCCTTTCTTGTCAACCGTGCGCACAGGGTGACAGAGGGGACCCAAGGCGCGAACGTACCCGACCTCCTGGAGCCCTGGCTGGGATCGGGGAGGCAAATGAGCCCTCATCGGGACCCGCCTGCCCTTGCAGGGCTCGGGGGCTCCGCTTCCCAGGGGCTCGGGGACCCCGGCCGGGCCTTGGGAACAGGGAGGCCCGCAGGAGCTCTCGGGGCCCAGACTCCCGGGGAGGACTGCCCAGGACCCGTGGAGCCCGTCCCGGGCACTTTGCCACGCCGCGGGCCGGAGGAGGGAGCCCCGGACGCTGGGGAGGTGGTCCCCGGGCCCAGCCCGGCTGGTCCCCGGCTAGGAACCTCCAGTCCCGGGAGGGGTGTCCCGGAGTACCCTGTCCCTAGTAATCCGGAGGAAAAACACCCCCCTTTCTTGTCAACCGTGCGCACAGGGTGACAGAGGGGACCCAAGGCGCGAACGTACCCGACCTCCTGGAGCCCTGGCTGGGATCGGGGAGGCAAATGAGCCCTCATCGGGACCCGCCTGCCCTTGCAGGGCTCGGGGGCTCCGCTTCCCAGGGGCTCGGGGACCCCGGCCGGGCCTTGGGAACAGGGAGGCCCGCAGGAGCTCTCGGGGCCCAGACTCCCGGGGGAGGACTGCCCAGGACCCGTGGAGCCCGTCCCGGGCACTTTGCCACGCCGCGGGCCGGAGGAGGGAGCCCCGGACGCTGGGGAGGTGGTCCCCGGGCCCAGCCCGGCTGGTCCCCGGCTAGGAACCTCCAGTCCCGGGAGGGGTGTCCCGGAGTACCCTGTCCCTAGTAATCCGGAGGAAAAACACCCCCTTTCTTGTCAACCGTGCGCACAGGGTGACAGAGGGGACCCAAGGCGCGAACGTACCCGACCTCCTGGAGCCCTGGCTGGGATCGGGGAGGCAAATGAGCCCTCATCGGGACCCGCCTGCCCTTGCAGGGCTCGGGGGCTCCGCTTCCCAGGGGCTCGGGGACCCCGGCCGGGCCTTGGGAACAGGGAGGCCCGCAGGAGCTCTCGGGGCCCAGACTCCCGGGGGAGGACTGCCCAGGACCCGTGGAGCCCGTCCCGGGCACTTTGCCACGCCGCGGGCCGGAGGAGGGAGCCCCGGACGCTGGGGAGGTGGTCCCCGGGCCCAGCCCGGCTGGTCCCCGGCTAGGAACCTCCAGTCCCGGGAGGGGTGTCCCGGAGTACCCTGTCCCTAGTAATCCGGAGGAAAAACACCCCCCTTTCTTGTCAACCGTGCGCACAGGGTGACAGAGGGGACCCAAGGCGCGAACGTACCCGACCTCCTGGAGCCCTGGCTGGGATCGGGGAGGCAAATGAGCCCTCATCGGGACCCGCCTGCCCTTGCAGGGCTCGGGGGCTCCGCTTCCCGGGGGCTCGGGGACCCCGGCCGGGCCTTGGGAACAGGGAGGCCCGCAGGAGCTCTCGGGGCCCAGACTCCCGGGGGAGGACTGCCCAGGACCCGTGGAGCCCGTCCCGGGCACTTTGCCACGCTGCGGGCCAGAGGAGGGAGCCCGGACGCTGGGGAGGTGGTCCCCGGGCCCAGCCCATCTGGTCCCCGGCTGGGAACCTCCTGTCCCGGGAGGGGTGTCCCGGAGTACCCTGTCCCTAGTAATCCGGAGGAAAAACACCCCCCTTTCTTGTAATCCGTGCGCACAGGGTGACAGAGGGGACCCAAGGCGCGAACGTACCCGACCTCCTGGAGCCCTGGCTGGGATCGGGGAGGCAAATGAGCCCTCATCGGGACTTCCAGGCCGGTCCGGCCATCTGGTCGCCCCATTGGAAAGCATTGCGTGCAACCAGATGGCCGAGGGGATAGATGCGACCAGATGGCCGGGACCGAAAGGATGCCAATCTGCCCGCCCCGAGCTTTCGCCCTGATAGCCTCCCCGGGTCCCGATGGACCCCCGTGCCCAGCGCCTGGACCCTCGGCCGGCTTGCAGGACGGGGGGGCTCCCGTACCCTGGGGCCCGCCGGACGGAGCTCAAGCCCCAGGCCCGGTCCCTGCTTCTGACACCCAGCCAGGCTGGAGAGAGACTCCCTGGGCCCCGGGTGGAACCACTCCTGTCCCCAGCCACCCGACACTCGGCCTGCTTGCCGGACGGGGGTCTCCCGCACCCCGGGGCCTGCCGGACGGAGCTCAAGCCCTGGGCCCAGGTCCCAGTCCCAGTCCCAGCTTCCCAACACTAGGCCAGGCCTGGGAGAGCCTCCCCGGGCCCCGATGGACCCCCCGTGCCCAGCGCCCAGACCCTGGCCTGGCTTGCAGGATGGGGGGCTCCCGCACCCCAGGGCCCGCCGGACGGAATCTCAAGCCCCGGGCCCGGACCCAGTCCCAGCTTCCGAACCCTAGGCCAGGACGGGGAGAGCCTCACCGGGCCTCGATGGAAACTCTGTCCCCAGCACCCGGACTCTGGGCTGGCTTGCAGGACCGGGGGCTCCCATTCCCCGGGGCCCGCCGGGCGGAGCTCAAGCCCCAGGCCCGGTCCCTGCTTCTGACACCCAGCCAGGCTGGAGAGAGACTCCCTGGGCCCCGGTGGACCCTCTGTCCCCAGCACCCGGACCCTCCGCTGGGGGCTCCAGCACCCCATGGCCTGCCGGACGGAGCTCAAGCCCCGGGCCCGGTCCCTGCTTCCAACACCCGGCCAGGCCGGGGGGATGGGGGGGGGTGAGCCTCCCCGGGCCCCGGTGGACCCTCTGTCCCCAGCACCCAGACCCCGGGCCGGCTTGCAGGACGGGGGGCTCCAGCACCCCATGGCCTGCCTGACAGAGCTCAAGCCCTGGGCCCGGTCCCTGCTTCTGAACCCTAGCCAGGCCGGGGAGAGCCTCCCTTGGCCCCGATGAACGCCCAGAGCCTCGGCTGGCTTGCAGGACGGTGGGGCTCCCGCACCCCGGGGCCCGCCGGACGGAGCTCAAGCCCCGGGCCCGGTCCCAGTCCCAGCTTCCGAACCCTAGGCCAGGACGGGGAGAGCCTCACTGGGCCTCGATGGACCCTCTGTCCCCAGCGCCCAGACTCTGGGCTGGCTTGCAGGATGGGGGGCTCACGTACCCCGGGGCCCGCCGGACGGAGCTCAAGCCCCAGGCCCGGTCCCTGCTTCTGACACCCAGCCAGGCTGGAGAGAGACTCCCTGGGCCCCGGTGGACCCTCTGTCCCCAGCACCCGGACCCTGGGCCGGCTTGCAGGATGGGGGGCTCCAGCACCCCATGGCCTGCCGGACAGAGCTCAAGCCCTGGGCCCGGTCCCTGCTTCCGAACCCTAGCCAGGCCGGGGAGAGCCTCCCTTGGCCCCAATGAACGC
>CAWUFW010000128.1:4445000-4782500 GCA_963921515.1 Calotriton arnoldi | reverse complement strand
AGAAACTGGCAGGTCAGTGTTTTGGCACACTGAAATCCCTTAGGAAGTTCCTACCCTTACTACCTAGGACTGCTAGGGAGATGGTCACTCGTGCTCTGATTCTCAGTCGCCTTGATTATGCCAACGCACTTTATATTGGCCTACAGGCTACCAGCTGAAGAAACTCCAAGTAGTACAAAATGCTGCAGCCAGAGTTCTGATGGGCATCCCGGGCAGGTCTAGCGTAAAACAACATCTGCATGATCTGCACTGGCTTCCAGTGGCTCAAAGAGTCAAATTTAAGGCTCTTACTTTGGCCCATTCAGCCCTTCATGGATCTGGTCCGCTCTACTTGAGGAAACGGTTTAGTTTCTATTCCCCCCGAAGACATCTGCGTTCTGCCTCAGTGTCTGGCATCGATCCCCCGCTTTCGGTTTGTTAGAGTTGGAGGAAGCTCTCTATCTTTTAAAGCGGCCGAAGCTTGGAACTCCCTTCCTTTTGAGTTGCGGAGTACTCATGACCCTCGTCTGTTCAGGAAGAGACTAAAAACTTTATTGTTTATCTAATCGGCAGTGACACACAGTTCCCCACAGTTTTCTATTTGGCTCCCGCGCCGGGACACTCATGAGTAGCCGTGCACGTTATAAATGACTGTAACATAACATAACTTCATCCTCCAACCGTAGTGTGCCAGGAGGCGCGTTTGCAGAGTGGTGGAGAAAGGGGGCGTGGCCTCCGAAGACCTCCTAGCAATGCTACTGTGTGGGACTTAATGGAGGTAATAGGAGGGGTAGTTGGCCCCCAAGGTTGTCCTTGGGGGCCAACTACCTCTCCTGTTACCTCTACTAAGTCCCACACAGTGGGATTGCTAAGCGGTCTTCGGAGGCCACGCCCCCCTTTCTCCACCACACTGCAAACGCGCCTCCTGGCACAGTACTGGTTGGAGGATGAAGTCCACTTTACTCCTGAGGGACTTTAGAGGCCAAGAAGCCCTACTGGTACCTCCTGTAAGTCCTACGCAGCGGAATTCCTGAGCGCTGGTTGGAGGCCCAGCCCCCTTTCTCCACCAATCTGCAAACACGACTACCAGTTAAAGAAGCATTTGTAATGTAATAGGTCTCGCATTTGCAAGAGTTAGGGCTATTGGCGTTGTAAATGTAAAAGTTTTTTACTAATGTTTTTTGGAGTGGAGTGGATGTACTTTGTGTGTAGTGGAATTATGCGGTATGTTGTGCAGTGAAATTATGTGGATAGAAAGTATGTGGTATTTAGTGTATAGGAATTATGTAGAGTGGATTATGTGTTATGGAGAGTAATTATGTGGTATGGTAGTCTGTGTTGTGGAGTTGTAACCTCAGGTTTAGTCTTCCTCGTTTCCATAGAAGTTAAATTATGAACTCAATGAGACAAAAAAAAAGAAGGAATCACTGAGGAGCACTCCTGGACCTAGTCAGAGGTATGAACAGGGCCACTGGAATTATGCAACTGTTTGGCTGCACCGACTTTCGCACAATTATACATTTTCTGCATTAGCCACATAATCCATCATCTGCTGCCTAATCTGCAGATTTGAACAAAAAAAGCCTTGTTTCTAGCTCAAACGTTACCAAAAATGCAGCGACAAGTGTTACAGCGTGGTGGAAGGTCCTTTGCAAACCTAGAATGGTCACCTGTTACTTATTGCTAAATGTGAGTGTTAAACTGGTACTAATGGTGTGCAAGCCACTCTTGCTTCTTTCTGCGCCTCTCTTGCCTCTTTCTGCATTTCTGTTGCTTCTTTATGCACCTTTCTTTCTTTTTCTGCACCTCTGTTCCTTCTTTCTGCACTTTTCTTTCTTTCTGCATCTCTCTTGCTTCTTTCTGTACCCCTCTTATCACTTTCTCCACCCCTGATCCCCCTTTTTGCATCTGTTGCTTCTTTCTGCACTTCTCTTGCCTCTTTCTCCACCCCTCATCCCTCTTTCTGCACCACTTGTGCTTCTTTCTGCACCCCTCTTCCCTCTTTCTGCACCCCTCTTGCCTCTTTCTCCACCCCTCTTGCCTCTTTCTGCACCCCTCTTGCCTCTTTCTGCACCCCTCTTACCTCTTTCTGCACCTCTCTTGCTTCTTACTGCACCCCTCATCCCTCTTTCTGCACTTCTCTTGCTTGTTTCTGCACCTCTGTCACTTCTTTGTGCAACCCTTGTTCCTCTTTCTGCACCCCTCTTCCTGCACCCCTCTTGCCTCTTTCTGCACCTCTGTTCCTTCTTTCTGCACTTTTCTTTCTTTCTGCACCTCTCTTGTTTCTTTCTGTATCCCTCTTGCCTCTTTCTCCATCCTTCTTGCCTCTTTCTCCACCCCACTTCCCCCTTTCTGCATGTCTGTTGCTTCTTTATGCATTTCTCTTGCTTCTTTCTGCACCCCTCTTGCCTCTTTCTCCACACCCCTCTTCCCCCTTTCTGCACCCGTGTTGCTTCTTTCTGCACTTCTCTTGTCTCTTTCTCCACCCCTCTTGTCTCTTTCTGCAACTCTGTTGTTTTCTGCACCTCTCTTGCTTCTTTCTGAACCCCTGTTGCCTCTTTCACACCCCTCGTGCCGCACACCTCTTGCCTCTTTCTGCACCTCTGTTCCTTCTTTCTGCACTTCTTTTGTTTCTTTCTGCACCTGTCATTTCTTTCTGCACCCCTCTTCCCGCACCCCTCTTGCCTCTTTCTGCACCTTTGTTTCTTCTTTCTGCACTTCTGTTTCTTTCTGCACATCTCTTGCTTCTTTCTGCACCCCCTTGCCTCTTTCTCCACCCCTCTTCCCTCTTTCTTCACCCCTGTTGCCTCTTTCTGCACATCTCTTGCTTCTTTCTGCACTACTCTTGTTGCTTCTTTCTGCACCTCTCTTGCTGCTTTCTGCACCACTTGTGCTTCTTTCTGCACCCCTTTTGCCACTTTCTCCACCCCTGTTCCCCCTTTTTGCATCTCTGTAGCTTCTTTTAGCACTTCTCCTGCCTCTTTTTCCACCCCTCATCCCTCTTTCTGCACCACTGTTGCTTGTTTTTGCACTTCTCTTGCTTCTTTCTGCACCTCTGTCCCTTCTTTCTGCGTCCCTTGTGCCTCTTTCTGCACCCCTCTTCCCGCACCCCTCTTGCCTCTTTCTGCACCTCTGATCCTTCTTTCTGTACTTCTTTTGTTTCTTTCTGTAACTCTCATGCTTCTTTCTGCACGCCTCTTGCTTCTTTCTGTACCCCTCTTGTCTCTTTCACACCCCTCTTCCCTCTTTCACACCCCTCTTCCCTCTTTCTGCACCTCTGTTCCTTCTTTCTGCACTTTTGTTTCTTTCTGCACATCTCTTCTTTCTGCACCCCACATGCCTCTTTCTGCACCCCACATGCCTCTTTCTGCACCTTTGTTCCTTCTTTCTGCACTTCTTTTTTCTTTCTGCAACTCTCTTGCTTCTTTCTGCTCGCCTCCTGCTTCTTTCTATACCCCTTGTCTCTTTCACACCCCTCTTCCTTCTTTCTGCATCCCTCTTGCCTCTTTCTGCACCTCTGTTCCTTCTTTCTGCAGTTCTTTTGTTTCTTTCTGCACATCTCTTGCTTCTTTCTGCACCCCACGTGCCTCTTTTTGTACCCCTCTTCCCTCTTTTTGTACCCCTCTTGCCTCTTTCCTCACTCCTCTTGGTTCTTTCTGCACTCCTCGTGCCTCTTTCACACACCCCTTCCCTCTTTCTGCACCCTTTTGCCTCTTTCTGCACCCCACTTGCCTCTTTCTGCACCCCTCTTGCCTCTTTCTGCACCTCTGTTGGTTCTTTCTGCACTGTTCTTGCTTCTATCTGCTACTCTCTTGCACATTTCTGCACCCCTTTTGCATCTTTCTGCACCTCTGTTGGTTTTTTCTGTACCTCTCTTGCCTCTGTGTGCACCCCTGTTCCCTCTTTGTGCACCTCTTTTTCCTGTTTCTGCAACTCTCTTGCCTCTTTCTGTACTTTTCTTGCCTCTTTCTGCACCTCTGTTGCTTCCTTCTGCACTTCTCTTGACTCTTTCTGCACCCCTCTTGCCTCTTTCTGCACCTCTGTTGCTTCCTTCTGCACTACTCTTGTTTCTTTCTGCACCTCTCTTGCTTCTTTCTGCATACCTCGTGCCTCTTTCTGCACCCTTCTTCCCTTTTCCTGCACCCCTCTTGCCACACCCCTCTTGCCTCTTTCTGCACCCCTGTTGGTTGTTTCTGCACTGCTCTTGCTTTTTTCTGCACCTCTGTTGTTTCTTTCTGCACTTCTCTTGCTTCTTTCTACACGTCTCTTGCTTCTTTCTGCACCCCACTTGCCTCTTTCTGCACCCTTTTTCCCTCTTTCTGCACCTCTTGCCTCTTTCTGCACCTCTCTTCTCTTTCTGCACCCCTCTAGCCTCTTTCCGCATCTCTCTTGCTTTTTTCTGCTCTTCTTTTGCCTCTTTCTGTACCCCTTTTGCCTCCTTCTGCACCTCTGTTGTTTCCTACTGCACTGCTCTTGCTTCTTTCTGCACCTCTCTTGCAAATTTCTGCACCCCTCTTCTCTCTTTCTGCACCCCTGTTCCCTCTTTCTGCACCTCTTCTGCCTGTTTCTGCACCTCTGCTGCCTATATCTGAACTTCTCTTGCCTCTTTCTGCACCTCTGTTTCTTCTTTCTGCACTTCTTTTGCCTCTTTCTGCACCCCTCTTCCCTCTTTCCGCACCGCTGTTGCTTCTTTCTGCCCTTCTCTTGCTTCTTTCTGCACTCTTCTTCCCTCTTTCTGCACCCCTCTTGCCTCTTTCTGCACCCCTCTTGCCTCTTTCTGCACCCCTCTTGCCTCTTTCTGCACCTCTCTTGCCTCTCTCTGCACATACAGGGCTACTTTTAAACTGACCTCAGGCTCAGCAGTGCACACATGCAAGTGCAGAAAAGGGCTGCTGGCCTCTAAACTGCCATGCCCTATTATATGCTAGGGTCTTAGAGGTAGTTTTAATCCCCCTGCCCTATTATGTACTAGGGCCTTACAGGGGAGGTCATGCCAATCACAGGGGTACCCCAACCCATAGTGTACCCTAGTGTATGTAGGTGTTTTCACTGTATTCTAAGAGTCTTTCAGCTTAGCACTGGCTCCGGGCCTGGCTAGGCAGAGCCCAGAGTCAGTTACCACCAGTACCAGTCAGCAAAAAGTTGGGGGGTGCCCAGGTCACAGGATAACTTTGCAACAAGGCCTCTTTCTGCATCTCTGTTGGTTCTTTCTGCATATCTCTTGCTTATTTTCTGCACCTTTCTTCCTCTTTCTGGACTTCTGTTGCTTCTTTCTGCATTTCTCTTGCTTCTTTCTGCGCCTTTCTTCCTCTTTGTGCACATGTCCTACCTCTGTAGGCATAGTTAGAAATTAGCATTTAAAAAACCTTTGAAATTCACTGAAAAAACCATAGGTTTCAGGGACTTTATAGTTAGAAATTAGCATTTAAAAAACCTTAGCAATTCACTGAAAAAACCACAGGTTTCAGGGACGTTATAGTTAGTTGGACATTTCACTCGTACAAAATCAGAGAAATTCGGCCGTTCTAGTTAGTTGGGCTAACTATAACTTGTGCCCACCCAATGCACTGCTGATGACGTCACATAATACATCACTCATGACATAGTCAGTGACATCACTGTTGACATCATTGATGACATCTCAAATGACATCACTGATGACATCATCCATGTGATCATCTGATGCACCTCCTCACACCCTAATATAATCTTTGATACACCCACTCTAAAATACAGACTACCATTCTTGAAACCATAGACCCACCAATACCAGTTAGTACATACCCACTCACTGATTCATAGGTCTACACACATCCACTCACTCACCCATACAGTCACTCATACATGCAGTCACTCATCAATACACCCTCTGATATATGCACTCATACACCCATACACTCACACACTGCCACTCACCCATAGAGTTACTCACACACCTAGTCAGTCATGCAAAGAATCAATCACACTCCCATTTACTCACCTATACAGTTATACACACACCACCTCACTTATTCATATAGAAACTAACACATACTTACTCTCTTATTCAATCACTGACACAAGCACACACTCATCCATACAGCCACTCTAACAATCAGTCACTCTCACATATAGTCAGTTATAAACTCCAACACTCACATATACTGCCTTTCACATATGTAGTTACTCACACATATACCACTGAGACATCCATTCACTCACCAACACAGCCAAACGCACACTCACTCACCCATGCCTCCCCTCGCAGATGCACTCATGAACCCATACACCCACTGAATCACCCACTCACACATCCATGCAGGGAGTTACATCCCCCCCCCCCACCCACCCACCCACACAGACACTCAGGCACCCATACAGGTACTCAGACAACCAATCATTAACCCATATAGACACTCATGTAGCTACTCACCAACTCATGCAGCGATTTACACAGCAACTGACAGACTGATAGACATTCACACAGATTAGTCATTCACCAATGCATTTACTAAGACACGTTTAATCACTCACTTATACAGTCAGTCACGCACCCACTAAATCATCCATTCAGACACTCATACACCCACTCATTCTTCAATACAACTTGGCATATATATATATAAAACAAACTTAAACTTTTCAGAAACACACAGTCACTGGATGATGCCATCAGTGATGTCATTTGAGATGTCATCAGTGATGTCATCAGTGATGTCACTGACCATGTCATGAGTGATGTAATATGTGATATCATCAGCAGTGCATTGCGGGGGCGCGAGTTATAGTTAGCTCAACTAACTATAACGGCCGAATTTCTCTGGTTTTGTACGAGTGAAATGTCCAACTAACTAGAACGTCCCTGAAACCTGTGGTTTTTTTTAGTGGGGGGTGCCCAGGGCACAGGATGAGATATATATCTCAGTGATGCTGGCATGTTGCCTGATCGCTGGTGGTGCTCAGTATATCTTTTGTTACAGGGGGCTGGTTTTGCTGACATATCGCCCCCCTGTAACAAAAGCGGCAGCAGTGCTGCACACTAGCATTCCCACCCCCACCCCCTGGGGCCAGTCCAGCAGAATTGCCAGGGTTGGTTTGCGTTCCCAGTCCGCCCCTGATCCTTCTTTAGCCCAAGACCTATTTATGGCTATAAGGAGGCAGAAACATGTTGGCGAAACAGGGGGATGCAAAGGACATTGTACCTAACAGCATCCTCTGAATATAACTTGCAGTATTTTTATTCATACCTAAGGTTCCACCTAATAAAGGCAATCTTTGTCGTATACCTTAAGAATATTTTTAAAGGTTTACACTGGATTCCGGTACTATTATTCAGAAGATTATATCTTAAGAACTCTCTCTACAAATTTTTGAGGTCAAGTCCAACCTGGTAGTACTTTCTTGCCAAGGTGGGATGAGGTGGCCGGTGATGAAGCATGCCACATTATGTGGGTGAGGCCACCTCATCATCCATTATCTTTAGGCTCTAAGTTATTGCGATCACATAGGATAGCTACACATGACTAGAGAGAGGAGAGAAAAGGACCCCATTCCCTCACGAAATAGGTCACAGCGTTTCTTTGCGGTTATCCATCTTTTACGGAGGCAAACGCAGCGATTGAAGCCTCCAGTTCTCCTTGTGTGTTAACACTGATAGAACTACAACTCTTTTTATAAGGATGCAGAGTCCGCAAGCACAATGATGTAGCTAGCATTGTCTTGCAATGTTACCAAAAGAGTTTTACATCTGATGGCATCACGTTTAGCTTTTTTTTTTTTTTTTTTTTTAAAGTGTTCTCTGCAGGGCTTTTAGTGGGCGGATCCTGAGCGCTGTCGTTGCTGAAAAACTAGTGACGAAAGAGGTCTATATCCTGCCCTCTAAACATAAGTAATGAAATGTTGGAGTTGTGCAGTACCATAGAAACAAGCGCTTTATTGCCATCTAGTGGATAATGTATGGCA
This sequence comes from Calotriton arnoldi, assembly GCA_963921515.1. NCBI lineage: Eukaryota > Metazoa > Chordata > Amphibia > Caudata > Salamandridae > Calotriton > Calotriton arnoldi. The sequence continues at coordinate 4,774,580 of CAWUFW010000128.1, read as the reverse complement.
ATCGTTGTCTTAAACATAAGTAATTACTTTTCTCCCAGTGAGTTCAAGAAAAGCTCCATTGTGGGTCTCTGAATTTGAATATACCTTGGCCGGCGACAAGTTCATTTTTAACAGATAATGCCTTGAATATCTGCCACTTTACCAAGAATTACACAGTAGGGTTATGCATACTACTATCACAGGAAAAAAGTCGTAATATCAATACTTTGTTTTAATGGCATGACTCCGCTAGTTTTAACGGTTTCTAACTAAATCCGTATTTTATTAGGTCCGTAAGAATTGCTGTATAATAGTTGAGAAGGCACACTTTTTCCAGTTCAACCAAAGTTGAAGCCTCGGCTACATCTTCCTTTTGTCTCTCTTGTTCTCTTTTAGCCTTTCAATTCTTTTGTCTTTCAGTCCATCTCATTCTCTTTCTGTATGTTTATCTCTTTTAAAGTCGGGGGGCGGTTGGGGTGTTTGTGTGTGTGCCTGGATGTGACCTTTGGTTGCCAGCAGACGGCGATAATGGCCTTGCACACTGGAGCAATATGAAACCTCTACTTGTTAAGATTGAAAGGTTTACGAAGTCTGAGACATTCTTTGGACATAGCCCCTAGTTTGTGCTCTAATGCATTTTCTTACACATTCCGAGTTTGTTTGACATGTCTCTGAAGAGCTGCACTGTAAAAAAAAAAAAAAAAATAAGGTTTTTTTTTTTACTTTGATTTGTCTGATATAATTTTTCTTTCAAACAGAATCGGATACTTTGGATAGATGAAAAAAATTTAACTGCTCACGTGGAAGCTGGGATTATTGGTCAAGATTTAGAGAAACAGGTATTTAATACTGAGTTCAAAATAGTGTTTTAAAAACCTGTACCTTTCTGAAAATATTTGTGACATGTGCGTATCAAATCACCACGTGTATTTCGCAGTTTTTCATGAATCAACAGTCTTTATTCATCTGCCTGGTGTGATGGTATATTGTGCTTGATTTGGTGAATCAGCTGACATCCTGACAGGGCACACTCTGGCTCTTCATCCTTCAGAGATCTGTGTATTGAGTACATTTTAGTTTGGTAATAGTAACGCAGAAAATAGTTTGAGCAATGTGCGGCAGGGACATCTTAAGGGTTTTGGGGGCAAGAGGACAAACATAATTTGGAGCCCTCTTGGAACAATGCTGAATTTATCGTACATTTTTGACTCAGTCACGACCTCATTAACTATGGTGGGATCATTTACAATCCTCTTCCTTGGCCAACCTACATCCGGGCACAATCCTGCAAAACAGTTCATCTCTGTCTGGCCAGCACCACAGAAGCAGAAAGACTAAATGACTACTGGTGTTAACAAGCCTGCTGCATATGGTGCGGTGGACTGTTTACTCATCTGTTGGGCCTTACATATGGAGTGCACATGTTTAATGCAGTCCAGTCCCTGCTGTGCGAGTAACAGGGATTCTGAGTCAGTTGGTACTATGGTCTGATTGCACTGGTCCAGTAGTGACTCCACATGGACCGTGCAGTCAAGAAGGGCGCATATAATGCTGCTCTGCACTGCACATTGACATATGGCATACCCGCCTACCCTGGTGACCTATATATCGGTGACCGCAGTCTCCAGCTGGACTGCACCAGAAAAGCAGTAGGACTAGTGGTCTGACCAAGCCTTCTACCCAAATTATGTGTTGTAGATTGTTTGCCACCATCATTAAGGCATACGGTACTGATGGGCACTTTTGTTTACTGCACTGCATCTGCTGCGTGGGACTAGTATTCAGAGTGCTGTGGCACTAGGCTGTGATTGCACCAGTCTGGCAGTAGCTCCAAAAGAACAATGCATTCACAAAGGAAGCACAAAATGCCAATCTTTACTGCATAGTAATTGGTACAAACTGCAAAAAGGCGGCAAACGCTTGTGCAGTTGGGCTGGACCTATGCACTTTGAATTGTTAAACGCTTGATGAATCTAGCCAGAATCTAATAGGTATTTTCCTTAACCCTCACTATCTCTTAGGTAGGGGTCGGAAAGGCTGAGCAGCCTGGGCTGGCTAGAAAAACAAAGTAAGTAAACTGGTTATTTAAAAAATCTGTGTAGTCTAGGACTGTCACAAAAGCAAAACAATAGGGCCCCTTGGAAGGCCCACATTGCCCATGCCTTAAAACGTCTCTAATGTGCTGCACACACAAAGTGCAATTCTCACATTCAATTACTTTTGGATTCTGCAGCTTGGTGTGCTGGTTGCACATAATGGAGTCTGTTTACCAACTCATCCTGTGGCAACATACATTTTATGTACACCTGCTCTGATTGACTTGCTGGGTTGGAGTAGGTATTCAGTTGCCCTCCATTTCCCACTCCCCTCATTCGTGGGAATGCATCAACCTCTGGAAAGTATGCATAAATACAAAAATATGGTGTGTTTTATGTTCATTTGTGAGCACGGTTCTTTCCAGTTTGAGTTGTATTTGCATTTACTTACAAATGAGACCACAACGGTCTTTGAATGCATGTGCAGCCTCATTTTGAAAAGGTCAGAAGACTAGACGTAGTAGAACAGTGCAATTTTGCACTTACATTCAGAGAAAATACTTACGGAATATTCCACAAGATTTGAAGTGTACTGTTAGACCTGGCATGCTTGGCGTGGTCTCCCTTGTTGTTTTGCCTCTACCTCCTGAATTTTTGACTGTATGCTGGACTTCTTTTTTGCTGGTTGGTGTACTCTGAGCACTTTACCACTGCTAAACAGTGCTAAAGTGTAAGTACTCCCTGTGTAAATTGTGATTGGTTATCCATGATTGACGTATTTAATCTACTGGTAAGTCCCTATTAAAGCGCACCATGTGTGCCTAGGGCCTGTAAATCAAATGCTACTAGTGGGCCTGCAGTACTGGTTGTGCCACCAACATGAGTAGCCCTGTAGACTTGTCTCTGACCTGAAATTGCAGTGTCACTGAGTGCAGTTTTAAACTGCCATGTCAACCTGGCAAATGCACCCACTTGCCAGGCCCACACCTTCCCTTTCTCTACATGTAAAGTTCCCCTAAGGTAGGCACAAGGTAGCCCTATGGTCAGGGTGCAGTGTATGTGAAAGGTAGGACATGTACTGGTGTGTTCTACATGTCCTGATAGTGAAATGCTGTCAATTTCATTTTTCACTATAGAAAGGCCTATCTCTCCCATAAGTTATCATTGGAACTGCCTTGTAACATTTTACGAGAGTAACTTTAAATTGGGAAGAGATAGAGATTTGGAGTTTGTGTTCCCAAGCTCAGAATTTAAAAATACATCTTTTAGCGAAGTTGGTTTTTAAATTGTGTGTTTGAAAATGGCACTTTTAGAAAGTGGGCATTTTTCTTGATTTACCATCCTGTGTTTCTGCCTGCCTGTAGAATCAACGGCTGGTTTAGACTGACTGGCTGTTTGTGCATTCACTCTAGACAGTCACACAGAGAGAGCTGAGGTGTTCCCCCGCATATCCTGATGGCCCATCACCAGGCTGATGGGTCTTCCTGAGCTGGAGTGGTGGGAAGAGTTGTCACTGATTCCTGAATAGGCCTGTACCTGTCCTCTCTCAATGCTGTCTCCATCCCCCAGAGGGTGTCTGAAGCCAAGGCAGGTGCTTGTGAACTACAAAGACTTTTCTTTGAAGTATTCCTACTTCAAAGCCAAAAGGGGTATACATATTAGACCTAAAACCCCAGATTTTTAGAACACTTCTGGACTGGGGACTCCGCCAAGAAGAAGAGCTGTCAGGAGGAGTACAGCCCCTTTGCTGTGTGTTGCTTTGCTGGGTAGGCCTGCAGTTGCTGCTTCTTTCTGTGGGCAGTGAAAGGACTGGACTGTCTTTCTATCCTGCTTGTCAAAGGTTCTCCAAGTGTGGGCTTGCCTCGGGTTTTCATAGCGATCCCCGGGACATCAAAGATCTCTTACTACCAACTGACTTGGGCGCTCAAGGTGACAGGAGGGTGCCAATCGTGACGGAGGGCTGAGTGCAGTGTCTTCTGTGAGCTCCACACGCACTCTCTGCACTGTGGTTTTCCCCAGCGCTCCCGGTCTACAACCAGCGCTCCTGTTTCTACAACCAGCAAGGACGAGCGCCGGGAATTGTTGGTGCCGGTTGCGAACATCGTAGGAGGTCACCGCAGTACTGCCGAGTGTGAACCAGCGCCTGCCAGTAAAGGGGATCCCCGCACCAGAGTCCCCAACAGAGACCCTCGCCTGTGGCCGCCCGTGCTGCCCTCTACAGCTGCAAGGTACTGTGACACATGGACCCACGTGGTCCCAGCCATTCGAGGGCACCCTGCTTGCAACCCCATATTCCCCAAGACTGACTTGTGATCCCCGGGCAGAGCTGTTAGCATCTCCCTGTCCTCGGAAGCGAGACGACTGCAAGGTGGGAGGAGGAAGCCTGGAGCAGCACCGTAAACTCCCGTAAAGAGAGTGCCTGTTGTGTTCCGATCTATAAATCTGTGGTGGCACATCGCCTGCTGTTGAAACCCGCTAGCACTGCTAGTGGAGCTTAGTACAATATTTGGGGCAAGCCACTTTTACTTTACTTTGAACTGGAGTGGTTCTAACTTGTTTCTTTTGCGCTCCTCACACCGACTCCCCAGTTTCCGTAATTGCTTTGTTAAAAGCGCACTAGCTTCAAGAGTCGAAAGACAAAAATGAAAGCGGCTGGGTCTTGGAAGACTGCACCTCCTGAACTAGTCACTATGTAAACAAAAAAGAGATATTGCCCACCTCAAATGATCTGCCACTTGTAGACCACAAAAATGAATATATAAACTAGTTAAATGAGAGGCAATATATGTACACACACAGTTCGTACAATAAGGAGCACATCAATAAAAGATTATCAACAGAAAGTCGTTTCTGGTCTTTTATTTTCAGATACTTGATATGCAATTGATGAAACCAGCCAACGCGTTTCGCCCAAACATGGGCTTCTTCAGGGCATTACGGTAGAAATATCGGGCAATCCTCAGTAACTGGATCAAGAACGAAAAATAAATCCGTTCTACGTTGTATTGAAGAATTCTCGTGGTAGAGAACAGTATTGTTTTTAAACAAGGTACCGTGTAAAAATAATGTTCGTGAAATGAGTCAATGCCGTGTCCGGAACTGGTCTTGTAACCAGCGTGTCTGGTAGTCATCGTTATCCATGTCGTGAGGAGTGTTTGTGTAACCATAAGTACAACAAAAACATCCTGCTTGAAACAAGTGACATCTATACTTATGTATGTCGGATTTTCTTCGTTTTGGTCTTGTCCTGTTTAAATAAAGAGTGACTATTTTTCTAAACTGGTATGATGTCCATTTGTAGTGTTTTCACTGTGTTACTGTGTGTGTTATGTACAAATACTTTACACATTGCCTCAGAGATCATTGCCTCTGAGATAAGCCTGACTGCTCGTGCCAATCTACCAAGGGGGTGAACAGGGATATCTGGGTGTGTAACTCCGTCACCCGACTAGAAGGAAGGGTCCCTAGTTGGACAGGGTACATACCACTGCCCACTAGAACCCTCCCGTTTCTAACATGTAAATTGTGCACTTCAGTAGGCCACCCACGAGCTTGATCTGTTGCCAGATCGTGGTTGTACGATGGTGTCTCATTTTGAGCACACCATCGTTTGCGGTTTCATCAAGTTGTATGATACCTTTATGGCTTATCCCAGGAATAAGTTATTTCGAAAGTCTGAATATTGTAACAAGTATAATAGTGGTAAAATAGAGAAAAAATCACAACAGCGCAACTCTGAAAAGAGACTTTTGACATCCATTGGGAGATCTGGTCACTTTGAAACTACTCAAAATAAACCGTAAAATACCTCCAGGAAACAAAGCAGATTTGGTGCTGTCAGAATCAACACTGGTCCACTACAGACATTAGAATAGTTTCCAGAATTATAACATTCAGACATAAAGCACAATCCTTGTTATAGCTTGATCCACTAACATGTAACAAGCTGTCTTTGACGATCAGAAGAAAATAAACTCCAAAACTTCAAATAAAACGTTAGAACATCATATCTTAAAAGTCAAGGCCACAGCCATTTACTTAGCAAACAAGATTGGCAGGACAACATGCTTCAAAGCCTCCAGGTGAATGTTCCACTCACACAGAACTGAATATAAGTTAATATGGAATTGTGTGCTTCCCAGTAGTAATGCTTAAAGCGCCTGGATACCATCTTTGATTGACCTGGTGACTGAGTGGGAAAACCACAAGTGATAAAATCAACCTTGCTGATTGGCACATTTTACAGAAATGTCCTCTGATGCTCTGTGTAAAAGTTTTTAGTTGCTCCTGTTGACATGCCAATGGGTGCCAACCAAAATAGAACGCACATTGGAGAAATAGCGATTTACTCTCCGGTAAAGTTTTTGCAGTGTCACAGCTTGTGCCAACTTCAAGCACAGCGAAACATGTATAACCTAGTACCAGACAACTACATAGAAAATGACGATACTTTAATAAAATACAAAATATGATCCATATGTATTGGAATGCAGGCTAACATGGACAGCTGCGTCTGAGTCTCTCACAAATCATCACAAGTGCTAAGCCATTAAGCAGGTAAATCACTGAACAGTAGTTATTACACCTAAAGCTAGAATAGGAATGAAATAAAAATGTATTAAGTTTTCAATAAACCATATACAATAAGACGTTAAAAAAACAGTAAAAAGAAATTACAGATTATTATATTCCAGCTATAGTAAAAGCTGTCAATTAATTTTTGTTCTGTAAAACTTTAAAGTAAATTATAAAAATATAGCAATAAGTTAAAAGTTTTTGGGTGAAGTGCACCTAAAGCATAAAGAAATAGCTTCAGAAATTGTTCTAATAACTTCCACTCGGAAGATCGTCCTTGAGTATTTCCTGCGTATGTCGAGGAGTGATAGACCTAAACAAAATGTTTGTTTGACTCCGATCTTAGTTGCATAAGTGACAGGTGAAGTTTGCTTGTCTGGATTGGTTCTAAGAGCCATCAAATTGACTGAAGGGGAGATACAGCAATCTGAACCATAAAAAAGGCTTTCTTTGTATTTGTAGTAATGGTATACTCCAAGTATGGTTGATGCTGTAAGTTATAAGTTCCTGTGATGTATTTACTTTTTTATGTTAATGATTGCTCAGAGTCCATTATGAAAAAAATTATTTTAATTTCCCTTTTATAAGCAGTTTATGACCTGATCTCGGCATATTAATGAGTTCCTTGAGATCAGGCATGTTGAAAGATGATGACACATTGCTTAAGCTTTGTTCGGTCAGCACTACCTCCGAATTTTGTCTGGCTAGAATATAAACTATAGACAATGGGCCTGAGGAAACTTAGAATTACTACAAACTCAAATGGATGTGAAAATGTATATTTGGCCTTAAATAGAGGGTAGAGCAGTGGTCTTCAAACTGGGGCGCGCCCCCCAGGGGGGCCGTGAATGTGTTCCCAGGGGGGGCGCAAATGGTTCTGCAATTACATGTAAATGAAGATAGCCTGGAAGCGGGAAAGGCTCGTTTCTAAATGTAAAAAATGTAAGTCCGTTTTTATATAGCGCAGCTACTCACCCTTACGGGTCTCAAGGCGCTGGGGGCCGTAGTGGAAATTAAGTGAGCTATTGCCCAGAGTCACATGGTGCTGAGCTGCCGCCGGAGCCGGGGATCGAACCGTGAACCCTGTGCTCCGAAGTCAGCTGCCCTGGCCGCTGCACCACACCTTTATTTATTTATTTACATGCAGCATTTAAAGTAAATAAGAAAGTGTGAGGACCGTAGTACTGAGTGGCATGGGGCAGGTTCAGGGAGTGTGGAGACTGGGTTAAGGACATAGCAAAAAAAGAAAAAGAATCCGCATTTTTTTTCACCTTCAGGTAACTGCATATTAAAAACACGCACACACCTCAAAATAAAAATAAATGCAAGTTAAACTAATCAAAGGGAAATACATTCTTTTACCTTTTGAAATCTCGGTTAGCTAATGTGATCACTGCTAATTTATTTGTGTGTGACGAGAAAGTCACAGAATTAAATCCTTAATTGTGCAATGAGGAATAGTGGCTTGTTTATTTACAGTGCTACGGGGACGATGTGTGTGACGGAAAGCACTGTGAATGTCATTATTTTAAAATAGAATTACACAGTATAAAATAGGCTGCTGCAAAATACTGTTTAAGATAAAACAAGTGCTTTATATTATAAAAAATATATTGTTTAGTGAGAAGCATTCAGACTATATCTAGTGTAAATATTTGATATGTGTTCATTGAAAGGGTGCACTCTTTTTAATGGACACATATATTAGCTCTCAAAATAAATACTTGTCACCGTGAAGCTCCAAGTGACTATTAACTAAAACCTACACTGGCTCCAAAGCAGCCTTTATATTTGGTGATTAATCAATTGCACACATTTAGATTTCTTTCAGGTAGGGGGCATCCTGCTGAGAAGGCATATTTTTTCTTTAACAGTTCTCTATTCCTCTCTCTGCTTCACAGGAGTACCCCTCCTCCGCCTGCATGTTCTGTGAGTGGTCACTAGACCCCAGTTATGTCAGTCTTACGATGAAAAAGGACGTGCGGGGTTAGCATTCGGGCCCACTCACCATTTCTGAGCATGGAACAGGGCCCAAACAACAGAGGGAGGGAGGGGGCTAATTGTACTTTTTTTGTTGTTCTTTTACACAAGGCGGCAGAAAGCATGATTTGGGCATCTGGCCTATAAGTGATGGCCCTGTTCAGTTGGCAAAGTAGACAGTCTGCATGTATCATTGGTGCTACAGCTCCCTTAGAGCCCCAGGGCCTACTTGCTGTGCCAGTGTTGCCTTGGTCCTCAGAGCAATGGACCAAGGGAAGGGAAAATTGAAGCATAGGAGACAACTTGATTTGGGTATCAGAGAGATGGGGGTGGATGATGAGGGATCAGAGGGAGAGGGGTGAGGTGAGATGGGAGCCCATGTTGTTAATAAAGGTCAGAGGCGACAACAAGTTAGTAGCTATCATTAGTGAAGCAGGTGTAGTGATGGTTTTGCCCAGGGGGCCATTGCATCACAATTATGAATGTTTTACTATAAAAGTGGGCATGAGGGCTCATTTTCCTTGCGACCATTAGGGCAGATGGCACCCTTGGTGCAAAAAGGGGGGCAGCATGCAGTAGCTCATTTATTTTCAGAAAGAAACTGAGCTTGTTTTGAGATTGAAGTGATGGTCAGACATGGTGGGGAATGAGTGAAAGAAGAGGAGATATCCAGCTTCTCAGGGCTACTGCCATCATGAGTGCAGCAGGTGGAGTTGCATTGGGGTCCACAGCACCCCTATTATGGGGAGTAGTGTGTTGGTCAATTCTGTTCTTGCTGGCATGCTGTTGCTTTTTTTGTGAGCTCCACATTTAGTGTGGAGTACAAGCTACAGAAGAGCACATCTAAAATGATCTCACGATGCCCCCCCCACCCCCTGCGATCATCTCTTGCCTTGCCATATAGTTTTGGAGAGGGGCCCAACTTCAAAACATTTTGCTTAGGGGGGCTCAGAGCAAAACAGTTTGGAGACCTCTGGGGTAGAGGGAGGCAAGATGGCCGATGGAACAGAAGCACTCTCTGTGAGCTCCTGAGGGCCGGGATCACCATCAGTGTAAATCCACCACATGCCCTAGCCATCCACCCTCTGAATACTCCAGAAATAAACAAGGAAAATGTGTGTGCTTTATCGATTGAGCTCCTCCAGCTTCCCTGCCGCCCTGGGTGTGTGGATCTAAGTGGGCTGCAGAATTGCCTTGCCGCCTGGATCTGAACCAATCAGAGTACCTAGAGACGACTAATTTCCTCATGGATTACAACGACCGGGTTACACTTCAACTGACCTGCAGGTCAAACTCAGCTGTGCAGCTGATGAAGAAGAGAGGACTGACCAGAGTCACAGCACCACATGGTACCCTCGGACCCCATTGAGCGCCAGATGCCTCAGGGTCTCATGAGGCTGGGGGCTGCTGCCAATGAGCTCCGGTCCCCTGCTCCCGACTGAGCTGTGATCCACCCCGTAGAGTTGCCCCCTTCCCCCTCGCCCGCAGGTGTCGTGTGCAACCATGACCATCAGAGGACTGACCCACAGTCACTGCTCCACATTGAACCCATGGACACTTACTAAAAGTAAGATGCCTCAGAGTTTCCTGCTGCTGAGGGGCCGCCGCCAATGATCCTGAGGTTGAACTCCCATTTCGGAGCTGCAGTCCCTGCGCAGCCCTCAAGGGAGTCTGAAGAGCCACGAGGAGGTAAGCGCTTCCCCCCAGAATCCAAGACTCAGGCGTCGGAGCATTGGAACCAGCTCTGATCCCCGTTGCCAGAAAGCCTGGCTATCAACGAGGAGTTTGGCAGTCTGACTCTCGCCTTCCTCGTAAAGTGAAAACATAGACCGCAGAGCCTTGAATGCAGCTCCAGTCCCTAGATGTCGAGGAGACTCTCGATTGTTGGGAAGGTTAGCACTCTAGCTGTTCACCTCCTCCTTGAAACGAAGACGCTGACTGCGAAGCCTTAGAGCCGGAGCCTGATCCCCTGATGTCAAAAAAATAAGTACACCAGATTATGAAGGAAGGAGCAATGTGGCACCACTGCGACTATAGAAAATGCTGACCTACTAGCGGGTGAGTCAGTGTAGAGCTGAATCAGACAAACTAATTTTGTACCACTACCTTGGTAGCCTATTTTCCCCAGTTTTTATGCTCGCAACCTACTTCCAGTTTGTGGTGGAAACCAGTGTGAAACACATGGGTGACCCAGAAAAGCTATAAATTTCTGAAAAGTAGATACAATTTCAAATTCAGCAAGGGGTCATATGTGTAGATCCCTCAAGGTTTTCCCAAGGAAAATAACTGTTGAAATAAAGAAATATTGAAAATGAGTAGGAAAAAACTGGCATTTGTGGCAACGTTTTCATCTGTACCTTTTTGTCACGATGGCCGATTTACAAACGCAATATACCATTATGTCTGCTAGACCCTTCTGGTTGCGGAGATGTAGAAGGTCTCTAGGCTGTCTAAGAACCCAAGGTACCCAGAGCCAACAACTGAGCTGCACCGTACAATGGTTTTGCATTGAGTACCAAGTATAGACCAATTCATATAGCGAAATAGGCAGAGTGAAAAATGGGTATGTAGGAAACCTATATATTTCTGAAATGGGTACAAGATATGGAGTTTAGGAGCTTTGGTTAATTGTACATTTCTGAATTTGTGGGTACCCGTACTAGCGTATGATTTAGAGTTTTTTATTTTTTTCTAAATGTCATGTTTTTATACACTGGCTTAGATTTGAAAGGCACAAATGCTGTGAAATCCAATTAGTAATAACAAATGTTCTACTATGCTATGCTCCCACAAGTCTCCCGAAAAAAATGGTAGCTCACTTGTGTGGGGAGGCCTAGTGCCTGTGACAGGGAACGGCCCAAACGCAACATGGATGCATCACATTTTTTCTACCGAAAACGGAGCCTTTTTTCCCAATGTGGGTAGCTCTAGATTTAGGACTCTAGTGAGGCCTGCACCTAGGGAAACCTAGCCAACCTGTTGATTTTTTAAAACTACACACCTAGGGGTATCCAGAGTGGGCTGACTTGTGTGGCTCTTACCATGTTTTTTACCCAGAATCCCTTGCAAACCTCAAACTTTGACCAAACAAACACATTTTCCTCACATTTATGTGATGGAAAGTTCTGGAATCTGCGTGTAGCACAAACTTCCATCCACCCGCATTCCCCCAAGTCTCCTGATAAAAATGATACCTCACTTTTGTGGGTAGGCCTAGTGGCCGCAACAGGAAGTGGCCCAAAATGCAACCTGGACGAATCAAATTTTTCCACCAAAAATGGCCCCTTTTTTCCCAGTTTGGGTAGCTCTAGATTTTGGACCCTAGCTCAGCCAGCACCTAGAGAACCCTAGCAAATCTGTACATTTGTGAAAACTAGACACCTAGGAGTATCCAGGGTTGGCTGACTTGCCCAGCTCTCACCACGTTTTTTTTACACAGAAGCCCTTGCAAACCTCAAACTTTGACTAAACAAACACATTTTCCTCATATTTCTGCGATGGGAAGTTCTGGAATCTGTGAGGAGCCACAAACTTCCATCCACCCGGCATTCCCCCCCCCAAGTCTCCCGATAAAATGGTACCTCACTTCTGTAGGTAGGCCTAGTGGCCGCGACAGGAAACTGCCCAAAATGCAACCTGGACGCATTGTATTTTTCCACTGAAAACTGGCCCATTTTTAGGTCTCGCCTAGGCAGCGCATGGGCTGTCTCTTTGAGACATGTATCCAGAATATGGGCTTGAAGCTCCCCCATCTTTTTAATTGGCTCCTTTGACTGTTCTTCCTAAATGCTTGAAATTCGTTGGTTAATGTGTTTATTCGTCCCTCTTTTTGTACTGTTGCAACCTCCCATGAGGACTGCCCCTGTTACATGTGATCTTACACTGTACATTTTTTTCACAGCTTTTAAGCACTCTTTTTTTTTTTTTTTTTTTTGTATTCACTTTTTTGGGAGATCGTGTTGGATCCACAATTGCACTTGGAAATGCTCCAGTTCCCACTTGCGTTGTTGCTTTTTTTTGGGGTGGCTTGCCGCTGCTTGTTCTCGTTCCCTGACAACAACGCACTTCATTCTTATCATGTTTAGGATTTATGTCTTTTTTTTTTTGTGGCTTGCAAGCACATTATGGCCGCTTAGGGTGCCTCTCCTCACTTCGAAACCCTCATCCCTGCCTCAGAGTGCGCGGTTCCCCGACAACAAGGCTTTGCTCTTATGTTTAGGATTTACGCCTTTTTTTTGTGGCTTGCGTGCTCGTCATGGCCGCCCATGGTGCCTCTCCCTCTTCACCCACCCGGAGCGCGTGTGTACAGCGGGGAGGACCAGAAACTCACTTTACACACACACCAAGGGGGGAGGTGGAGAGTCAACAGTCACCGTGTGGCAAAAACATCCTAATGACCCGCGGCCTCCCTGCGACACGCAGACACCTCCGGTTCGGGTACCATTTCAAACCAAACAGAGGGATGTTTTACTTTCCCTCGTGTAGCACATTCTCTTCCCCTTTTGGACTGTATCTAATACTACCACCAATTACAGCACCTTCCACCTCCTAGATCTTTAGTGGTACGCCGTTTTTCCTCCTACACCGTGTCCATCCCCAATCACAGCAGCACCTCAAAATTTTGCAGGGCTTGCCTCAGTCTTTTCGTTACATTCTCGCTAGTCTGGACATTCATTTGTGCGTATGGACTAGTACTAGTATTAAGGGAGAGTTTGCACAATTTATGCAGCCGGCAATATTTGCATTATAACCCATTGAGTCATGAAACTTTCCCTTCGTATCGACAAATACAACCTTTTCACACATTTCATCATGATGACGTCTTCGGGACATACACACTATGCCTTTAGGAACTTGTGTCCCATTTTCATTTCTGTTACTTGGGTATATAACGCACGTTCCAGATTCAACACACTTCTTGTGATCTGTTAAGTGGGATTCCTTCCAGACACTGATCCTGTTACTGAAGGTAAGGACAGTATTTTAATGCAGTGTTTTATTCATGTGCAAAAAGAACAGGTGATGGACGGAATGCTGAATTAATCAAACATTCACCCCCAGTCACAGATCTTGGTTAAATCCATCTATTTTTGCACCCCCACGCCATTCCAGTTTAGACCCAGCCATATGCAAATCAATCTTGACCCTGCTCCCCTTGTGGGAACAGTCCAGCCCGAACTGCCAGGCCAGGTTCTCCCCGTACCAGAAACAAGCATCCTGGGACCGGTTTCGGAGTAACACCCCTCATCAGCCAGGCTAGCTTGAATCTGGTGGCGTTACGAGCACGGGACCCACGTCTGGGCATACCCTTCCCACTTAGGGCGACAAATGCAAAAAGAGCAGATGATTGACGGAATGCTGACAAATCTGGGTTAAATCCATCGTTTTTTTGCACGCCACGCCATTCCAGCTTAGACAAGGCTAGCTTGAATCCAGTGGCACAGTGAGCCCTGGTCTAACTGGAATGGCGTGGCGTGCAAAAACACGATGGATTTAACCCACCTGGGGGTGAATGCCGTTCACGGCCCCCAGGGAAACGCATGTTAAGAAAACCTGATGTATATCTATATATACAGATAAATATACATAAATATATGTGTGTGTGTGTGTGTGTGTGTGTGTGTGTATGTGTATATATATATATATATATATATATATATATATATATATATAAAAAATCATGTTTTCTTTCTATAGATGTGTGGTTTCCCTGGGGGCCGAGCAATTTCACAAAACGAACGAATGTTAAAAAAAATATATATATATTTGCTCTTGGTGGGGAGGCATGGTGTGAGGGGGATGGCCCATTTCCACAAGGGCCGACCCCCCAGAATAACTCCCTGGTGTTTAGTTGCGTTTGCTGGCAGTGTTGCGGCTGCAATCCACATCCAGGAAACCCTTTCAGGAAGACCTCGTGTGAAAGGGAAGTTTCTCCTCTTTCAAAGGAGGTCTCCATGAAAGCTGGGAAGGCCTTTTTGGGCCTGTTTTCCCCACCAGAGTCGAGCGCGGCCTTACCTGCTGGTTCCTTGGCTCCGATTGGGAACATTTATACGTTTCAGATCAACATGAGGGGAGGGCGGGGAGAGACGCAGAAGCAATTCCGCATCTCCCTCGGGGGTGTTTTAAATAAAGGTAACCTCCAGTTCTTTGCAACTGTGGATTTTGGAAAGCCCCGCCTGGTGTCGGCCAATGGCCGTTCCATGCACCAGGGAGGTAGTGTGTGTGTGTGTTGGCAATTTTCAATCTTATCAATTTTCAGGATGGAGAACATACTAATTTAAGCGTCCGACCATCACCTCACCAACTATGACCGACACTTCTCTTCACTTCTCCCTTTACTTACACCAGATGGCCCCGTTCCCCAACCACCTCCTTCCCTTCTGCCCCAGATCGCTAACCAATTACCTTGTCGCCTTCAGGACTCTAATTCCACACTGTTCCACCACCGCCCCTCTAGCACACGCCATAGTCAAGAGCACTATCCTGACCTCCAATGCGCCCAGCATAGCTAACGCCCACACCACAACACAGTTCATGAAGCACACATTGGGCACGATAGCGCCAGCTCCAATTCAAGATCTTTAACCACTGAACCCCCCCCCCCCTCGAACACAACCCTGATTCTCAACTTCGATCCTACCCAGCCCATGCAAACCCCCTTCTACATTTCCAACCTCAATGACCGCATCCTCCCCTCTATTGAAGATCACTCACCTTCGATTAACATTGGACCCGGCACCTATCCGCCCATACACAGAGGAGGAAGCCTCCCTAACATGCTTACCCTGTTTCTGAGATGAATAGAACGAAAACACGATTCTCTAGTGAAAGACATGTCTCACGTAAAAAAGGACCTCGTGATGCAGGCCTTGTTAACACACAATCCCATTCCAAGATTAGAGAAATGAACTCCCCACAAAGGACCTCCAAGTCTCAGACAACCCATCTGCTGGACCTCCATTCCCTTGAACCCCCTGTCTCATAGACCCTATAGAGCTCTCAACCCCTATCCACTATGAAAGCAGAGTCACTCATCGAATCATGCATCATACAAAGGCCGGAAATGGACCACAAGCCTCAATCCAGAATCCCAGTAATCACGGGCAAAAATAGACTTGTCCGAGCGAAAATATCACCCTAACCACCCGCTCAATACACCACCATACAAACACTCCACTCATAATAACCATAGCTGCTTAACCTGCATGCTCCTTAACTGCAGATCAACAGTTAAACACGCTACTGATTTAGCTGAAACTATACTTGCTGAAGGAATCGACATTGCATTCCTTACTGAAACCTGGCTTAACGATTACTCAAACTCTATACTAGACTTGCTTACTCCACCAGGCTACTCCATCATCAGACATGACAGACTCGGTCGAATAGGTGGCGGGCTAGCTATCATCCACAAAGAAGAAACCTAGCTCAACACCCTAGAGACCATGAACTACTCAACCTTTGAATACCTAGGAGTCGAACTCACAACGAAAGGCACTTTGCCTACCAAACTCCACACCATCTATCACCCACCTGGCGATCGCATGCTCTTCACAGAAGAACTAACCGACCGAAGAACACTGTTCTGCCTAACTGACACCAATGAGGTGTTCCTAGGCGTTTTCAACCTGCAATGGAAAGACACTGAAGATGCCACAGTCCGTAATCTAATAGACCTTCTTGAAATAAACGACCTCAAGCTGCTCTACTCTAGATGTGATTATTACCAGAAACAAGCTTGCCTCCCTTCGATCCATCATTCCCATCAACTGCCCAGACCACCATCTAATACTGTTCAATCTCACGGCCCACCCCATATCCGACCTATCCCCCATCCACCAAACATACACACTGGATAAGGAACATCAAACAAATCCCACTAACGGAGCTTGAAGCCAAGATCAGCGCCCAATTACATGCGCAACCTCTACTTAACACCGTAGATGACCTCCACGCTCACTATAGCTCAGCGGCGACGGATGTTCTCAAATTAAAGCTAAATAGAAGAATCCAATCTAGATCCTGGTGCAGTGTTGATCTGAACAAAGAGAGGAGACAACTAAAACGGACTGAAAGATTATGGAGTCAGAACCCTCTCTGGCACACCTCTCACTCCTACGATCCAAACGGCTCTCCTACAAGAAACACATATTTAGGGAAAAAGCCACTTTCCTTCGTAACCAACTAGACTTAGGGAGCTCTTCAACATAATCAAACAACAAACTACCCTTGCCTCCAAACACAAAATAACAGCCACCAATGAACGCAGTGAAAAATTGGCCAACTTCTTCACTGACAAAGTTGCAAAAATTGAGCAATCTCTGATCCAAGACACAAGTCGGTCAACCCAGCCCACCTGCTCCATTGTCACTTAGGTCACCACGGAAACTCCCCCTCAAGACCTAACTAAGGTTTGGAATGCCTAAAAAAAAAAAACTAAGAAAATAATGATCACCTACCACAGAAAAACAATGCTGACTGGACAGACTTCAAATCTGGGACAGAAGAAGTAGTCTTCAATATAATCCTGCACATTAAGCACACATCCCACACTGCTGATCCCCTCCCCTTCACCCTAGTGCAGAACCTCAACCATATCCCCCTTTTTGGACCAAAATCATCAATGCCTCTCTTTCATCAGGCCGTGTACCTGACTCTCTAAATCTAGGACAAGTCACACCCATTCTCAAAAAGCCAAGGGTGGGCCCTAATGACCTCAGACCTATCACCAACCTTCCTTTCCTGGTCAAAACAATGGAAAAGTGTGTCCTGCTACAAATCAACCATCACATAGACTAATTCAACCTCAAATCATTCCAGTCAGGATTCAGAAAAGACTGCTGGACAGATACTGCTATGCTGAATATAACAGATGAAATTCACAGGTCCTTAGATGAAGACGACTCCTGCCTCCTAATCCTACTGGATCTATCTGTGGCATTTGATACAGTAAATCCTCCAGCTTTACTAAGACACTCAAGAACCTCATTGGCATCAATTGTGCAGTCCTGATATGGTTCACATCCTATCTTCAGCACTGCTCACAACAAATAAAAATCAACAGCTGTATCTCGAAGCCTCCACCAGTTCCACAAGGTGTATCTCAAGGCACAGTCCTCTCTCTCTCCCTCTCTTTAATCTCTTCATGGAACCTCTCACAATTATTCTGAACCAAGCAAGGGTCAAATATCACCTGTATGCTGACGACACTCAACTCTGGTACAAAATTAACGCACCCAATGACATCGGGCATCTGAATGCCACATTAATCAAAATACAATCATGGCTAAACAACAACCACCTAAAGCTCAACTCCAACAAAACCGAAACTACTACTCCTCTCCCCAAAAACTGAACCCTTAACAATACAAGAATGGCTTAAGAACCTGGATGCTCTAAACCGTTCTCTACCACTATCTAACTCCGTAAAGTCCTTGGGTATTACCCTGGACAAAAACATGTCAATGAAGGAGAACTTCCACAACTCAGCCAAAGAAGCGCTCTTCACGCTAAAGCATCTCAAGAAAATTAAACCGTTCATTCCCCCTGACGATCTTAAAATGGTAATGCAATCAGTAGTCCTATCAAAACTTGACTACGGTAACGCCATCATCACAGGAACTCCAAAAAGTCACCTTGCCCCCTAAGAGTAGTCCTTAATGCGGCTGCCAGGCTCCTCACAGGAATTAGACAGTTTGACCATATGTCACATGCCCTCTTGAGTCTCAATTGCCTTCCCATTTAAGGAAGATGCATTTTCAAGACAGCTTGTATCACCTACAAAGCCCTTCATACAAAAAAACCCAAATACCTAGAAACCAAACTTTCAAGAGCAGGAAGAAGCCGGGCTTTACGAAGCTCCAACTGTCTTCTTATACCTCCAAAGCTAAAGAATAAATCCTCCCAGGGGTGCTCTTTCTCAGGGAATGCTACTAGGATTTTGAGCTCGCTCCACCAAGTTCTCCACTGCAACCCATCCTTCCCCTGTTTCAAACGGGACCTCAAATCTTTACTGCGCCACAACTACCTCAACACGTACACAAACTTATCTACAATTCTCAAAGACCCTAGCCTCATCAACTAGATCCTTCAAGACTGTCATCTGACCCGTTCAGTCTCATCTATTGTCTTCCCCAGTACCTTAATGCTGTATGGTTATTGACACTAGGTGTTTATGTTCTAATACTTTAATGATGTATGGTTTCTATGCTTTTTAGGACTATTTCGACCCTCACGAATCCCCACATGTAATTCAATGTTAAACGTATTCTCAAAACATGTAAATGGCTGTGATACCTTCGGGTCTAGCTAGCGCTACATAAAACTAAAAAATAAATGAATAAATGTAGCCTAAACTATTAGTGCAATCTAGGAATGCTGCCTAGAGCAACAAGGAAGTCATTTACCAAGAACAAACAGAAAACTGAGGCCGTTTGAACAATAAGCAGAACTTGGCCTAGAGAAAAATTGGCTAAACATGTTAGAAAGCAAGACAGATGGAGCCTGCCAAGGGGCAGAACTGCATGGAGAAGGATTGGGCCAAGACAGCAGCTAACATTACTACAGTCATTCTGTAAATGAAGGTACACTCTGGAAAGACGACCCTTAATTTTAATAATATAAATGTGTAATGTTTTATAATATAAATTAAAGTGCTGTGATGGTACAGGTAAACTAATCTTTAGAATACAAAGACAAAGTATTTGTTAATCAGTAGACAAATTATTTTGACCCCAGGCCCTATCCCTATCGATGTTGGAGAATACAGTGAAACATCTACTTCAATCAATCAATCATGTGTTTGTTAAGCGCGACTACTCACCCGTAAGGGTCTCAAGGCGCTGGGGAGGGGGGGAGGTGCAGGTTCCAGTCCATCAAGGAGGGGGTCTGTCGAAGAGCCAGGTTTTGAGGTTTCTCGTGAAGATGGGGAGTTGTCTGTCTGAGGTGGAGTGGTAGGGCGTTCCAGGCTCTGGCCGCGAGTAAGGAGAAGGAGCGGCCTCCCGATCTGGTCTTTCTGGCGCGGGGGACCACTGCGTAGGAGAGCTGGGCTGATTGTAGGGTCCTTTGGTGTGCGTGGAATTTGAGTAGGCTGTTCAGGTATGCTGGTCTGGTGTTGTGGAGGGCTTTGTGTGCGTGGGTGAGCATCTTGAAGGTGATTCTAGCCTCAATGGGGAGCCAGTGGAGTGTGCGCAGGTACTGGGAGATATGGCAGTGTCTTGGCAGGTTGAGGACCAGTCTTGCGGTGGCGTTCTGGACGTTTTGTAGCTTGCAGGTGAGGTTTTTGTTTATTCCGGCGTAGAGTGCGTTGCCGTAGTCGAGTCTGGCTGGTGACGAGGGCGAGTGACGGTCTTTCTGTGCTCGAGGGAGATCCATTTGAAGGTCTTACTTAGGAGGCGGAGGGTGTGGAAGCAGGAGGATGCGACGGAGTTGATCTGGCGGTCCATTTTGAGCTCGGAGTCCAGGATGATTCCAAGGCTGCGTGCGTGGTTCGTGTGGGTGGGTGGGCTTCCGAGGGCGGGGGGCCACTAGGTGTCGTTCCAGGCGTCGGGGTGTGGGCCCATGATGAGTACTTCTGTTTTGTCAGTGTTGAGTTGTAGGCAGCTGCTTTTCATCCATTTGGCGACGGCTTCCATGCCTTCTTGAAAGTTGTGTTTAGCTGCGTTGGGTTCGTTGGATAGGGAGAGGATGAGTTTGGTGTCGTCTGCATATGAAACAATGTTGAGTCCGTGGGTTCTGACGATGGGGGCGAGCGGAGCCATGTTATGTTATGTTACCTGAGTTTATATAGCGCACAGATGCCCCAGCTAAGAGGCGTCCCGGCGCTGCCAGCGTCAGAAGGAAAAGGGCCAAGAACAGAGCAGATCGGCATAAGAAAAATGCAGAAGGACAAAAAGGACTAAACAGAGGGAAAAAGGAAAGTTTTAATTGCTTTCCTAAAGTCCAACATGCGATCCAGGCTGCGGATCTGAGGAGGCAAAGAATTCCATAGCTTGGCAGCCAAGTAACGGAAAGATCGACCCCCGGCCCGAAGGCGCTTCACACGGGGGACAATTACCAAATGCTGCCCCAGGGAGTGGGGGCGTACGGGGCTAATAGGTTAGCCAGGAGGCTGGGCGAAGCAAGTTTCAAGATCTTAAAAGATAAGCAGAGAGCCTTAAATTGAATCCGCTTGGCCACTGGGAGCCAATGTAACTTCCGGATGGCACCAGTAGAGGGACAGTTACGTGTGAGCCCCAACAGGGCTCTGGCGGCAGCGTTTTGAACACGCTGCAGTCGCATTACCTCAGCCTGATTAGCCCCCAAAAGGAGCGAACTAGCATAGTCCAGTCTGGACAAAATGGCTGATTGAATAATCAGCTGACGCGTAGGTGGATCAAAGAACCTCAACAGAGGCCTAAGTCCCCGCAAGAGGCCAAAGCAAGTACCCGCAACCTTTTTGGTATGCTCTTGAAAGCTAAGGGTAGAATCCATCCATACCCCCAGGTTCTTGACCACCAACTTAGGGGTGGGGGTACTGCCAAGTACATTCGGCCACCATTGCTCACTCCAGAGGCTCCTGTCCATCCCCACCAGCAGTACCTCTGTTTTAGTAGCGTTCAACTGAAGGCAGTTTAAAGTCATCCACTCTGCAACGGCGGCCAGGCCGCTCCTAAACCTAGAAGCGTCCTGAATGGAACCATCGGAAAGGGCCACCACCAGCTGTGTATCATCTGCATACGAGACCCCGGTGAGGCCCATATTCCTAGCCACCGTTGCAAGAGGCTGAACATATATTGATTGAACAGTGCGGGGCTCAGTGCAGAGCCCTGGGGTACCCCCTGACCGATGAAATGAGCCTGGGAAAGAAATGGGGGGGCCGACACTCGAAAAGATCTCTCTCTCAGGAATGATCTAAACCATTCTAGTGCTAGGCCCACAACCCCGGCATCCTCCAGACGCTGTAGCAGAATCTCATGCGAAACCGTGTCAAATGCGGCACTCAGATCAAGTAGAATCAGTGCCGCTGTATGACCGGAATCGAGAATGGTCCGCAGATGTTCTGTCACAGCCAGAAGAGCCGTCTCTGTACTGTGACCAGAGCGGAAACCATTTTGGGAAGGATCCAAGATGTTATTGGTGTTAAGATATTTCATTAAAGTGTTGTTGACATGGGCCTCTGCAATCTTAGCTACCCTAGGAAGGAGGGATATTGGCCGAAAATGTTCCAGCTGTGCCGGGTCAAGTGCGGGTTTTTAAGAATAGGAGATACCCTCGCCTGTTTCCACGCCACAGGGACCACAGCAGTAGTAAAAGAGGTGTTGACAACCTGGCACAAAGGTGCCAGGAAAAGAGACAGTGAGTCCCTGAACTGGGCAGGTTTTAAAGGATCGGCCGGAGAGCCAGATTTAATTTTCCTGCTCAATGAAGAAAACTCTTCCAGCGTGATACTGGGAATAGCTGCCAGAGAATGCAAAGCAGGGGATCCACGACAGACGGCCGGAGGAGGGGACCCTTGCGAAAAGGACCGATAGATGGTATCCACTTTAACAAAAAAAGTTGCCAGGTCTTCACACTGTTGCTCAGAACTAATCACGGAAACAGAGGAGTTATTCCTTACTCTGAGGTCCTTAAGAATTTTAAAAATACATTTGGCCGGATTAGGGCTTAGCTTTATTTCGTTGGCATAGTAAGCCGCTCGAACAGTGCAGACGGTTCTGTGATAGTTTTTAATAGCGGCCAAATAGCATTTCTTTACCGCAGGGTCATAATCCCTTTCTCCACGCGCGCTCTAATTTCTTACATGCTTTCCGCAGTGCAGCCAGTGTGTCATTGTACCATGGGCTAGGGTCCAGAGTGCGGCCTTTCAACCATTTAGCTGGAATGAGGGAATCCAGCACTTGGACAATCCAGTTGCAAAAGGCTCTGTAGCCCACATCTGCATCGTTGTGTGGTGCCGGAATATTAGCAGCAAGAAGCGCGTGGAAATCCTCCAGTCTCAGTTTACGCCAAGGGCGTCTAAAGACGAGGGGAAGAGCAGCCCTGTCAAGGGGCTCGGGAGCAGGGAAAGACATGGATATTAAAGAATGGTCAGACCAACCTACAGGTTTAGGAGTCTCCACCATGGCAAGAGGAATATTAGAAAAAATGGGGTCTAACAGATGGCCAGCCGAATGGGTGGGGCCGGGAACCAGTTGTTTCAGCTGGCAAGCTGCCAGGTCCGCAAGTAGACTGCTGACTACGGTATCTTGCACAAGGTCGAAATGCAAGTTAAGGTCACCCAGGATGCTGAAATTGGCTGTCCCCATTGCAAGCATGCAGGTGGACTCCAACAGGGCAGATTTAAATTTCGTAGCAGGCCATGTAGACGTTGAAGAGCGTGGGGCTGAGGGAGGACCCCTGGGGGACTCCGCAGGTGGTTGGTGTAGGGTCCGAGAGGAAAGGAGGGAGTCTGACCCGCTGCGTTCTGCCGGAGAGGAAAGAGTGGATCCAGTCGAGGGCCTTGTCCCGGATCCCTGCGTCGTGGAGTCTGCGTGTTAGGGTGCGGTGGGAGACTGTGTCGAAGGCCGCTGAGAGGTCGAGGAGGATGAGGGCTACTGTTTCTCCTCTGTCCAGGAGGGAGCGGATGTCTTCTGTTGCGGCGAGGAGGGCGGTTTCTGTGCTGTGGTTTTTTCTGAAGCCGGATTGGGAGGAGTCGAGGATGTTGTGCTCTTCGATGAAGTTGGCGAGTTGGCTGTTGATGGCTTTCTCGATGACTTTCGCTGGGAATGGTAGCAGGGAGATGGGTCTGTAGTTTTTGAGGTCGGTGGGGTCCGCCGAGGGCTTCTTCAGGAGGGGTTTGATTTCGGCGTGTTTCCAGTCGTCGGGGAAGGAGGCGTTCTCCAGGGAGCGGTTGATGGTGTGGCGAAGCATGGGTGCGATGGTGTCGGCGGCTCTGTTGAAGATGTGGTGGGGGCAGGGGTCCGTGGGGGCCCCGGAGTGGATTGACTTCATCGTCTTCAGTTTGTCTTCGGTGGTGAGGGCTGTCCAGCTGTTGATCGTTGGCTTCAGGGTGTCGGGGGGGGGGGGTGGCTGGTGAGGGTTCAGTGCGTTGGTTGTCTTCGTCGAAGTTGTCGTAAATGTTCTTGATTTTGTGGTGGAAGGAAGGTGCTGAGTTTGTTGCAGAGGTCTTGAAGCATATATAGGTAACAAATGTGTACCGTCAATGCCAACTGTTCAGATAGAGCCCAGTTACAGCATTGTACACTATTCCTTCCATCACACTGCAGTGAGATCAATGGGTCATTACTTACATTTCTTCCTTCTTGTAGAATTGAGGAATAATGTGCTGTTGTAAAAGAATAGAGAAAATGTTTTTGTGCAATCAATGTATGTAGGATGCAAGATTCGAGGGACTAATCATTATAATTCTGTTTTCAATATGAAATTTAGGGTGGTACCTGACTATGGAAGTGGGAGTCTCATAAATTTGTTTGTGATGTGGGGGTCTAGGTGCATTGTAGTCACTGTTTGCATTCATAAATGATTTTACCAGTTACATCAATGCTAGGGTGACATATGCATTGCCTTGCTCTCTGCATTTCTTTGATTGAAGTACTGTTGCCTCAGCCTTTAAGCCATTGTTTTAACGCAGGGGCCAAGTTCACTTCTGGGCCATTTCGATGCATCGTAAAGGGAATATGCAAGATTTATACTAGTTTATGTTTAAGCCAGAGACTCGTCCAAACTACTCCAGGGTGTTTATAGTATGAGGTGACCCTATATTGGCTTCACTGTAATAAAGGGGTCTTCAATCTTTCCAATATTAAGAGCTACTTAATGTTCAATTAAAATCATCTTGTGGTACTAATATTACTATTGTTCTAACAGTGACCACATCACACAAGAATACATTAGAGATCACCGTCATTGCCAATTTGGAATGTGTCTACATGAGTAATAAATAACAGCCAGAGCTGCAATGCTCATGGCACCAAGGTAACAATATTAGTGATAAGTCGCCGCAAGATTAATCCCTCAGATATCAGCTTTAAATATGTTTTGGAAATTGTGTTCTGAAAATACACACGTTTTCATCTGAAATACACATTTCAGTTTTGCTGGGCATATATTAATCCAACCAAGCAAAAGCTTCTAATTAAGTAGACTGAGTGGCACACTGTATATCTAGCCATAAGTAGCAGGAGAGCTACCAATAGCTCACAAGATAATCAATGGAGAAACCTGCTTTAATAAAATAAACTATTGTTCTCATATGGTGAGATAGTATGAGTCTTCCCCGTTATTAAGATGCCTATGTCTTTTCCCCCAACACGCACACTATTCACAATGCTCCCTTGGCCAAAATCGATGAGGATAGAGGACCCCTTTTTGAGTTCCCCTTCGGATGTGGAACTAGCAATAAATCACTTGGTCAGTGTGGACCCTTGCAGTCAGCTTAGTATGTAGCAGCAAAATCCATTTGTCTGTTGTGTTTCCAAACCCCATTCTCTGTAATATTCTGATGATGCATTTCCTGCTGACTGTTCAAAGCCTTCTCTACATCTACAACAGGTACCATCTGGTTGGTGGCTGAAATTGCGCCACCATGAGCATATGGAACAGGCATCTGATTTAAGTGGACGTTTTGTGGTCTGGTACAAATCTATCTTCATATGTGTGGATGGTGGTTGCCACCACCTCGAGTATACGATTCACTATGACTTTACTAAGAATTTTATAACCAATTGTGAACATTGAAAGCCGTCTGAACAAGTTTCTATCGCTTGTGTCTTGTCTGGGTTTAAAGAGGGATACTATCAAGGCCTACCTTGTTGTAGCTGGAAGTACCCCCTTCTGGTGTGCATCTTTGTACACATCATGAAGCTTAGGTGCTAGAACATCTATGTTAGTCATACACTTATATTTTCTAATCCATCTGCACCAGGTGTTGTCCCTTCATACAATCAGTGATTGCTTTCTTAGGGCTGTGTTAAGAGTTTGGCAGATGGGATACTCCGCAAAACATGACTGATATCCTGCCCACTGTATTACCAGTTACACAGGCTATAATGCACTTGTAATAGTGCTCTCTACCCCTCTTCTGGTGTACAGTTTCAAATAATATTAGAAGAATACCTGATTCATGTTTAGTTGTATGTTCACCTCTAAACCCATGATGTCTAGTACATTTGTGATCTGGTCTCTTTTTAGTTCAGGTTTAATTTGTTAGGCTAATAAGAGCCCAGCCTTGTCTCAATTGCTACGTTCTTTTTCCCCCAGGAGTGCTTGTAGTGTAGGCATCATATCACTTTTAATAGTTGGGCATGCTTGCCCATTTCCATGGTTGATTTCTTCTAGCAACTCGGGTCTGCAAAAACAACTTTTCCAAGGATCCCAACTCATTGTCGAATGTCTTTCTAATTCCATACACTGCCCTACTACAAAGTCCCCTTATAACCACCCGTTCCATAGAAATGTCAGAAGCTGCCCCATGATATTCCCTGAAATTGTGCCTGGTGTCTTCCTGTAGTGTGTGTCTGAATACTGGATCCTCCAATGAGGCAACTTGGAGTTTTCTGTATGAGGTCACCGTTTCAGAACCGCCCCAGTGCAGTTGTAATAGCAAAATGCTATGGTCTGATAGGGTCCTACAAAGGTACTTGGCATAGGCAACCAATGTGTTCATGCCCCTAGAGCTGTAACTCTTATCCAGTGCAAGTCATATATGTGGGAGAAGGAAGAATATTCCCTGGCAGCAAAACAACGTGCTTTCCAAGAGTTGATCAGTTTGCAGTATAACAGCTATTCCATTAGTGTCTTCCCTCTTGCATTACTGGTAAATTGGGCTAAGGAGGGTGGGATCTGACTCTCTCTATGTCGCTGAAACTTTTGTAATGTCCTACCAATATCAGTAAGTAAGCGGTGTCCTCCATGGGGACAGACAAGGAATCAAAAAAATTTGTTTGATCAACATTTGATGCAAGTTTTCCTGCCATTAGTAATTCTACCACATCAAGCCTTACTAAACCTATACATATCACCACTCGTGATGTTTTTCAGTCTTAAGTGTAATGAAAGGTACACTGGGCACCAACCAAAGCAAAGCAGTTGGTCCCTCATTTCTTTTATTAATTTCATACCTTAGAATTTAGATGTCTCCTGTAAAAGGATTATATGAGCTCTTGAGAAATATGTAAAATCTGTATTGCTTTGTAGCATTATTCAATCCCCTCACATTCCACCTCAGTATTGAGTATTTGTTTAAATAAGGCATGAGTGGAAACTAAACCTCCTGCCCTCTACCTTTTGGAACCAGTGATATGTTTGTTAGCACTAGCCAGCTGAGCAGTGTAATGACCTTTCTTTAACCCAAGATCCCAGGCGAATAACAAACCCACCTGAAACTGCCCTGAAACCCCCCCCCCCCCCTAGATTTATCTGTATTTTCAGATTCTTGAAGCCACCCTATATTGTTACGTCCGGATCCCACAGAATTTTCTGCCCCATATGCCAGAAAGCCAACACGCTCTGTTAGATCTTTCACTTATTCCTGTAGCCTGTCAAGGTACGGCTTTAATTCGCACAGTATGTCTTCGTTATTTTTAAACTGTCCTCTAGTTTCTGTTAGCCTTGTGCAGCAGACTAATGTCCACCATCACTGTCTCAATCTTATTTTCAGATGCTTCCTTTGTGTTAGCCCATCAGCTGCCTCCTCCTTCAGAATGCGGACTGGTTGGTGTGCTAAATGGGGCGCTTGGATAGTGCTCAGACCCTTTGGTGGGCTTTGGCTTGCCCATTGCTTTTAATAGTTATTTTTTTATTTTTTGCAGCTTATGTTTTCACCATCTCGAAGACTTCCATAGTCTCACTATGGTTACCTTTTTACCCCTTCAAACACCACACAATAATAAAATGCAGTGCAGCGCACAAGAGTCAGCCTGGTGTTGCAAGGGAAAAAGAAAATTAGTCAGGCTTTCCTCATCTCATTCCCTGCCTGTGCCAGGGAGCATCCATCATATCCAGACATGGGACTGAGCTTCCCCACAAATCTCAAAATATTGTTAGTTTATTTCATTAACCTTGGGGCATTCTTTCTGAAAGCCGTATACAGTTGATGATGGTGTTAAGCTTAGGATTCTTGACAGACCCCTGGTGTCCTTTATTTTTCTTCTTTTAGGTGCTTAGTCCATGCCAGAGCACAACAACCTATTAGACAGTGCCATTCCACCCCTCTCCTGCATGGTCTGCAGGTCGCCAGGGCAGTCGTTTCTGTTTCCAGCATCAAAGTCATCCACAGTAAAGACTTTTAGACCACTGGACAACCCACCATTGTCTTGCAGCAGTATCCCTTGCTTGGGACCCTCCAGGTCAGCTGTGGATTCACCTCTCTACTGTGTCAGCTACTGTATCTTCTCTGTTAGATGGTCTGGGTCTCCCAACTTAGCCACAGCGAGAGCGGGTTTGCACGTCCATATGTCAGATGGTTGTACACCTGGGCTCCTGGCCACAAGTTACGTGGGGAGGGTTGTCAGAGCCTACTTAGCGCTGCCATCTTTAATGCTGTAATGGCGAGTCTCAAGAGTGTGCTTCGGCCAAAATATTCTGCCATATCACTTTTTGTGGTACCCAATGTGCCCCACGTAGTTTGTGGACTCATTAGCTTTCATGCGGTATCAAAAAAGGCAAGTTTCTGATTGGAAGATGCTCTCTGCTTGTGGCAGCCAGCAAGGAGCACCTGGGAAAGCTTCTCACACTATCCCCAGCCCCCTTCCTAATTGATATTCCTGTCAAGCCTCTGCTGTGTCTTGCTAACATGAAATAATGATATTGGTTATGATATGTTATGTAGATTTGTAGAGCACACTATCACCCTTGAGGGTATCCTGGCATTGAATAATATATAAGATTCTAGGTAAAAAAAATACACTGTGTTCAGACTTTACCACAGTGCAATAACAAACCACCCTAAAAGGCATCTTGACTTCAACATAAGGTTTTCGCAAGAACAAATCAGACTTAATGCCTTTGTCATAACGTTTCATGATAATTAGATCAGAACTATAATATATTAGGTTGGCATTATTGACTTATCACCATAAACAATTCTGTCATTCTGTATTGAGCATAAGCTGGCCAACAACGCATAAAGTGCAATACAGTCACTCACTTCAATGGAAGCGCATATCTTTTGCTCAATCAGATGCTGGAGTTAAGGGAATCTACATGTAGACTGAACCAAAGCCCTCCTCAGTATTGATATATTGATCACGTAAGGCCTGGCTTCAGTGCTCCTCCACGGTCAAGCCAGATCTAAAAATATGGTGGAGCTCAAAACTCAGTCAATGACAGAAGTCGCGCCAGATGCATTCAAGTGGCCCCAATGGCAGTTTTTCCACCTGTAATCATATTGCGATTTCATAAAGGAACTGTCTGCACTGGTGACATTGTTTTTATTTTTCCCGAGATACTGCAGTCTGCTCCTTCTTCCCTTTTTCTGTCTTTTGTGATAGGTTTAGTGACAGAAAGATGTTGTTGCCCAAGTCCTGTAGGCTCAAATCATGTGAGCCATGCAAGAGACCAATGCCAAGGACTCCCCACATGTGGTTTCTGGGTCTCCACCTGACATAAAGGCCTGTGATCTCTGTACCCAAGTGCATTGACGAAGGAGGAGGCAAAACTTTTTTCTGGCATTATAGTGTTGGCAGAGACATTCAAAATCATGCTTGCTCTCCTGGTGGTGCCATACGAGTTCCCTGTGTTTGTCTCTGATTCAACCATTTGAATCATGAAAGGGATAAAAACAATTTTTGCATTCTTCTTCTTCACCCATCTAACGACAGAGAACTGTGCTATTATACCCGTAGAGCTGCCTGACTCCAAGCCCATTTCAGTGATACAGCATCACAAAATGAATTGTAGTAGCTCAGCAAGCTGCCATGTTGTAGCTGTTTGTGACATCTGACAAACACTTAGGAGCTGCTAATAGTGGGGCAACTCCAAAAGTACCTCTGCAAGTGTCTGATCCATTTGCTGACCACGCTCGTACCTTCAGCACTGAGTCGGGATCGAGACAATTTTTCATTTTCAGTGCAGTTTCGATCGAAGCAGTTTCCTCACTATCCGCTTTCCAGGCTAGATGCACCATCAATGTGCAAGGCACAGGCTGTGATGCCGTGGTGTCTCTGATGGCGCCAACATCAGGTTCTTGACTTTGTCTTACTCCTGTTGCTGATCTTAAATAAGTTAATTCAGGAAAAGAGTGGCTGCATTTCATTCAGATGAAGACATCCGCAAACAAGGTTCAACTGCCTTGCTGTGTTTGGACTCCGATCTTAAATTTTGTGACCCATGCCTTACCGCTGAGAAAGATAGTTAATCCAACAATTCAGGTGTGGCCTTAGTGGATGATTTGTAAAATGCCAGCTGTGTTGCTACATGCCAGAGGGGAATTTTCAAGGTCATTAAGAACTGTATAATTCTTTTGCACAGATTTCCCGAAAACAGCAGCAGTGTTGACAAGCCCCAATTACATTGCCACATAAAAGAAAGCCAAGTTGCTTACTAAGATATTGGCTCCGTCAAGCCAATTAACCGAGGACCTTTTGGGTACTGCAAACAGCATTTGACCACAGTATTCCATGGGCCGGCTGCTAGAAAGCCTTATATGGCCCCTAGGTTACTAGGTTCACTTACAAATCAAGAGACCTTAGTGGTTCCTCTGCCAGGACAGAACATAATTGCTTCACTTCAGTGCACCATGAAGCATGTTAAAAAAAAAAAAGTCTGGGTAGTTGTGGGTAGGAAGATTTCTGATGGATACATCTTACTACAGATTCCTCACCTTATAATAATAATAACAAGCTTATAAAGCGCTTGGTTACACTAACCAGTGTGTCCCCGCGCTGCGGCACAGATCAGGTTGCGGGCAAAGGAAACAAACGATTAAACAAGAGAACTCAAAGAAGGAAAGAGCCAGGTTTTTAGTTTTTTACGAAAGAGTGTCTCCGCAGACTCCAGCCGGAGCCCCGGGGGGAGTTTATTCCAATGTTTGGCAGCCAGGAAACGAAAGGAGCGACCACCCATCCTCGCTCTCCTGATGTTCGGGATGCTGACCTACCCTGTCCCGCTAGATCTCAAACAGCGGGTCGGAGAGTATGGGGTGAGAAAGTCATGCAGGTAGGTGGGTCCTTTTCTCTGTAAAATGCGATGGCTCACACACATAGCCTTGAACAGGATTCGTTCCCTAACCGGGAGCCAGTGAAGGGAAGCCAGGGCCTTGTTGGAAGAGGCTTTCCTGGGTAACATTAAAACGAGACGTGCTGCAGCATTCTGAATGCGTTGGAGTCTCTGCACACATTTGGAACTAGCTCCCAAATACAGGACGTTCCCATAATCCATGTGTGACGTCTCCAGAGCGTGGACCATAGTTTTCCTTGCTGAGATTGGCAGTACATCCAAGGTCTTCCGGAGACCTCTCATGACCCCGAAACATTTCCCCACCACGCGCCCAGTGTGATTATCAAAGGAAAGCTTGGAATCCAGCCACACCCCAAGATGGTGGGAAGATCCCTTAGGAGAATATTCCCTGGAGAGGGAGCTGAGTCCGAGTTGGGATTTCCATGTAGACCTTAGCAAAAAATAACTTGGCCTCCCAGGCCTTGATGACTTTTACATCAATGGAATCTCAATTGAACAATTGAAACTTAAGTGCAAAAAAAAATTGATACAATTTTGGTTCCTGTGTTTAGTTTTGTACATCTTGCATGACACTACTGGTTCATATGCATGAAATTCATTGCTTCTGGCAGACCTGTATACTTTGTCAGGTGTGGTTTGCGTACTCTCATGCTAGATGTGTTTTTGGTATCCAAGGTGAATTGTTCATACATGATTATTCTTTTAGCTGAAGTATATTCAGAAAGCGGTTTATAGATTTTTCTGGCATGTTCCCAAACAATTCACTTTTAAAATCCCCTTGTTTATTTCTGGGGCATAACTAAGGCAAAAACTGTATTTTTGTAATGTTTCATACACAGGACAAGAAGTCATGAAGGACAATTCTGGCTTATCCTATCCTGCATTCTCCAAGTGTGGAAAATAAACACATGTGTATGTTTTAATGTGGGTGGTTGATTTGGGCAGGGCAGCTTCTAAAGTATAAAAAAAAAAAAAACCACATTGGAAAAATCACAATCAAAATCTAGTAGGTGCATCCCTCCTTGGTGAGCCTAGAATTTACATAGTACAGGATCAATCATGTCCCTTCCCTCTCTAATACGGATTGCACAAGAATATGATTTTTATATATATAATTGTAATATCTCAAATGCCTTTTGTGCTGTTAACATTACCCATCTTATTTATGCTAGCATTATAACTTTTGTTTTTTAATTTCTCCTCATCCCTTACTTTCTCAGCTGACCGGCCTACCCAAAGCATGTTAGACAGGCTCTTATTGAATCTTAACTCATATTGGATGATACCCGCTCTTATACTTTCAGCATTGTAAACTCCCCTGTTTATGCATAATATTGACTTTGTAGATTACTTCATGTATACTGTAACGGAATGTAATGCTTGGTTGTGGAATTTCAATTGAACACCTACCACAGTTTAGAAAACAGGATCACAGGCTTTCTTGTAGACAACTAATCATGTGCTGGATTGAGTAAGATTGCCAGCTCTCAATAGCCTTTGTGTTTAAACACAAACATTCTGTAGTGGATCCAAAACCCTGCAACGTTGAATCTTATGATGAAGATTCACTGACAAGATAGAAGCAGAATGGCTAAAGTCCACTACAAGATATTCCTCTTTATTGGCAAAGTATAATTTGTCCCTAAAACTACAAACCTAAAGAACATACTATAAACATATTAATAAACAGACCATATATGTAAATGTAAAAATACATTAACAAGTATAATTATAGGTGGAGAGATTTGCTCACAACCTCCTAGGAATTTTGCATATCTGTAAATGGCTATGAATTGTGTGTACATTTCCAGTCTCATTTCCACTTCTCCATTCCTTGATATTCACTTTGGTCCACCTTACTTCAACAACCCCAAGTTTAACCAGTCCTTACTACATTCCCACTCACTGCCTCCACCCTTGCAACAGATCTAGATTTTGAAACCCCTTTAGTTTGCTTACCAGGATGTTTCCCACCAACCCAGTCTCCCATTCTGATCCGCCCAACGTCTGTTAAAATCCTAATACTTCGTAGCCTTCTCCTGAGTACCTCCACTGTTGGACAGATCTGATCGCCCTTCTATTTAAAATTCTTTTACACCATTTGCACAACATTGTAGGACACAACCTGGATTCTGGTGTCCTGCCTCTCAAAACTTTCAAAGCACTTAAATCAGTAGACGAATGTGGCGTATTATGAGAAGACCACAATATGTTGTCAAGGTTTTCCTCTATTTCAGTTCTCTCCAACTTAGCCCACTGAACACACGCCATTCAAATGCTCAGTAAGAAAATTGGTTTATGATGTCTGATATTACATTCCTCGATGAAAATCAATAATTTCTTTCAAGAAAAATTGTACACCATTGTCAGGTACCGTTTCACAAGAAAGCACTTGCCTCGTGAACCGCTTTTCTGAAATTTATCACTGCCTTGGTGCTAGGTACAGCTACAAATTAGGTTTCCCACCACTTTCTTTAATTATCTACCACTACTGTGGCATTTTTGTGTTTGACGTTTATGGAATGAAATGGTCCTGTAAAATCTAACACTAACCTCTTCCACGATTTTTCAGATAAAGCCACTGGTTGCAGAGGTCGTCTGCCCGTCCTTAAATGTTTATTATTTGATGAACATGTGGCACATTTCTTGACCTATACATTGATTTGGCAGTCCAACCTGGCCACTAAAAATCAGAACATATTCGCTTTTTGATTAATGTTTGTCTTGGATGTCTTTCATGTATTAGCTCTAAGTGTGCCCCTCATCTTACAATGAGGAATAACTTTGTCACTAGGCAGCAACATCTCCCCTTCCATAAAAAAGTTCATCATTTTACTTGGAATGTGGTTGCACTTCCACAGGCACCATTCTTGTACATTGCCACCCTTCTACAATATACTGCTTTACTTTCGTCAAATCTTCACCTTCCAATGCATTCAGCCGGTTGTTTGCTAATACACCCAAGACCTTACAACATGAAAAACCGCAATGAAACATTATTTATCTTGTACTTCCAGAGTTTTGTCCCATGACACAGGTGATCTTGACAGTTAATTCACTCTTATGTTTTTCCTCCTGGAAAGTGATACCATGACCTTTCCAGTGAACGGCGCACAGAGCCAGTCCGTGTTTTCGTTTTCGTTGTTGCCGCAGCGCGGCAGTTCAGCCTTTGACGCCGCCGCCGTTCGGCCGCGGTCGCTCTGAATTCGGCTGCCTAAGCCCCAGGTGCCCGGACTCATCCGCCCAATCCCCCGCCTAACCTCCAGCCTAAACCCCCGGCGGTGACTCGGACAGGCGGAGGGGCCGATGGTGGCGGTGGCCGGGAGTGGAGTTTTCGGCGCCCGGTGGAGACAGCTGGGGACAGCTGAGAGGCACAGTTGAGGTAACAAGCGGCGGATCTTGGGGGAAGCGCAGCTGAGAGAGAGAACCGCTTGTACCAGTGGGGCCCAGGGGGACAGTCTGCGGTGACGGCTCGGTTTTGACTGGGTGCGGTTTGAGATGAGCCCCCGGTGAGCCTCTAATTCTCACTTTTACTTGCAAGTTGATTGCCTGACATCCTGGCATACGGTATCCTTTCCTCGCGCCTATTAGCTTACTGACCCCATTAGTCCTGCCTTCCACTCTTGCATAGATTTGGGTCTTCCGAAAAAGGACTTTGTACCTGAACCTTGCTTCGTGAGGCGGACAGGAGAGAGGAGACTTAAGCGAGAGTGGAAAAGTGTGGAGGCCAAGAGGAACCTGCAATTTGAACCTGCACTTGCTCCTCTAGAACTAGGCAATCCCGTAGGGAATAAGGGCATAAGGGAAATGCCTCCAAAAGTGAAATCACGTGGGGTTAAAAAGGGATTGAAAGCCGATGTACCAAGAAAGCGCAAAAAGGACCAGCATCAAAAGACATTGGAGAATACTAGTATTGAACTCCTAGAAGAAATGACGGCACCTAGCAGGCAAGATAGACTGTTACTTCCTGCAGAAGAAGCAAGTGGAACTTCCTTGGGGCAATCTATAAAAAAAATTGTAGGGAAATACTTTTTTTAAAAATTGGATGTTAGTGATCATTCCTCCGTGTTAGATGGATCTCATAATAAAGACCGTACAAGGAGCCAAAGGACTGTAATGAGTGAAATAAATGACTCTATACTACCAGCTTTTGACCAAGTCCTGGGCGAACAAGGGGGGGTAAACGAAGGGGGGTTGTTTTCATTGGAACCTAGGTTATCGTCATCACCCCGCCTTTCCCGTAGTGGAATGGATAGTCCCTCAGTAGATAAGGAAGTATTGCAACAGACAGCTAATGGGCAGGGGAGGGAGGGAAATGATACTACCCCACAGGGCGCTATTTCCCCAGATACTCCTCAGTCGTCCTTGGCACTTGATATGACAGCAACCTCGGCCTCATCATTACTAGAGGTGATGT
Source organism: Calotriton arnoldi (assembly GCA_963921515.1). NCBI lineage: Eukaryota > Metazoa > Chordata > Amphibia > Caudata > Salamandridae > Calotriton > Calotriton arnoldi. Next base: position 4,739,438 of record CAWUFW010000128.1, on the reverse strand, counting down.
TTTTAATGCAAAAGACTCTTCAGGCAATATTAGAAGCTTTAGTCGAGAATAATGGGCAAGGGAAAACCCATAAAACCTAATTGCAACAGATAGCAGAGGAATTAAAACAAATTAATAACTGTATGCCGACTATAGTCCAGCCAGTAGTGGAGATGAGGGATCAGGAGTTATATGTATCACTATGTGCGAAGGAGGATGATGTTACACAGATTGAAAATCCCCCGACAGAATATATCTCAAAATGCCCTATGTTGGTAATTAAAAGGAGACCTTATGGGAGATTTAAGAGGTATAGACCCGAGCATAAGAACAGAAGGAAGCTGCAGACAAAGCTGAAAAGGACAAGGGGTTTACAGTCAGGAGAGAGCAATAAACAAGGTATGGCAATACAGGTTCAAGAGAAGTCATTAAGAGTTGGGGCTAGAAATAAAACGAGCTCAGGAGGGAACCGAAATAGAAAAGCTATAAGGACAGTGATGAGGATGAATACCTTGTGTGGAAGTTTGCAAACCCAAGGCCCGGAGATCCAGAGGAGTAAGGAAAGAACGGGCAATAGGGGGGAGGGCGATCTAACCAGCAGGAGAATAAGGGGAGAGCCCTCTCTAGACCAACCCGGGATAAGAGTCTGCCCAAAGCCAGAGTCTGCAACAGTAGTTGGGAGGAACAGTGGGAGCATCAGGAAGTATGATAACAGTGAGCACCTATGCGTGTATATGGAACCATGGGGGCAAAGGGGGGGGAGAAAGCGGCGAAGGAAAATAAATCCCTTAAATCGCTCCAACCTATTACAAATACTGGTCAAATGTCCCACATTGGGTGGGGTTACTTCTGATGATATCAGACAAATAGGTTTTATAACTAATCCAGAAGGAAATGAGGTAACAAAGGTGCTTTTTTATTCTGAATTTGTAAAGCAGATGGTGATAAGGGCAGAGGGAGACCTGGAAAAGGAGGGAATAAGTCTTGTGTATGATTGCCAACTTGGTATAGTTGAGGGTAATCCCGGGGATTCGGGGACCCTCACCCATCACGCAGGTTTACGCCCGGAGCAAATGCAGTATGACATACTAGGTGCCCAATATAGAAGAATACGCACTGATAAAAATCAAGGAGGGCTAAAAGTAACGATAACAAATAGCGTAAAGGGGCCAGCCTTGAGTAATCGATTTGATCTATTGTCCGAATCCTCAATAAGTTGGGGGAATAGTATGGACGAAGGGTTGAGCGAGCTGGATTAGGAATTAGGGTCTTCACACAGCCTACGGACACTTTCATGGAATATAGGGGGATACAGAAGACAGCTATCCCAAGACACCTTTAGAGAAATCCTGGGTAGCTATGATATTTTGTGTTTTCAAGAGTCCTGGCTGTGTGAGATACCCGAACCTATAGATGGCCTTTTTATGCTTACTAAAGAGGCAGTACGAATGAATTTAGGGCGTCCCTCAGGGGGGTTGATCACTCTGGTATCATCAAAAAGAGCCAATAAAATAACTAATTTAAAAGCGAAATGTAGGTGGCCATTAGCCTGTCAGGTAGAACTGTACAGTGGTATGCGAGCAAGGGAACAAATAGTAGTGATCAACGTATATATTCAGCCAGGTGCAATAATAGATTATGAAAAGCAACTGGACCTGCTAGAGAAGGATCTAGAGGCTATTAGTATAACAAAAGCACCATATCTGATAATGATCTTAGGAGATTTTAATCATAAACTAGATCCTTCCCATAGCGATAAACTATTTAAAGACCTTTTAACCATTGCACAAGTACCGGCAGCAAATTTTGCTTGTACTGGCAATTCCGTACGAGATAAACATTTAGTAAAATTCCTTGGATCCATAGGATTATTTAGTGCCAATGGACGGTTGAATACCGACTGCCCTGCAAGGAAGACCTTCCGCATAGGGAACCAGAATTGCCCAATCGATTATGCTTTTATAAACGCATGGTATTTCAAGGAAGTAGAACGATTTGAAATACTGCAGTGTGAAGGTAGCGACCACTGGCCCTTACAATTACGAATAAAGATGGAACAAGAGTCAGAAAGAGAAAAAGTGGTCCCCCTACAGATTGAACATCCTAGACGTATAACTACGCGCATTACTGAGGACAGCCTGAAATTGGTTAGTAATTTAATAATTGATTACAGGGCTGTGGATGAATTGGCACAAGGAGATACAATTTTAACCCGGTACGAGCATACAATAGAGCAGGTCGTAAATTGTTTAAGGATACAAGTAAAAGCAGGGCCCGCCTTTAAGAAAAAAGAGAGAGCAAATGGTTGGTTTAATAACGAGGGCAGGAAGTTAAAATTGAGGTTACGAAAATGGGAAAGACAGTTAAGGAAAAGATCAGATAAGGGAATTTTGGAGAGCCTTCGAGTGGCAAAATTGGAGTATAAAAATAAGTTGAGAGACAGGAAATTAGAATATATGGCCAAAAATTGGGATACAATGAGACATGATAAATACAAATAATATAAGATTATTCTGGCGCCTGGTAAAAGAGGGAAACGTACAAGAGGAAATGTGGTGTTTAGTGGGTGAAGACGACTGAGTTAACCATTTGAGTAATCTGTACAATGGTATAAATAGGGAAAAGACCCTGGAAATAAGGTATGAGGAGACAGAACTACTAGGGCCGCACTTCTCCTTCCAAAACATAAAAGAAACTATTCAATCCCTAAAGCTAACTAAAGCGGCAGGGCCAGACAATCTACCCGCAATCATATTAAAAAATAGTATAGATTGGTGGGCAAGCTTCTTAAATGTGACCTTCCAAAATATTTTAACTTCGGGGTTTTCCCAGAAAGTTGGAAGGGGGCTATTGTTAGGCCAAAAAGAGGATGCTACATTACCTCAGAATTATCGCCTAATAAGTTTGCTGGATGTGGGGGAGAAAGTTTTTTCTAAGATATTACTAGGCGTAGTGAAGACTTGGGCAGAGCAGTATAACTTGATACCAATAGAGCAAGGTGGGTTCAAGGAGGGCCACTCAACCACTGACCATTGCCTTAGTCTATGGGCAATGGCAAAAAAGGCAATTGAAGTGCGAGGTAAACTGTTCTGCTGCTTTGTGGACTTCCGAGCTGCCTTCGATTCAGTAGATCGTAGTCTACTGTGGAGTATGCTGGCAGAGCTCGGAATCAACAAGGCAGTACTTGCTTTAATCCAGGAAATGCACTTAAGGAATTGGGCCAGGGTTATCTTGGATTCCCATGGCACCCTATCTAATAAAATTCAGATAATGAATGGTTTGCGGCAGGGCTGTGTTCTTGCCCCATTGTTATTCTCCCTATTTTTATCCGATTTGCCTAATATATTGAGTAGGGCAGGTGGTGTAAGCCCCAAGATGGGGGGGACCCATATATCTTGTCTGCTATATGCAGATGACTTAGTGATAATGGATATGACAGAGTTAGGCTTGCAAAAAAAACTGGATGCCTTTTATGAATATTGCCTAAAAAGATGCCTCACGGTCAACCTAGAAAAGACCAAAATAATGGTATTGGGGAAAAAAGAAGAGCTCCCTGTACTGGAAATTGGGAGAGGTTAGAGTCGAGGAAGTGAATAGATATAAATATTTGGGTATGTGGTTCGATAATAAGCTAAACTGGAGGGATCACATACAGTCACTTAAAGCAAAGGCTCTCTCTTCAGTATGGGGCCTTAAACAATTCAAGCAAAAGTATGGAGGCCCCTCTCTGTGGCCAATTCTATCGGCTTTTAATGCATTGGTACGCCCACAGTTCCAATATGGCGTAGAGGTCTTATACATGGGAGGTAAATCGGATTGGAACTTAGAAGAGGGTAAATGTGTTAAACAGCTCCTTGCACTCCCCTCGTCAACTATGATACAGGCTGTACGAGTGGAATGTCATCTTACAGCCTGGAATTTTCGGGGTATGCAAGCAGTATTGAATTTTTGGCAGAGAATGAATGGAGAGGGGCCCCCTAAAATAGCAAACCGCTGTAAAAAAGAAATAGAGGGTAGCGAACTAAATTGGGCGTCCCAAGCTAGAATTAAGCTAGATAAGTTGTGCGTTAAACTTTCCCTAGAACCAGACCAATGGAGTTTGGGGCAGCAGATTCCCAAGTCGGTGTTGCATGCTATTATTAATACGAAGGCCAGAGAGGAAGATTTGGGTTATTTGAGGAGTAAATCGTCCTCCCGGTTTTTGATAAACGGGTGGACCAATGATCAAACATTCCCCTATATAGAGGCCATGCCTAACCCAAAGCTTAGAAATATAATCCTGAAATTTAGAGTTGGCTTGAATCCATGCAACACTGATTGGAAGATAAAATCCGCTATGATGAATGAACAAGGTCTGTGCACATGTGGATTACAAGTAAAATGTAACGGCCCACATATTCTGTTGGACTGCTTGTGGTTCTTTGAAGAACGGAAAACATTTTTAAAACCCCTTTTATTGCCTATGAAATTATTAATAGGGATCAAGCTCTTAGTTTATTGGTCAATATGAGATTTTTAAATGTGACATGTGCAATGGGAAGATTCTTAATTGCAATACAGGAGTCGTTGAAGGAATTGGTTATATAATTTAAAATGGGCGGGGTAGAAATGTGATCTTACCCATGTTTGGGAATACCCCCGGCTCTTGTTATTTATGGTGGATGTACAAATGTATACCCAACGTATAAGTGATCTCTTCCCCTTGTTGAAGATGAATTAGGCACTCCCTATGGTTTGGTAGAGTTCCCTTTGTTTATTTTATCAGGATTTTATTGCGTTTTATACTGTTTTATGGTTACAGTGTTTGTATAATTCATATTTTAATTGTATGTATTGTGGTACTTTCTTTTTATGGCTATATATGCCAAATAAAAATATAATGAACGAACGAACGAGAATTATCTCAAAATTGTATTGCAACTGTTTTGACGTTAACCTAGTAATTTTCGGTGTTCAATCATGTACTGCACCCCCATTTAAAATGTGAACTAGAGGTTTGTGGTTAGTTGCTAATGCATTTGTTTTGCCCCATACATAAGTCTTAATATTTTCCACAGCCCAACAACATACTAACAACTCCTTCTCTATGTCAGAATACTGTATTTCAGGAGCAAACCCAATGTTTTTTCTTTCCTCACCCTCTTTCTGTGACAATACTGGCCCAATCCTGTAATTGCTAGCATCCACCTGTATATGGCACACAGCATTGGGGTCAAATGCATTTAACACTTTACTTGATACTAATTTTTTCTAAGTGAGTTGAATTCCTCTTCATCTGTAGTATGCCAAATTAAAGTCTTCCTTTACCTTAATACACACTTCATGTTCTCTGCTTTGCTTGCTGTATTTTGAATAAACTTGGACTAGAACTTGCACAAGCCCAAAAATAAACTAATTGTGCTTTGTTTTTTGGACATGGATCATCTACAATGGCATCTGCTAGAGTCCAGCGTTGTTCTATTCCCTGATCAGATAACACATGTCCCAGATATTTGATTTTGTTCTTTTCAAATTCACATTTCTCTTAGTTTACTGTGATGCCCGTTTTTTGTAAACGTTTCAGCATCTCAACTAACCCCTCGTCATGATCATCATTGTTTTTCTTGTCTGTGGAATATTATCCTAGAACGTGACTGCCCTTTTGATCCAACCCTCCCCCAAATATTTTAAACATTATTCTTTAAGATACCAAAGCAGGAGACACCAATTCAAATGGAATTTTGTGGAATTGAAACGTCCTGATGGACAAAACAAAGGCATTGTAGTGTCTTGAATCAGGATCAAGTTCCACCCGATGGCAAATCTAAGCCAGGTCGACTTGACTAAAACACTTTGTTCCATCAAAGTTTTTTCAAAATATTGCCAACTCGCAGCAAAGGAGGTGAATTAACACAAATCTCTTCGTTTTAACTCCTATAAACTCACTGCTGTAAAGAGGGTTCAAATATCTTTCATATCTGTCCTCGGTATGCAGGCAGTCATTCACTCAGACTGGCCCAGCACAAGATGGCGCCACTTCACGCATTCATGCTTGTGTACATCATCACGTTGAAACATGCAATGCCCATGAGTCTGTGAATCCAAAGACTGGTAGTGGTGCAAAGTCTAAAAATAAAAGTGACTACAAATCTCCACTTGTAATTTGGCCAATTCCTCTCTGAACCCGCGTGGTGATCCACAAATACAACATTGTGGTGTTTGTTGTAAACTTGCTGGGCTGATCAAACCCGTTGCCAGTTTGTGGTATTTAAATCGAAAACAAAATGCAGTTCCAAACACATTAGCAGATGCTTTTTTTTTAGACAACCCATCGTAAGCAGCATCAGATAAAATCACCGACTCTGAACAGCCAGGTTTACTGAAAGAGAAGCATCATGGCAAAAGCCACTACGTTAGCGTCAATGTGTACTAGTGTCTCGCTTTTCCCCATTATGTGTTGCATTATAGTAGGCAGGTTTTATTTTTTTGCCTAATCGTTGTGGTTTTATTTTCACAGTTACTTTTAATGTGTCATAAATGCTTGGCTTTTAAAAAAAAAAAAAGACAGTGGGTAGTGCTACGTGTCCTGGTTTCTGCCCCTCTTTCATGTCTCATTGAGTACAGAAGCTACAAGTACCAGTTCAAAAAGCCCCTGTATATTAAAATCATGTTTTGTACCGCACAAAGCGGCATGATTTTCTTTTATGCATAATGGATGATGTCCCACATACATTATTTGTGTATACCCCTTATAGAAAATGCACTTTTCGTTGCAGATCTTCTGCTCCCCCTCAGGCTGATAAATTGTCTGTACACAAGATAAGCATTACATTGCTCATCAGACAGATTAGTGGGTATGTGTGTACAATCGTTGGCATATTTTACATCGCTGCACGACTTGTTTGAAAAACGAAAGCACTTGGTTAACCAGACTTAACAAATTGATCAACAAAGATTAATTGTCTCGTGTGCTGCAAAAGCAGGTTTCTGCAGATGGTGCTGTCTGGTGTATCATTTGATGTGAGATGGTGGAGTTTTTCAAATGATTTCACTGGGACTGCTTCGGGTTTGTTGCAGTTTAAGGGCATTCATTCACACTCAGGTGCTGCACAGATGGCAGAACTGAGCTAATATGGAAAAATGAGAAACAAGTGACTATTTAATGTAAGGAATGCATGTTCTGCATGGCAAGTAGGTGATGCGATTGCATACAGGAAGCCCAGCCAGATGGCTGTACGTTAAAACACATCGCTCCTTCAGAGAATTAAGTATAGGCAATTTGCTCAAATTTTCTGCAGGCCTGCTGCATATCACATTAGGGGAAAGGGAATGAGAGATTAAGTGCTTTATTTATTGGAAGTGTTTAGAAGAAGTTGGCAGATCTGAAGGCCTAGTCTGTTCCCCATATGTGCAGAACTTGCTCTTTTCCAAACAGGCTATTACTTTATATTTAAGTGAGAAGTGTATGTTTTTGTGTGAGGGTGCGTGCACATTCAAAAAGCGTTCCTATTGGGAAGTTATGGTTTTTACTCAGAAGAAAAATTGTTTGTTACAAAAAATGAAAAACCTCAAAAATGTACAGAAGGGGTTGTAATGCAAAACCTAGACGCACTTAAATTCGAAAGTAATGGTGAGCAACGTAACCATAACTCTCTCCCTTTAAACCAACTACATAACCCCCCAATGTCTACCTGCATAAAATTTCAAATGACGAAACAGATCAAACGTCGTCAAAGTTAGCAAATAAAAAAAGCCATTGCTGCAGAGTCACTATCACGTGGACACCTGCCCTGCAAACCATAACACTCGTACGCACTGAGTTGCAAAATGAGGGCACATAAGCACTGAATTGTCACCCTTCCCTCATTCATTGTTTGTGAAAGTCTGAGAAAACAAGAAAAAAAATGTCATAGCCCATGCTGCACTAAGTCTAAGGAGACCTGTTCAGGTCCACCCACTAATTCAGCGGCCATAGGGGATTATGTAGGTCCTGCCACTCCCTGTCATTATACACTCCCATCTGGCCCAAGGACAGAGCATTCTTTGTCTTCTCTTGTCTTTGAAAAGGGTCTGAGGAGGGGTTCTTAAAGCATGCCCCCAGCACTGCATGCACCACTGATTTCCCCCCTTCCGCCTTGCCTAAGTTTTAGAGGGTTTGTTTAAAACCTGAGGGAGGGCCGCCATTGGAAGCAAATGGATTTCCCATAATTTATCATCAGTCCTGACGCTAAGTTTAAAATTTCCCACTTCCTCTAACAATGTCAAGATTAGATCTTCCAGTTCTTTCAAGGACACCAGAAAGTTATCCACCCATATGACACAGCCTGTGTCTTGTGTTCTGCTGCAACTCTACCGCCCAACAAAGTAAGCACTTTTCTTGAGAGAGGAAATTTCTGTTGGATGCCTTTTTTCAGTACCCAGCTCTTAAATATTATGGTACCGAAATTAACTCTTACTAATGAGTAAATGTACAACAGACTAACACATTTGGTGATCATGTGATGGCATGTCCTGAACATGAATGCCTAGTGTCGTGTTGCATGCTTTATTGGCATCTACTAATGCCACAGCATGTGCATCCTGACGCATTCCTGTTTCCTGAATAGTATGCGCTAATTGCCAGCGGTTAATGGCCATGTTGCTGCCATTCAGAAAGCCGCCTTTACAAGAGACAGATATATTTTTGGTCTGTATTGAACCTTAGAAGGACCACTGCCTCCATCTTTAAAACCGACTGTGGCAATATACCATTGAGCTCTTTTTTCCCTTAAGCCTCTTCAAGAGTTTATCTGTTAATGTTTCTTTAGGCATTTAAAATTCTTCAGTAAAAGTAGATCACTTCCGGGAGTCTTATCCGTTGGCATTCTCTTGAGGTGACCATCACCATCTCCCTTGCCAGAGGCTTCTCAGGTTCTACTTTCTGTTTCTCCGTCAGCTTTTCAAAGTTTGCCTCATTCAATAACTTGTCCACCTGCTCCACAAGTGGGGTAAGAGATTGCAAATATAGATCACGAAAGTAAGATCTAACGGTGTTGCTGATGTCTTTCTCAGTGGCGGCTGGCATGTCTCGAGGGTGGTAAGACGAGGGGGACACATAAAATAAATAAAAGGCACTTACCATTTCTACGAGCGCGATACCCTCCTTGATCCTTCTCTCCTCGAGGCAGGCAGGTTCTCGACTCCCAAGCCAATCCTGCTGCTGCTCTCATGCAACATGAGATCAGTGCTAGGACTGAAGGAAGCGGCCTCTATCAGCACTCACAAGAGCACTGGAGGCCTTTGCTTTCTCTAATCCCTTAAGACAACTGGGTTAGAGAGGTTCAAAATGCACATGCCTGGCTGGTCGTCGCAAGATGGCAGGCCAAAGAGACATGAGCATTTTAAACTCGAGAGCACAAAGCTCCCTGCTGCCACTCCGCAGCAATGGCCCCACCCCGTCCTGACGCTCAGTTCGGGACGGGTCAGTTGCTAAAAAATTAAATGGCAATAAATAAACCTTATTACCATTTTATTTTTCAGCTCTGGCCTGGGGCTTTTATTTGTCGGGCGACGCTCCTCCGCTTAAACGGAGGAGCCACCCCTGGTCTTTCAACTATTTATTGCCAAGCCCTTGTGATTTGTGAAGAACATGTCCACTTGCCTGAAAGCTTTTGCCCAACAATCATCTGGCCTTATAACCCTCTCTTTGCATTTTCATTTTTTATCTCCTATACTGAAATTTGCCCAGGCCTGCCATGATCTGCCTGAGTTTCCTCTTTTCCCTTACAATCTTCACCCATTACTTTTTTTAAGGAGAGTTCACTCTCATGCTTTGCTTTTTCGCCCTCGCCTTTATTCAGAGTCTTTTTCCACCTTGTTTAACTCCAAATGTTTTATTAATGCCGGCCGTGCTCTTCACTGCCTTCATGTCGTCCCTCTCCATGCTTCCTGGGATGACCGCACCTTCATTTTTTAAAACATTGAGCTTCATAACAGCCTGTATTTTGCCTTTGAAATAATTCAATGGAAAGACCTCTACACTTGGGCCCTGGGTGGCGCTAGTCAAAAAAAATTGTTCCATTTATGTTCCCCAGTTGGGGGAGAGTGGTCAAAGTAAACTGTAATATAGCAGTTCAGCAAAATGTGCAATCTGTTGGAAGTGAGGAAAGTCTAGCCTTGAGCAGTCTTCCCTTGCCGTTCTGTCTATCATATTCAACAGAGTTCTTCCTTGGGCTCTCAGATTTGCTGGCAGCTTTGCTGGTTCACCCATTGCCCAGGTATACATTCCCCATCAAAGTCCTGGATTCAACCCTGTCCCTGCACTAGTCTTCCTCCACCCTCCACTGCCGCACCACGGCTGAGCTAAGTTTTCAGACGTTTTCTGGTCACCACGGCTTTGGTCTTCTTCTCTGAGCAACTGACTATTGATCATGCTTCTCGCAGCCTCCCAGCTTTGATATGCAGCACACTATACTTGAAGGCGCATGGAACCGTTACTGCCACATGCTTTTTGAAGGCCTTTTATCAGACATTGTGTTCTTATAGACAAATAGAGTTTAAATTCCCCCGACACACTGCCAGAGGACACCCATTGCACGTTATGGTTTTTTGTCTAATCAAAGTAAGCTTGAAATGTATACGAAATGTTAACCCTAGCCCATGGCGTTATAAATTAGTTGATAGTGGATCATTATAGCACATCACCAGAGCACTACATTAGCACTTAAGGGCCATTGTATTGGCTATTGTACAATGGATTTACTTTTTTTCTGTTCCCTAATGCTGTAGTTTTTTCATTTCCCCTTCTACCCTGATTTCTTTTTTTTTATTCGGTCACACTACATTGCAAGAGCATACAAATAAGGTTAGAGAAAGCAGCATTATCTCCTGATGCAGACATTTGAACCTATAATTTACTGATGTATTTTATGTCTAAAATTGCTGCATACAAATTGAAGAAAAGCACTAAATGGACAGTAATTGCTGACACCCTCTACACTAAAAATGCGCAACATAAGAACTGTTACTATCTCTTTAAACAAGGTTTGCATACATTGTCTTTGCAGCTTGGTGAAAGTGGTTACTGTACAGGTCATGAACCGGATTCTATGGAGTTCAGCACCCTCGGAGGTTGGGTGGCTACAAGAGCATCTGGCATGAAAAAGAATATTTATGGCAACATTGAAGATCTGGTAAAAAAAAAAAAAATGTTTTCTTCATGAAGTTAGCCAATATATCTGTGATAACTAATATGAACCTGAAAATAAAAGGATACAATTGATGTTACTTCAAAATTAGTTTACTGCTCTTACTTTGTGCCATTGTCTGTGGTACTTGAGAACTTAGGCCTGGAAACTTTGCCTTGGCATTTTTAAAAGTCTTTGTGATGAAAGTGGGTATTGTTTAGGGCTGCTGTGCACTCCGTCGTTATGCTTGTATGTCCCTGCATGCTTTACCTCTCCAATTCCATCTTTCACGCCAACTGGTTAGGACATCAACCAATGCCCTATTTTTTGTTGTGCTTTTTATTGCCTTTATCTTTCGGCTTTTGCAGGCTTGTGTGTGGGAGCAGCTGTTCTGTGGGTGAACCCATTTATCTTATAACCATACTTTAGGAGAGTTAATATCTACTTACCCTCCTCTCCGACACATTTGTTCATAGTTTCCAAAGACAAATGTATCAATTTACATGAGATGTTATTGTATAAGTGGATCTCATTTTGAAAGGTCAGAGATTTGCTTGGGGAAGTGTGGGACAAGATAAGAGGGTTGGTTTGAAATGTTCTTTTCATGACTGAAACATACCCATGATATACGTTGATTTCTTCGATCCAAATGAATATTTTTACAAGGTCTTCAGAATTACCCACTGATCATGCAGGGTAGGCTTGGACAAGATTCTCTGATGCAGATAACCCTTCTAAAGAGGCTTACCAATCCATACTACCTAGAAGGGCTCCCAATGTAGAAGTAGTGGAGATGTCAGCCTTGCCTGGTGATACCCATCTTTCTCTGTCAGTCAACACAGCCCTTCAACAAAGTGACCTGGCCTCATTCCTATTCCTCAACCAGGCCCTCTTCCTCCCTATTGTTGATACTGCATTTTGAGAAGGCTGCAATTATCACATGGTTCTCAAAGTCTGTTTTAGGCAGGTAACGCATCTCTTAAAGTCATTGTGCCTTTCACTCTCCAACAGCTGGGCTGAGCACAAGGTTTCTTTTCTAATTAGCAGAGGGCCCGTCCAAGGTGTGTTATCCTACTTGAGGATGCGGCACGTGGAGAGAGCAGCCTCAATTTAATGGCACTACCTAGTGGAACGTCAGGAGGCCCCTCAAGGGGTCATCGACAGAAGGCGTTGTACTGACTTATCAGTCCTTAATCACAGCAATGAGCAAACACACTAGGAAATGGGACACACAGGCTGCTGGACTCCCCTTAAGTGTCACTGCCCTGGCTACAAAGGATGACGGACTGACCATGCAGTTGCAGGGCCCTGTAGAAGGCCCCACCCTACAGAACGTCCTCTAGGCCCTACAGGCTCCAGAGAAGTCCTTGAGACTTAAATCATCATTCTGGGTGCCGACCTGGGTATCCTTAAAGACGATCACAGACGGCTGGCTGAGCAGGTCACGACAGCTGAACGAACAATCATGGAGATCCCTGCGGAACTCAGCGTGAGACTTACTACTATGGAAGGGATGTTCTAAGCATTAAAACTCCGAGCAGAGGATTCCGAAAACAGACCGAGGAGGAACAATATTCGTGTTCTGAGACTGCCCAAATGAATCGAGGGGAACGACATGCTGGCATTCCTGGAGAAATGGCTGAAAAGTAGCCCCTGGGGCAGCTCCACGACATGTGTTTGCAAGGCTCCTACATTATAAAGACCAGGATCATATCCTGGCTCAAGCCAGGCAGAAAGGTGAGCTTAAATTGGAAAACAGCAAAATAATGATCTTTCCGGACTTCAACATAGAAGTACAGAAACAGCCGACAACATTTCTGGAAGCCAAGAGACACGTCTGCCAAATGGGAGTGGCATATGGCATGTTGTTGCCCGCTAGACTCGCGACACCGGACGGAGTACAGTTCTTCAGAACCTGCAAGAAGTGTGTGAATGGATTGACCAGCACCCACAGGCTGGTCCCAGTCATAGCTCCTCTAGGAGGAAATGGCAGGGTCCGAATCTTGAGAACAAATACCCTCGTGGGGGTACCTCCTCAGGAGACTAGACTCCCAGAGAACAGCAAAGAGCTCTTGAGGTGGCGGCGATGAGTGGTGGCGGGGCAAGCCTGGGTTCAACTGTGGTGGATGGGTCTGACCATCCCTCGTAGTCAAATGAATAATCTAACTCACTCACTGACTCTGAAACTATAATGTTTATGGTGAAACCTGGCACTGCGGACGGACTCGTATAGTGTAGACATGGTAATGTGTCCTTTGGTGGGGGGCTTACCCTTACTTCTCTTCCTCCCCCTTCTTCTCTTTCTCCTTCCCCCATTTTCTTTTTTTCACTACCGGTGGCCAGTGGTGGGTGGAAATCAGGGAGCAACCCTTTTGATGTTGGTATACCAGGCCCTTGGACCTACGTCTGAGGATCATACTGTTCCTTAGGATGAGGAGAGTAGTGGAGACTACCCTTGTGATTTCACGACCTCCCCTTGATTGTAGACTCGTCTGGATAAGTGAGAAACAGTTCTGGGGCGCACCATACTGGATAGAGACTATGCAGAAATCCTGGAAAGGGTGCCCAGTGTCAAAAAACGTTTATGCTCTCCACAGGGCATACCTGACACCGGGACATATTGACCGATACTTTTGTACCTCAAATGCCAGCTGCCCAAGATGCTGGGAGGAGGGCGCTGACTTTATGCATATGTTCTGGGCTTGCACGACACTGACTCCCTACTTATCGGACATAACTACTACACACACTGCTATTACTGAGAGGGAGGTCCCATGTACCCTACAGCAGTGCCTCCTTAGCTAGTTCCCGCATACAGCTTAAAATAAAGCCACAAGCAGATTCCAAGACCTGGCATTCCTGCTAGCAAAATGAAATATTACTTGAAACTGGAAAGGTCAGAGCGAGGGAGGTATGACGGAAGGAACTCGAGAAGTGTGCTAGCTATGAGGGAGTGGTGAGAAAGGCCAGAGGTGCCTGGGAGTTCCATGGAAGTGGCCAGAGCCTGGGAAATGATAGTGGACAGCATGAAGCGCCCATATCCCTCACCTCTAGGGACCCCGACTACTAACCCCCAGTAGCAGGTACTCTTGTTACAGATCCTACACATCACCTCCGTGTTGAAGGACATGATCCTTGCACATGGGCTAACTCCTAGCTATATGTAATGATCCTTGTTGGATATCGGGATGAATGAGGCACATTAAACCACACCTAGAATGCATTATCAACTGGTGCCGAAATCTGGAGACACGACGGGTAGGGTTGGGTGAGAATATCAGGATGGGACTGTATTGTTACAGCAGTGCTGGCTAAACTGTGATGGCAACTGTGCGATAATATGCTTTGAATTTACCAGACATGCTGAATGATTTTTGTTAATGAAAACCAATAAAATCTTTAAAAATAAAAAAGTTTAACCTTGTTACAGATCTTTTTAAAAGCTGCTAATATTGCAGCATTAGCTGAAGACTCTGAAAGACTTACCTTTAAGTCCTGAGCACAAATCAGATTGTTATGGGAGGTCTCTGGAATTACTTTAGACCATTTTAACCTACGATCTTGATCAATGAGTGCTATGCTCCACAAAAGTCTTAGTGCCAATTGTCTTTCCTTCAGGCGAGGCCCAGCGCATTGAGAGACTTAAGGAATTATAATAGCTGAATCCACTCAAAATATGCTTAAAGTGCTTTAATAAAGGGACAAATGTGGCCAAAATAAATATATAATCAGTGACAGTTGATGACCCTCTCCCAATAAAAGTAGGACTTCCAGGTTGGGGGCAACTTAAACCAACCTCGTCTAAAGAAGATCCCGCAAATTCATTTAAAATTGTATTAAGCAATTCCTATTGAGCACTGTGTTTCATGTGAAAAGAACCATCAAAATCTGTCACACCATGATCCATACATACATCCCCTCTCCTCACATGGATGTAAATTAAAATCACCCAGGAGAACCAAAGTGGTAAATGAGCTAGACTGATTGCTTCAAGAAGGTCCTCAATGCTAACAAATGCACAGAGGTCCCCTGGGGACAGGTAGTGTTGTAAGAATTGAGTAACAATAGTCAGACCGACTTGGAAAAAACACAATAACACTGCTAATAAAAAGTGCGAACCAGTATCAAGCATGGTTTATTTAAAATTCATTTTAAGCGAGACAAATGTAATTAAGCCACCTTTTAGCTCTACCTGACGTAACCGGAATGAATGGCAAAAAATGACCTGTAACCTTCTACAAAGAAAGTTTCATGAACGGCCCATGTTTACTGAAAACAAACAATGTTAAAACTTTGAATGCAATTAAGTCATAAACTGTCATTTGCTACCCAATCCACCGATGTTCCAACTTTAAAATTCCCAGTGTGGTAGAAACCACCCTGGATTCTATTGTAACACCTCCTTCACCAAGTGCTAAGGCATTACATGCAGAGACATTTGTATTCAGTCAGTCAGAGACACCCTAAGAACTAAGCGGCTCAGAACTATATGTTGTACGAATTTTAACATTTGCTGCAACCCGAGAAGACGGCTGGGAGGCAGGACCCTGTGGGAGAACTAAATACTTGGGGCAATGTGTGAAGGTAGAAATAAGCAAGTGGCCATACCGGTATTGGTGAGGGACCATTGTGGGCACACGAGAGCTGCGGAAGCAGGCTACCCACTACCTCTGGCTAATCAAAATTGATCACAACACAGCCCCCTCGCAGGTCTTTTCACCCCCACCCAATTCATTCCATACTACTCACCATATTTATGTGGTTAAATAAAAAGTAGCCCCGCCAACCTGCCCGTTACACCACTGTACAGCCTTATTTTTCAACTGCTGGGTGCTTTTAGAAACACCAGCCTTCATTGGTAATATATTCGCCAGAATAACGAAATATGGGGTAGCCTCGGTCAGCAGATTCATAGGCGCTGGAATTAGGGGTGCGGGGGAGAGGGGTGCTGCAGAACCCCTAAAAATAACCATGCTAGAGTTCAGAAGGTGAATGAGCAATAAACATTTTCGTTTGTGCACTATATAGTTTTAACAGTAGAACTCCATGTCTATGCTAATTTAGTGGCCAGTTCAACAGAAAATGTGCTCTCTGTAAATGACAGTGTGCTACCTCACCAGTGCCCCAATATGCACGAACTGCTACATACAACACCCTTACCACTCTCCTGCTAAATGAGCATGTCACATTTGCTACGCTTGTTTTTTTGTGTGACGCTTGGATTTTTCACAATTCCTATAACTTCAGTGATTTAACAATAATGGCAGCACCCCCACTCTGAAAATTGTTACAGCACCACAAAGCAGGCTTTATCTATTTAAATATGGTTGAGACATGTTTTAACACTAAAGGACCTCACAGAGGTAGGTCTTTCTTGCATGTGAGAAGTTTTAAAAGTGGGATTTCGGACCGGGTGACATGGCCAGATTAATTTGGGCTGATGCTCAGTGCAGGCTGTACGATGCCAAGGACAAATGCAGAAAGCGCTTATACTGGCTTGCCAACAAAAAATAGGAAACACGAGTGGTTCCGAACTTTACGACGCCCAACTAGCCAAGGAAAGCCATGCAGCACTAAACCTCCCACCAACGGTCCAGGAAGTACTAGGTTAGATGCCAACTGGGAAAACTCCTAGCCTCAATGGCCTTCCCATAGAATTCTTTAAGAAATATGCTTTTATCCTTTCCCCTCACCTGCTGGCTCTGTATAAAGAAGCTATTTTTGTCATACCTAACCCCAACAAGGTCCCCATGAGCTGTGCCTTATACCGGCCCATTTCTCTTATCATGGAAACCAAAATTTTGACTAAAGTTCTTGACAAAAGACTGGTTAAAGCAGTGCCTCCCAAAGTTTTAAGAACCGCAACCCAATTTTTAGAATGTCAAGCTTTTGCAACCCTTCTAGGCTTAATGGACATGAGACGGGTGATTTTTTAACTTCGCTAAAGCATTGTGTGGTTGCTCACTGTCATTTCAGACCACACATTATCCATTGAATTGGCCACTAAATTTGCACAGACATAGTTTTACTGATAAAACCCTATTTCAAACAAATGATAATGTGTGAAAATCATGTATCAGTGAATATTTATCATTTGTGCATCCCCAAGTAAAGTCTCTTGATTTGTTTTGATCCAAGTAAAATCGTTGTCCTACTAGACTTTGAGAAGGCATTTGATTCAGTTCACTTGCCCTTTGTGTTCCTTTTCTGTAGAAAGTGAACATTAACACTTTTTTCCACAGATATGTAAAAGTTCTATATACTAACCCATGGGCACGAGTGATGTTTAATGGTGTGCTCTTCTTCTCCTTTCCCACTGAGCGAAGTACATGACTGGGCTGTCCCCGTCACTGCTCCTCTCTGCTCTGGGCATTGTGCCTCTTGCAGAGTGGATGAGGTAAGGTGCGGAATTTCCTGGCTTTCATTGACTGAAGAAGAATCCAGTCTCATTATAACGATATGATTCCTTTTGTCCAGCAACCAGGTAGGCTAATGCCTATCTAAAAATAGGCTGATGGTCATGATTCAGATAAACGGGGACATGTCAAGCATTCATATGAACTGGGACAAATCCTGCAAATACCCCCATCTCCGGCACCCACATCAGATCCCCTAACAGATCTTTACTGGGCTAGGTAGAGGGTCACTTTAAATATGTTGGTATGCACATAGCCAGTGACAAAAAAGTCGAGCTGGGAGTTCGTCGATCCCCTGTTCCAATGAGTACGTCAGGAAATGGACTCTTGGCATACATTACCACTCTCTATAATGGGCAGAGGAGCATTATTTAAAATGATCTCTCTCCCATGACTCGTATGTTTTCCAAAATTACACATTTGGTATCCCACTGCACTCTGTACATGGTTTGCAGGCCTCGATACGTAACTTCCAATGGGCTGAAGGGCTGCCAAGTATTGCCTTCACAAAATGTACTCAATCACCTTATGGGGGGAGCTGGGCTCAGCGGACTTTCAGCTGTATTACTCGGCCTCGCAAATGCTCCTGATTAATGATTGCTTTTTTGGTCAGTGCAGCAGTCCCAGTCTTTGACTCGAACTTCGACTCATAGAGAAAATAGGACTTTTGTGCCTTCTATACCCCTTTACTTGCCCCAGCATGCTGCCCCCAATTACTCAGGCAGCAAGAATATGCAGTCATTGCGCCCTTGGGTGGATTAACTGGGAGGTGATCACCACAGCAGAGACCCCATTGTGGCATGTTAAATGACTGAGGTAGGTGACATCCCTAATGGGATTCTGCTACCAGATTGGCATATCCAAATTGGGGATCGTTTGAACAGTTGATATTTGTTTTCTCTTTGCACAAGACCCAATTCTACCAATTCCTAAGACTGCGCATGCTCCTGAAGCCCACAAAGATTAGTTATCTACAGTGGCATAATTTAATTCACTTAAACCTAAACTCCTGATGGACCCATTATATAGAAAGGGGGGCTCTTGAATTATGGATCCCACATAATTAACGCTCTGACCCCCTTTAAAACCTCTGCACTTTGTGGGTACAATATGTGGGACCTGTGAAGTAGCAATGTGGCTGGATATATTATCCTATGTCCGATTAATTCAAATAAAATATTTTCACAATATTTATTATATTACCTAATGGCTGCATGAGATGGGTAGGAGCTGAGGTGGGAAGGTTTTTAGGTCTGGCGTTAGCCAAGACCTCCTGATTTTAGTAAAATAATGTGCATTATGCTTACTCAAAGATGCTTCCAGCCACCTCTCTTCACCCATTGGTCTGTTGTTTGTTTTGCTTCTGCCTACTACAGCATACAGTGTGGGGGAATGGGTCAGCCTAATTAAGCTCTGGCTAACATTAACATTACTTTGAGTGACTGTATTTTGCTCTTTCACAAAGAGCACATCCGTAAACAAGGTAATTTATTTAGTTCCCGTTAGTGTCAATGTTGCCTGATGTGATAGTAGGACGCATTTGAGCTGAGTGCAGGGCACGATCCATCTTTACCAGTTCGTCTCCTCCCAGTGCAGTTGTGCATTCCTTTTGAAGTGGACTGCTGGTATTTCACAGCATAACATATTGTGTTCCTGGACTCAGTTTCACGAATGGTTGTTTAATAAACTTTACCTAGGAATAAAACCAAACTTTGTGTTTAATTTTCTGCACACTTGAAACAGTTTTAGTTAAACATAGGTGGGGGTATAATTTGGATTTTGGTATCCATGTTTTGTACTTCGAACACTTTTTCTTCCTTCTTTTTTCTTTCCTTTATTACTTTTTTGCCTTTTTCCTTCGTTTCCTTCGTGCTTTCTTTGCTTCTTTCATGGCTTCTCTCTTTTTGGCTTTTCTTTTCTTTCCTTCTTTCTTTCATCCTTACTTTCTTTTTGCATTCTTCCTTTTTTCTTTCCTTTTTCTTTTTGCTTTCTTTCCATTTTCTATCCTTCTACTATCCTTTTTTCTATACTTTTGGTTTTTCTTTTCTTCATTTCTTTTTCTTCATTCCTTCTTTAATCTTGTTTCTTCATTCTTTCTTTCCTTTTGTTCTTTTTGCCTAGTTTCCTTTTTTCTTTCTGTTTTTTTCTCTCCTTTCCTTGCTTGGCTTTTTTTCTTCTTTTTTGTCTTTCCTTTTATACATCTTTATTTTTTACTTTCTTTACTTTTTCCTCCTTTCTTTCTTTTTGCCCTCTTCTCATCTTTTTTACGTTCTTTCCTTCTTTTGCCTTTTTTCTTTTCTTTCATTTTGCTTTGTTCCTTTGTTTTCTTTTTGCCTTTGTTCCTTGTTTCTTTCCTCCTTTCTTTCTGTTTTCCCTTCTTTCTTGAATAGTTTCCCTCTTTGTTTCTTTTTTGACTTCTTTCCTTTGTATCTCATTCTTTCCTTTCTTGAATTCTTTCCTTTTTTCTTTTCTTTCCTCTTATGCATCTTTAATTTTTTGCCATCCTTTCTTTTTTGCCTTCTTTCTTGCCTTTTTTAGGTCTTGCTGAGCCAGCGCGCATGCGCTGCTCTGCGAGACTCTAGTAAGGGGCTTTTGAAAGTGCTCCGAAAGCGGCCACCAGCGTGCGGTTACGCGCACAAGCGCTTTTTCTCGTTGCGCGTGCGCACAACTCGCGTCACCACTCGCGTTTTTTTAAATTATTATTTCATTCCGCGGCCGCGCGGCGTTACTTTTACGGCCGCGCGGCCAATGCTTGTTAAATGTTTGTCACCCTCCCTGTGGTTTCATGACCACCTCCTTCCGCTTCCTGTGGTTTCACCCAACCCGTCCGCCCTCCAACGTCTTTCCCACTCGTATTGCTTCACCTCCCCAATCCCCCACACTGTGTTTTTTACATGTTGGCCAGCAGCATAGGCTGCTGTGCACATGCTACAAGTAAAATAAAACAAGCATTGGCATAGCCAATAGACGCCTTTGGGACCTGCTGCATAACTAAATACTTATAAGGTCCCAAAGGCAAGACCTATTGGCTATGCCAATGCTCGTTTTCCCTTTCTTTTTGCCTCTGTTGCTTTTTTTTTTTGCCTTGTTTCTTTCCTCCTTTCTTTTTCCTTCTTTCTTGAATATTTTCCTTCTTTGTTTCTTTTTTACCATCTTACCTTTTTTGTGCCTACTTACTTTCTTTTTGCTTTCTTTCTTTTGCCTTCTTCCTTTCTTTCCTTCTTACTTTCTATCTTGCATTCTATACTTCCTTTCTTCCTACTTTTGCCTTTTTTCCTCCTGTCTTCCTTTTTGCCTTCCTTCCCTTTTTGCCTTCCTCCCTTCCTTCCAATGTTGCTCTTCTTCCTTTTCTGCCCTTCGTCCTTCCTTTTTTGTACGCCTTCCTTCCTTTTTTCCTTCTCTTTTTTCTTGCTTTATTTCTCAAAGGCGAGTTTAGCAACCAATGCCAGACTGATGGCTTTTTAAGTCGGGGTTAACCAAGACCTTTTGATTTTACTAAATGTATGCATGACATAGTTACTTATAGGGGTTTTCAGCCAGACTTCATCCATTAGTCTGTGATTGTGTCATGTACATTTTTCTTCCACCCACTCCAGCATGTGTCAAGGGGCATTATGAGCCCACTTCAGCCATTGACTGACTTTACTATTAGTTACGCCATGCTGCCATTTCACAATGAGGACATCCACACGAAAGGTAGTTTCCTTGAGTGCCGGGTATAGAATGGTAATGTGCTTTTTTTTTTTTTGGGAGACCTTTGTCTTTAGCCAATGTTTCTTTAGAAGCAATGAGGGCCTTGCTGCTTCCTGAACAATAAATATTTGTAAAAACCATTACAAAACAAAAATAAAATTGCCAAACAGCTGGCAGCCAATGCCAGACCTATTGGTTTTGCCAGTGCTTTTTATACAAGGTATGGGATTGCCCAGTCATCACTGACATTTGGTCCAAGATACACCAGGCTCTAACACAAGTTTCAGTGAGGCTAATCATTAAAGACCTCAAAATGGCACCACGTGGAATCACGAAAGAGTGGTGGGGGATTGTGTGGTTCGGGTCTATTGCTAGCCTTGGGAATTATGAGTGCCAAAAAGGACATTGCATAGAAATGGAGGTCGGCTGATGCCTCTGTACTGGCTGATTAGCTCCATGGAAAGGACTACTGTGCCAGAGCAGAACTAGTCTATAAACAGTGTGGCTGCCCTGGGAAGCATGGGATGGTTAGGGGCCGATGGTAAGCATACATCAAACCAATCCTACCAAGTTGTAGATAACTGCATTAGCTTAGATAGTGTTCACAAATTGAAGCTTGGCCTTTTAAGAAGCAGATCTTAGCACTAGGAACCACATTAACACCATTTATGCTTCTACTTTCTGTTGAATATAGAAAGTTTTCTCATTTGATTGCAGTTTTTGTGGAGTGCCTGCCTCCACCGGCAGGCAGAAAAGCCCACAAGACACAAAGGTTAAAATGGTTTAAACAAAAAGTGGGTCTGGGGCTGGTCAGGCCCAGGTCACTGTAGAATAGGCCCATTAGTCTTTCTGTCTCCCTGGGGCCTACAGCAGCCCCATCCCCAGGGTTGTTGAGAAGAAATTTGGGTACTTTACTCTGATGGGTAACTAAAAATAAAAAGCACCCATACCATTTTGTAGGGGTGTGGCTACTTAATTATGTGGACGGCCACTTCAAAGGCTTTTATTTAAGCCAAGCTGCTCAGCATCGGAATCGGCATCGCATCTAACCCTAGTGCTTTTTCAAATATCACTGGGAAGTGTACAAGCTTGAACCTCGTCAGCACTCGGCCAATAATGTTCATACACAACTGCCCTTTGCCTCCAAACTCCAGCTCCATAAACGAAGGAGTGCTTGCCCCAGCATATCCTTACCTACCTGCGAAGAGGCAATGCAAGTAAAAGGCAAATAACCAATTGCACTTCTGCAACCGAGAACAGCCCAACCACGCTTTTACTGCAGGGCAGCGCAATATTGGGTACAGGTTGGGGGGTGTTAACGTAGCGGCCTAACTTAGGGGTCGAAGCAGTTGGACTTCCATCTGCCTTTTCGGATAGCATGTTACTGAAGTGACACTAAAGTGGGGCATATGGAAAGGAAACCCAGAAAGAGGGAGCATCATGCAGCTGAGCTTATTTTACACCCCAACTGTCCAGTTACTCACCTTATGATCACTTTCAGTCAAAGGCCTAGGGTGATGGGCCCCTCCTGCTTTTTAGCGCCCAGCCGGCATGTTACCCCAACCCACGCTTCCCCACTCTCCTGCTTCTATGTGCTAGGGGGGTTACTTCATTAACTTAAGCCACAGTCAGCTGGGTGAGGGCAGACCCCGGTATTACATGAGCAGGTGCAGAAGGGAGCCATGCGCCCGTTCTCTACGAAATAGCACTTTGAGCAGCGCATAAACAAACTCAACAACTTGGTGAATAAGCAGCAGACAGAGTACCTCAGGAACACGTAATAGCATCCTCTACAATGGTGGCTGGCCACTTTTGAAAATGGTGTGGCACGTACAGCACGTAAAAGTTACATTATTTAGTAAAGGACGGACATGCTTACATTTGTATTGCAGCGGTATTGAGGCACATTCTATTTATAGGCATGTTTTAATTATATAGAATGTGCACCGACCCTGGTGCAGCATATTGGGAGTACTGATATTAAATAAACATAAAGAAACATATTCTTACCTTGATCCAGCCTGATAATCTGACCCCCCACCTCTTGTGCTGCCAGGCAAAGATGTGCATTCTGGGCTATAGCACCCCAGTCAATCCAAGCACTGCGGTCATGCAGCTTTTAGTACCAAACAGCATACAAGCAGTGCTAGGATTAGCTGAGTCAAGTAAACACAATGCTCCGTTATAGACTGATGGGGCTGTGTCGAAGCTCTTCCAGCTCCCAGGTAGCATTGATTATGGAAGCCTGAACTGCGCATGTCAGGCTGGCCACAGCGAAAACACCGGCCAATCTAATATGCACAGTTCATTAACACAACACAGCCTCATTCAATCCTCACCAGATTGTTCCGTAGCCCCGCCCGTACCCAACAGGAACCAAATGCATGGAGATATGGAGTCTGTCTATGGTGTAGGGGTTCGCATTAGGGGGTTGACACCCCCCCTCCCCCCCCACACTCCTAAGGATGAGCCGGCCCTGAACCTCTGTTCCATATTTCGCAGCTGTGATCTTTGCTTCTTTTTCCCTAACTCATATAGTTACTGAGTTTGTGTATATTTTGTTAAGTTACTGAATATTGTTGTAGCACAGTGTTGGCCAATTAATTAGCCTAATGCTGGTTTTAGTTTGGAGTTGCGATTCATCTAGAGAAGCTTTTTCACTGTTGGGATGCTGATGTGGGTGGGTGGTTTGGATAGTGCAACAAAGTACACAACTCATTGAAAAAGGGTGCGTGCCCGCTTCATCGACTGTGCATGGGTGCAGTATGGGATAACGATACAGCCTTGTGAGCCACAGTGCTGAGAGGCTTACAACTGTGCTACCTACCGCTTTCCTCTAAAAAGAGCACAGTGATTGGCCTTGTGCTCCTCTGTCTTGGGCTCACAGCTGCCTCGGGACAAGTAGGCACTTGAACGGTGTTTGGTAGCCAGCTTCAAATTTCTGCACACCTTCCTAGAAAGTGAGCTAGAAGCCCACCAGCCTTCAAAGGGGATACCGGAAGAGAAAGGAGGGAGCCATTGGCCAAAATAACACTAGGGCAGGATGTAGAAGAGGAAGATTGATTAAATACTGACCTTTTTAGTAGAATGGGACAAAGAACAAGCAGAGGAGACGCAATGTACATGTTTAACCGAGGAGCCAAAAATACACCCATGAGTATTTTCTATTCAGCTTTGTGTGAGCCAGTCACCCCTCTAGCTTCTTTTGTGTTTTTGGGACCTATAATAGTGACGTTTGTTATCACTGATTGAACTATTTTGGAATTTCCTTGTTGCACAGTGCATGCTTACCTCCAGTATCAGCTAATCTAATTAGGTTGCAATATTTCTCACTGTCTCCACTGTGGCACAACATAGAGGAATTGTGTTGTTGCAGCGTGCAGGGCACAACAGCGTGGCCTCGAGATGGCAGAGTGCATCTTCCTTTAATTTTCAATAGAATTGAGACGACTCGATGGATAACATGTTTTTTTGTATGAAAGTATTCTTGATTCCGTAGAAGAAATGCCTCGTTTGTAGAGATGATTTCCACCTGCCTACTCATCTGTATTCTACAAAATGTCTTCCACAGGTTGTTCATATAAAAATGGTTACGCCGAGAGGAGTAATAGAAAAAAGCTGTCAAGGTCCTCGAATGTCAACCGGGCCAGATATCCATCATTTCATTATGGGATCCGAAGGTAAAGCTGGCATATTCACATTATGTTCAAGTAAATACAAGGGCTATCATTGTTTTTAGAATGGTGTAAAAATTATCTTGGAAGGGTGTTTGCTGTGCAAGCAATGCTGCATGGGGAAGTGCGAAAACCTCTGCGCATGCCCTAGCTGCTGCTTTACAGTGTGTAGCACTGTGCATTTGTACAGTTAGTTGTATTCTAGTGCTTACCTTGTCTTTCCACACCCAGCCAGAATCAGTGGCAGGCCTATATTCAAATCCATTCAGCCTTCAGCGCACTACCTTGATGGAATTGGAAGAGGAGGATATCGGACATCTTCCTAATGACTATTACTGTGTTGGTGTTTTTTTAGGTCCCGCGCCTAGCGTTGCACTGCGCGAGACATTTAGTAGGTGAAAAACGGGGATTCAGCACTGACCTAGGAATCGCACACGCTCGTGCGATTCCTTTTGTGCTACCCCATTGGCTTTTGCGTGCGTCTTTGTCTAAAACACAGCACGCAATTGGCCAAAGGCAGTCGCATTGCTCCGCCCATGGCCTATCGGTGTCTATTACGCGCACCGATGCCATGTGGTTTCAATTATCGTGCCCAGACACGGGCGCGATAATGGAAAACAGATGGCGCGCACCACTCGCGGGCGTGTTTCTTTTGTTTTGTTTTTTAACAATAGCGATCGCTTTCGCGATCGCTTTCACTGCCGCTTGTCTAGTTTTCGTTTCAAGGAGGCAGTTTCAGCCACATGTGCTTTTTACACCGCTGCCTTGTTTCCAGATAGTATCTGAAATAAGTTTCGCAGCAGCTTTTAAAAGTATTGAAGTATTATGCATTGCACTATGTTCACACAGTATAAAAATGTCTGCTCCATCTTTAGGCCGCTCCTCGGACTTCTGTGAGGCAGAACTCGCGTGTTTTCTGCTGACTGTCTTTGGCGTGGATGTACGGAGGAATGTTTGATTACAGTGTAACAGGTTTGGTGGCGAACTCCAGATAAATGTACACCACGCACGCAAAATGTTCCTTTGGGCATTCAGTTCAGCTACTTGCAGCGGTGGAGGGCTCAGCTCTTCGATGTACTTCCTGCCGGACTGCTAAGTTTGAAGTGCCTGTCGGGCACAGGTTGCTCTTTTGAAACTTTCTTAGATTTTTCTCTGAGGAACAGTGCCATGCCAACAATGAGAATAGCACTGATGATCCCAATGGGACTAGTGCCGATGCCAACAATGAGAATAGCACTGATGATCCCAATGGGACTAGTGCCGATGCCAACAATGAGAATAGCACTGATAACCATGGGACTAGTGCCCATGACAACAATGAGAATAGCACTAATGGGACTAGTGCCGATGCCAACAATGAGAATAGCACTGATGATACCAATGGGACTAGTGCCGATGCCAACAATGAGAATAGCACTGATAACAATGGGACTAGTGCCGATGCAAACAATGACAATAGCACTGATGATAACAATGGGACTAGTGCCGATGCCAACAATGAGAATAGCACTGATGATAACAATGGGACTAGTGCTGATGCCAACAATGAGAATAGCACTGATGATAACAATGGGACTAGTGCTGATGCCAACAATGAGAATAGCACTGATGATAACAATGGGACTAGTGCCCATGCCAACAATGAGAATAGTACTGATAACCATGGGACTAGTGCCCATGACAACAATGAGAATAGCGCTGATGATACCAATGGGACTAGTGCTCCTGACAACAATGAGAATAGCACTGATGATAACCATGGGACCAGTGCCAATGCCAACAATGAGAATAGCACTGATGATAACAATGGGACTAGTGCCGATGCCAACAATGAGAATAGCACTGATGATAACAATGGGACTAGTGCCCATGCCAACAATGAGAATAGTACTGATAACCATGGGACTAGTGCCCATGACAACAATGAGAATAGCGCTGATGATACCAATGGGACTAGTGCTCCTGACAACAATGAGGATAGCGCTGATGATACCAATGGGACTAGTGCCGATGCCAACAATGAGGATAGCACTGATAACAATGGGACTAGTGCCGATGACAACAATGAGAATAGCACTGATGATAACAATGGGACTAGTGCCGATGCCAACATTGAGAATAGCACTGATAACAATGGGACTAGTGCTGATGCCAACAATGAGAATAGCACTGATAACAATGGGACTAGTGCCCATGCCAACAATGAGAATAGTACTGATAACCATGGGACTAGTGCCCATGACAACAATGAGAATAGCGCTGATGATACCAATGGGACTAGTGCCCTTGACAACAATGAGAATAGCACTGATGATACCAATGGGACTAGTGCCAATGCCAACAATGAGAATAGCACTGATGATACCAATGGGACTAGTGCCGATGCCAACATTGAGAATAGCACTGATAACAATGGGACTAGTGCTGATGCCAACAATGAGAATAGCACTGATAACAATGGGACTAGTGCCCATGCCAACAATGAGAATAGCACTGATAACAATGGGACTAGTGCCGATGCCAACAATGAGAATAGCACTGATAACAATGGGACTAGTGCCCATGACAACAATGAGAATAGCACTGATAACCATGGGACTAGTGCCCATGACAACAATGAGAATAGCGCTGATGATAACAATGGGACTAGTGCTCCTGACAACAATGAGGATAGCACTGATGATAACAATGGGACTAGTGCCGATGCCAACAATGAGGATAGCACTGATGATAACAATGGGACTAGTGCTGATGCCAACAATGAGAATAGCACTGATGATAACAATGGGACTATTGCTCATGACCGCAATGAGAATAGCACTGAAACCATGGGACTAGTGCCCATGACAATGAGAATAGCACTGATGATAACAATGGGACTAGTGCCGATGCCAACAATGAGAATAGCACTGATAACCATTGGACTAGTGCCCATGACAACAATGAGAATAGCTGATGATACCAATGGGACTAGTGCCGATGCCAACAATGAGAATAGCACTGATGATAACAATGGGACTAGTGCTGATGCCAACAATGAGAATATCACTGATGATAACAATGGGACTAGTGCCGATGCCAACAATGAGAATAGCACTGATGATAACAATGGGAATAGTGCCGATGCCAAGCACTGATGATACCAATGGGACTAGTGCCGATGCCAACAATGAGAATAGCACTGATAACCATGGGACTAGTGCCCATGACAACAATGAGAATAGCGCTGATGATACCAATGGGACTAGTGCTCCTGACAACGAGGATAGCACTGATGATAACAATGGGACTAGTGCCGATGCCAACAATGAAAATAGCACTGATGATAACAATGGGACTATTGCTCATGACCGCAATGAGAATAGCACTGAAACCATGGGACTAGTGCCCATGACAACAATGAGAATAGCACTGATAACAATGGGACTAGTGCCGATGCCAACAATGAGAATAGCACTGATGATAACAATGGGACTAGTGCCGATGCCAACAATGAGAATAGCACTGATAACCATTGGACTAGTGCCCATGACAACAATGAGAATAGCTGATGATACCAATGGGACTAGTGCTGATGCCAACAATGAGAATAGCACTGATGATAACAATGGGACTAGTGCCAATGCCAACAATGAGAATAGCACTGATGATAACAATGGGACTAGTGCTGATGCCAACAATGAGAATAGCACTGATAACCATGGGACTAGTGCCCATGAAAACAATGAGAATAGCGCTGATGATACCAATGGGACTAGTGCCCATGCCAACAATGAGAATAGTACTATAACCATGGGACTAGAGCCCATGACAACAATGAGAATAGCGCTGATACCAACGGGACTAGTGCTCCTGACAACAATGAGAATACCTTGATGATAACAATGGGACTAGTGCCGATGCCAACAATAAGAATAGCACTGATAACAATGGGACTAGTGCCGATGCCAACAATGAGAATAGCACTGATGATAACAATGGGACTAGTGCCGATGACAACAATGAGAATAGCACTGATGATAACAATGGGACTAGTGCCCATGCCAACAATGAGAATAGTACTGATAACCATGGGACTAGTGCTCCTGACCACAATGAGAATAGCACTGATAACAATGGGACTAGTGCCGATGCCAACAATGAGAATAGCACTGATAACAATGGAACTAGTTCCGATGCCAACAATGAGAATAGCACTGATGATAACAATGGGACTAGTGCCGATGACAACAATGAGAATAGCACTGATGATAACAATGGGACTAGTGCCCATGACAACAATGAGAATAGCACTGATAACCATGGGACTAGTGCCCATGACAACAAGGAGAATAACGCTGATG
Source organism: Calotriton arnoldi (assembly GCA_963921515.1). Classification (NCBI taxonomy): domain Eukaryota; kingdom Metazoa; phylum Chordata; class Amphibia; order Caudata; family Salamandridae; genus Calotriton; species Calotriton arnoldi. Next base: position 4,710,189 of record CAWUFW010000128.1, on the reverse strand, counting down.
ATAACAATGGGACTAGTGCTCCTGACAATGAGAATAGCACTGATGATAACAATGGGACTAGTGCTGATGCCAACAATGAGAATAGCACTGATGATAACAATGGGACTAGTGCCAATGCCAACAATGAGAATAGCACTGATGATAACAATGGGACTATTGCTCATGACAGCAATGAGAATAGCACTGATGATAACAATGGGACTATTGCTCATGACCGCAATGAGAATAGCACTGAAACCATGGGACTAGTGCCCATGACAACAAGGAGAATAACGCTGATGATACCAATGGGACTAGTGCTCCTGACAACAATGAGAATAGCACTGATGATAACAATGGGACTAGTGCCGATGCCAACAATGAGAATAGCACTGATAACAATGGGACTATTGCCGATGTCAACAATGAGAATAGCACTGATGATAACAATGGGACTAGTGCCAATGCCAACAATGAGAATAGCACTGATGATAACAATGGGACTATTGCTCATGACAGCAATGAGAATAGCACTGATAACCATGGGACTAGTGCCCATGACAACAATGAGAATAGCCCTGATAACCACGGGACTAGTGGTGATGATAACAATGAAAATAGCTCTGATGATAACAATGGGACTAGTGCTCATGACAACAATGAGAATAGCACTGATAACAATGACTATAGCTCTGATGATAACAGTGGGACTAGTGCTAACGAGAACAGTGAGAATATCGCTGATGACAACAATGGGACTAGTGCCGATGCCAACAATGAGAATAGCACTGATGATAACAATGGGACTAGTGCCGATGACAACAATGAGAATAGCACTGATGATAACAATGGGACTAGTGCCCATGCCAACAATGAGAATAGTACTGATAACCATGGGACTAGTGCCCATGACAACAATGAGAATAGCGCTGATGATAACAATGGGACTAGTGCTCCTGACCACAATGAGAATAGCACTGATAACCATGGGACTAGTGCCCATGACAACAAGGAGAATAACGCTGATGATAACAATGGGACTAGTGCTCCTGACAACAATGAGAATAGCACTGATGATAACAATGGGACTAGTGCCGATGCCAACAATGAGAATAGCACTGATGATAACAATGGGACTAGTGCCGATGCCAACATTGAGAATAGCACTGATAACAATGGAACTAGTTCCGATGCCAACAATGAGAATAGCACTGATGATAACAATGGGACTAGTGCCCATGACAACAATAAGAATAGCACTGATAACCATGGGACTAGTGCCCATGACAACAAGGAGAATAACGCTGATGATAACAATGGGACTAGTGCTCCTGACAACAATGAGAATAGCACTGATGATAACAATGGGACTAGTGCCGATGCCAACAATGAGAATAGCACTGATGATAACAATGGGACTAGTGCCGATGCCAACAATGAGAATAGCACTGATAACAATGGGACTAGTGCCGATGCCAACAATGAAAATAGCACTGATGATAACAATGGGACTATTGCTCATGACCGCAATGAGAATAGCACTGAAACCATGGGACTAGTGCCCATGACAACAAGGAGAATAACGCTGATGATACCAATGGGACTAGTGCTCCTGACAACAATGAGAATAGCACTGATGATAACAATGGGACTAGTGCCGATGCCAACAATGAGAATAGGACTGATAACAATGGGACTAGTGCCGATGTCAACAATGAGAATAGCACTGATGATAACAATGGGACTAGTGCCAATGCCAACAATGAGAATAGCACTGATGATAACAATGGGACTATTGCTCATGACAGCAATGAGAATAGCACTGATAACCATGGGACTAGTGCCCATGACAACAATGAGAATAGCCCTGATAACCACGGGACTAGTGGTGATGATAACAATGAAAATAGCTCTGATGATAACAATGGGACTAGTGCTCATGACAACAATGAGAATAGCACTGATAACAATGACTATAGCTCTGATGATAACAGTGGGACTAGTGCTAACGAGAACAGTGAGAATAGCGCTGATGACAACAATGAGACTAGTGCTGATGACAACTCTAATGACAACAACGAAAATAGCGCTGATGATAACAACGAGACTAGTGCCGATGACAAGACTAGTGCCGATGACAACGAGACTAGTGCCGATGACAACAATAAGAATAGCGCTGATGATAACCGGACTAGTGCAGATGGCAAAACTGCATGATTAAGAGACTGTTACTCAGGGTCCGCACTGCTCATTCATAGGAGACACTGTCCTGGACTCACATGCCTCTCATCAGTGTGCACACTGGAATTTAACCATATTCCTCCAACAGATTCTAGCACATTATTACAGGTTAATATGTTCCTTGTGAGGCCTCCTGACTCCTGCCATTGGGATTTAAGTTCTGCCACTATGTTGATTAAAATTCCAGTGCTGGAGCATTGTGCTTTTGGTAACACGAAGCCATCTCGTGCTTTACCTGTACTTGTTTGTTTTTGTGAGTAACGTTAAAGGAGCCAGTATGCGCTGTGGAAAGGGCTTTTCGGTAACAACAGCATTTGCAATGCAATAGATCTCGCATTTACGCGAGTTTGACCTATTGGCATTGTAAATGACAATGGCTTTTATTTATGTTTCAAAAACCAAAACCTAAATAAAAGGCAATGTCATTTACAATAAAAATAGCTCAAACTCTCGCAAATGCGAGACTTATTGCATTGCAAATGCTTGGGGTTTTTTTGCTGACGTTTCCCTTTTTCACGGTGCCTTTCTTAGTGAGAGGTTCAAGTTGCTTTTTTTAATTATCTTTTTTATTCCTGTTCCTCTCAAATGCTTGCTTCACGCTCTTCCTCACCTATCAGCTTTTACTCTCAGAAGACGAGAAGCTCCCAGCACAGTGAGGGGGCAGGCAGGAGAGCCTTGCCTCAAATCTCACTTATATAAAGCAGAAATAGGAGGGGCATGAGTTGGCCAAAGGCCTACAATTACAGCGCCACTTTTTTATAGGTCTGGCATGCCAGTGCAGTTGTCTGTAGACCTTAAGTAATCGAAAGTAAAAGAAGTAGAACAGCCACTATTTAGAGATGGGCTCTGCCTACAGGTTGATCTTTACTCCATACTGGATCTGGTTGGGCAGACGTTGTCTGCATCCACTGAAAAGGAGTACTTTTGTGTTCAATTATCCTCAATACCGTAGGCCTGAGTTGGTTATTGTGACAATTCAATGCGCAAGGCTGCTTGTCTGATTGGTTCATTGGTCAGAAGCCATGTTTCTGATGTGTTTATTATGAAAAGTTATGACAAAGAATTATTTATTGTGAAACGTACATGCATTCCAGTGGATCACCATAGCCTGTAAAGGTTTTGGTTACCCTCTGTGACAAACCTTTTTGTTTTTGGAATTACATTGGTTGCTTTAGGTATGACTTGAAAGCACAGCTCACTGTGAGGGCTTACACTTGCACTAGGATAGCTGTAAGATGTAGTACTGAAAGAGGGGCTGTGACTCCACCCACTTTTTGATCTGGTCTACAAACATTTGGTTTAAACATTGTTGTCTCAATCTGCCTAATAAGTAGTTTCGTTTTTAATAACTGAAATGGACTTAGTTAATGGAGACCCCAGGTCAGGCACAGTCAAATGCGACTTTGCATAGTGTGGCCCAGTGACCAGTACATAGGAATGGATTTTAAATTGTAAACTCTCTGGCAAATATTATAAGAAGGGGTTTTATATTTAACAGCTGGCCATAAACCGCACTAAGTGTCTTTACTTTATGAACTCTGACAAATACAATAGGTAGAGGCTTTACATTGGGACCTCGTTGCCAAACACCATAGGCGGAGATTTTACCTTGTGAACTCTTTGACATATGTACTAGGAATGGGAGTTGCATTGTGATCTCTGTGACAACTACATTTGGAAGAACTTCCCATTCTGAACTCCTTAACTAACACCGTACAATGTTTAACACATTAAGAGACCTGCCACAGTTCTCTAGTTAAGGACATGCTAGTTAAGTCTTATTTTCATTGTGTACCTTTGTCATTTTAGTATTTAGTAGTTTGTTAATTAAACAACTTTGTCTGTTTAAAAGTAAAAATACTGGGCACTGATTTTTTAAGACTTATAGTGTACTTTGTGTGGTTTCTTAAAGTTTATTTAGCCCATTTAGTATCTTTAATTTGTTCGTTTGGTTTTATTTTTTTAACTACACTGTTGATATTCTCTTCACTAATACACTAACATGGTAGTAACTCTAACTTTCCCCTTAAATGTCTATAAAGTCTTGCTTCAGTCTTGTTCGATCACCAATACTATTTTGAAGTGGTGTGCTGATAAAATGGAGGTTTTGGTTTAAGAGAATCATCCTTAGACTTGCACCTGCGTTTGGTAGTTATTGGTTCAAGAACCACCCTCAACCCTTGATACTATTTATGAAAACGGTTGATGTTCTCATCAGTGCTTATCTTGACCTTTTTTTTCCTGCATGACAACAAATGCGCTGGTACCCTGTTCTCTTTGCTTAGTAAAACTTTCTCCTTGCCTCTGGGTTGAAACGAGAAGGTTGATGATCCAGGCACGTATGTCACCCATTGTGAATACTGTCTTGCATGGCTTACCTGTCACCTTCAGATTGGGCCACATTCAGCTGCCATGTGTTACTTGATTCATCTCCATGGGCTTCTTTTAAATCGTAGTGCACTTCTTAGCATGTTACCACTGAAGAAATAAATCCTGTTTAAGACAGTTTGCATGGTGCACAAGGCATTTGCTGGCACTATCCCTCTGTATGTCAGCTGTAGGCTTCAGCCCTATGTGCCCTCTCACATGTTCCTCTTCTCATGCACTATTGGATGTACCCATATTCCATCGCATCAGAGCAGACAGATGCTCGTGCTTGGTCATTACTTTTATTCCAAGTGCACAAGAGGTAAAAGACAATGGTCGTGTGAGTGCAGGGTAAGCGATATGCCTATGAGAGTGCTGGGTGCAGCGGATAAAAGCCTGACCTACTGGCATTATCATTGCTTGTTTTTAACTTTACAGTATACTTGTTGGGGTGGACTGGAAATCAAAAGCAGCTGGGCAAAAATGTTGAAATCAGCTCTACTCCCTCATGCCCTCTCACTAGGGTTCTCTTTTTCCATCAATACATTGTCCATCTCTCTCCCCTCTTGCCCTTCTCTGATCTTTCTCTTTCTCCCTCCATCCCCCCACCCCTCCTGAAGCCCATGCTAAGCCTCCTGGGTAGCTGGAGACAGTGACAGAGGCACCAGCAGTGCCCGCGGGTCTTCAAAAAACAGCTTTCCGTGACTTCAGCCATCAACCCCCCACCTTTCCCAGAAAAAATGCCCACTGAGATAAATGGCCAGGCTAGCCCTGATATTGATTGAGGTTTAATACGCTATATAAAATTAGCAATTCCATTCAAGTCTTTTACTTCACATTATAATGTGGTGAGGGGTTTGGCCCTTTAAGGTTGTCAAACGTGGGGCCTAAAGAGCACAAAACTTGTAAAAGGACTACACAGAACCATAACTGAAAAGATATTCCATCTTGAAAACTGAGCTACAAGGACTTTATTCTAGTGCTGTGGTAAGAGTGTATTTAATTCATGTTAGCATGTTGTAAATTAAAAACCTTCAAAACACCACATGTTCTCTAAAAAATAGTAGTGTACTCAATTTTTTTTTTTTATATCCCAGTGATGCCTCTTCACCAAGTGCCAAAACATCAGTAAAGAAATAGGTGCATAATAAATCAAACAATCAACAATTGCTAACAATACAATAGTTTGAATCAAAATGATCCTGGGATAAAACTGTAACTTATGCTGCGTACCGTTTCATCAGTTTTTGCAACATATCTTCTCTTCCTCCGACAGTGCTGTAGCTCTTATTGTCCACTTAGGGTCCTAAACACCCCACTGTGTCAGTGTACTTCTCAGTTATGAAACTCCACACCTTTCGACCTCTGTGTAGGACCGTCTGTTTTGAGTGAGATCTTCTTCAGGAATATGATCCCATGTTCCCTTATTTCAGTGTCTGTGTTGGTGTCTTGGTCAGGTTTGGTATTGTGGGCAGGGTTCCACGTGACACTTCCCCTTGCTGTCCTCCATTCAGGTTGATATTGTGTCTTTTTCGGGAATGCTTCTGCTTGTTGATGTGCTCTGAGGTCCGCTTAGGCCGGTGCTTAGTTTTGGTCTGGAGATGGGAGCCCTCTGGTTCCAGTTGTTGCTTTACTAATGTTTTGGCATATGGTGAAGTGTTAGTCGCCATCTACCGGATGGAAAAGAAATAGTTCGAGCAATTGGCATTTGCAATGCCAATAGCTTAAACTCTCGCAAATGCGAGACCTATTGCATTGCAAATATTTTTTGTGTCAAAGCGCCCCATGCTGCGCTTTAACGTTAATGGAGGCCGCGCCTCTTTCTTTAGACAAGCTGGGTCTAAAGAAAGGGGCATGGCCGACATTAAAGTAAAACCGCGGCATGGGGACTTTGAGGAAAAAAAAGCATCTGTTTGTCAAGTTGACAAATGCTTTTTTTATGTAAAAGCGCCCCATGCCGCGCTTTCACTTTAATAGCAGGCGCAGACCTATCTTTAGCTGCGGCTTGTCTAAAGATAGGGGCACGGCCTCCATTAATATGAAATTTCCGCATGGGTGCTGGTTAACAAACAAAAAAAACATTAAATAAATAAGCGCGCCCGCTATGCTTAAAGTGCACCATGCTACTAAAATAAATAAATAAAGAAGCGCGGCCGCTATAGTTAAAGCGGACCGCCATTAGTAATTAAAATAAAAGCCGACGGTGTCCTGCGATGTAGTGGGTGGAATAGGGGCAAATCATTGAACAAAATAGTGTTCACAGCCAAGATAAAGGTCTAGACGTTATGGGAGGTTACAAATGCAGATAAGGCAGTACCAAGGAGGGACTAACAAGCCTATTCAGGAATGAAAACCAACCATTTTGCAAGGACGGTAACAAGAGCCAATTGAAAAGATGGGCGGGACATGGGCGGAGCTTCAAGTCCCGACCTCCATACAGCATGCTTCCCAGAGCAGCACATGCGCAGCCCAGGTTCGACCTAAAAACCTAAACGATTAATGACATCGCTGTTTGTATAGGAAATGTTTCAGGGTTTTGTGTGTTTTTATTTAACACGTGAAGATGAATTAAATACAGTCTACTCTAGCACCACTAGAATAAAGTCTGTGTAGTGCATTTTTAACAATTGAATATTTTTTAATTTATGGTTGCGTGAAGACTTTAGATCAGTTTCACTTGCTTCATATTATTCATTGACAGTTCTACGCAGATCTGGTTGGTGCTGGGATTTTACATAAAGCTTGGACAGCTGGAATGAACATTTCTGTAGAACGCAGAGTTCACATTAACTGTGAGGCCTGTTAATTACTAAATCAACTTACAACTCATCAGACTATAACATAATTGTACAGGCGAGCAATTATACCCTTACATTGTCTACCAATATATTATCCTTATCATTTCACTTGAAGTTTTCAACTTTTATAACGTAACATGTCTATTTTTTTTTTATTGTTTCTTGATTAAACAATATAGACCTAACTAACTGTTAACTATATTTTTAATTACTCTGTTTTTAGCCTTCATCGACTTGAGAACAGCCTTTGATCTTGTCCCTTCACCCTTTTATCCATCCATCCATCTATTCATCGCTCTCACAGTAGCAGTCGCCACTGCGTAGTTATAGTTAGGACCATGTTTCCATAGGAAAAGCATTTTTGGTTTGCCTATAACTTTAGCGCAATTTGACGAAGCTTCACATAACTTTCCCAAAAAAATTCTCATCCACCTCAACTTCTTCCTAGAAAGTTTCGGGAAGATCTGTCAAGTGGGGGCCGAGAAAAGGGGGATCTCAAAACATGGTTTCCTGCAGAGCCAACAGATACAATCTGATTGGCTGCCACCACATCAAGAAAGATGTTGCTGCCATCATAGAACTCTGGGACTAAGTCCCCTGTCCTAGATAAAATAAAACATAAAAACATATAGGGGGCAAAGTTGAGCTACCCTGCCCCACCGCCACCCAACTTCTCTCAACCACCCGACCATGGTAAAAAACAACAATTGTTTTCTCCATTGCTGTGGAAGATCCGCAAATCTTTTAAAATAAAAAAATAATAGCACACTCCCGTCATTAAACCACCCCTTGCCCGGTGGGAGGGTTTTCATATATTTTTGAGAGTGGGTGAAGCGCTGTGCCCGTATGAGGCCCCAGGGACCTCTTCGCCCAGGACTATGTCTTTAAAATCTGAAAGATACACGTTAGTGACAGATTCCTTACCTTAGAATATCCCCAGGCGTCAGGCTGGATCCGGAAAGTTTTGCGTAGCAGTACCCTTGCGCGTCGGTAGGCGGCGTCGTGCAGCTCCACGTCCGTCGTCGGCGTCGAGATCGCCGGGATGACGTCGCGGCCAGTACTTAAACACCGCCCATGCGCGCTGACGTCAGTTCTTTCTTTTTCCGCGCCAATAAGCGCAGATCCGGAGAGAGCAGTGCCCCAGTCATTTTTTGACTGAACTTTTTGTGATTTTTTGTCACTGTTTTTCTCGAGTCGTTCGACTCCAACGGTGTGAGTAGGGATGCCCGGCTTCAAGCCATGCGACGCCTGTGGTCGGATGATGTCGATCACGGACCCGCATCGAGACTGTCTCTACTGCCTCGGGCGCGACCACGACTCCAAGTCGTGCCCTGACTGTCGGGCCTTGCATCCGAAGGCTTTGCGAGAGCGGTCTCGAAAGCTCCTCGAGGTCGGCAGTCGGCTCCGCGCCAATCCAAGCCCCGGTCACGAGAGAGGTCGAGGGGCCGGTCGCGGAGTCCTCATCGTTCTTCGGGATCAAAGTCTTCGCACTCCTCCTGTAAGTCGAAGCACAAGAAGACGACTTCCCCTCGCCGGTCGCGCGACTCGGGTGAGGGTCCCGTCGGCACTGTCCCTGCGGCTCCGGGAGTGCCTGTGGAGCCGCCGCCGCATTACCCGCCCTACCCGGGTTCGGCGGCGACTCCGGCCGAAATACAGGAGTTCCTGTCGGCCATGGCCCGCCTCTTCGGGCCTCAAGGTCCCCCCGGTGCGCCTTCGGGCCCCGCGGGCCCTAGTGGGGTTCTTACGCGCGCCGACGACGACTCCGGTCCCGGCGCCGCCAGCGACACCAGCTCCGGCCTCGGCCCCAGCTCCGGTACTGCCACATCCCCTGTCGACGCCCGTTGACCTAACGACACCTCCACCGGCATCGATTTCACCTGTGCCGTTCACGACGCCGCCCGGGGCTCCGGGCGTCGTCGTCCCCAGGTTCTCTCCGGACTCGGCGCCGGACCGACGTCGATCGACGCCGGCTCCGGCGCCGATGAGACCTTGGGTCCCAGATGTCCCTCCTCCTTACATTGACCCTGATTTGGAGGACGAAGAGAACTGGGAGGGGTCTGAGGACCCTATCACTGCCCAATGTGAGTATGATCAGGACTGGGCTGAGGAACTTGGGGATGCCAGTGATCTGGACACCTCTCCTGACATTGGCATGCTGTCTCCTCCTTCCGTGGCAACGGAGGAGGGAGCAAACTTTGCTACGGTGTTGTGTAGGGCAGCTGAGGCCCTGCACCTCCAGTTACCTACAGTGGCTGTCAGGACTAACATCCTGACGGAAGTGCTTCAGCCGGCGGCTACCTCCGTGGAGCCACTGCTGCCGTTCAGCGAGGCACTTTCGGACGTTCTTTTGGGCACCTGGTCCAAGCCCACCACAGGGGCTCCTGTGGATAGGAACGTAGCCCGACGCCATCGCCCTGCTCCGGGCGACCCCCTGTTCCTTTCCCAACACCCCACCCCTGAGAGCTTGGTTGTCCAAGCCTCTGCCTCTCAAAGCGCCTTCCCTACCGCTCCCCCGGATAGGGAATCCAAAAACTGGACTAATTTGGGAAGAAGGTTTTTCTTCCACCAGTGCTGGCTTGAGGTCTGTCAACACCACTTGCCTCTTGGGCCGATATACCCACTCCTTGTGGGATTCGGTGGCGCAGATCCTGCCCCAGTGTCCTGAGGAGGCCCAGGCACTGCTTTCCCGCGCCATTGCGGAAGGAAGAGATGTGGCAAAATATACCATCCAATGTGGCCTAGATACCGCCGACTCGCTAGGCAGATCGCTTGCGACGACAGTGGCGCTGCGCCGTCACGCCTGGCTGAGGACCACTGGTTTCTCGGGCGATGTCCAAAACACACTTATGGACATGCCCTTTGATGGTGTCGGCCTTTTCGGCAACAAAGCAGACCACGCGCTGGAGCGCTTTAAGGACTCGCGGGCTACAGCCAAGTCCCTGGGCCTTTCTGCTGTGTGCCCTCCGCAACAGCCTGCTTTTCGCCCCTTTCGTGGCCACGGAAGGGGCGCCCAGTCACGTCCGCTGCCCAGCCACCGGCCCGCGCAGCAAGCGTCTTCGCGTGGCCGAGGACGTGGCTCCCGCTGAGGCGGGTCGGGTAACCAGCATGCGGGTCAGTCCACCACCTCCGCCCCGTCTGCGGCCTCCAAGCCCTCCTAGCCCATCCTTTCAGGTCCACAGCACGCCAGTGGGGGGCAGGGTCCGTCATCACCTTCACCACTGGCGTGCCATCACATCGGACAAGTGGGTCTCGGACATTGTCCGAAGGGGCTACTCCCTCCCCTTCGAGACTACCCCCCCAGCCATGCCACCGCATGTCGGGGGATCATTTGGTGCTTCTTCAAAAGGAAGTTGCGGCCCTCTTGGCCAAGGGGGCCATCGAGCGCGTTTCGACCCCAGAAGTAGGGCGTGGTTGTTACTCCCACTACTTTCTGGTGCCCAAAAAGGACAAGGAGGACATGCGTCCTATCTTGGACCTCCGGAACGTCAATCGCTTCCTCCGGAAGGAGAAGTTCAAGATGCTCCTTGACTGCCCTCGACCCTGGAGACTGGATGGTAGCGTTGGACTTGCAGGACGTATATTTTTACGTCCCCGTCCTGCCGGCCCACCGGCGTTACCTGCGGTTCACGGTAGGCCTCGAGCATTTTCAGTTTACCGTGCTCCCCTTTGGCCTTACCATCGCCCCTCGGGTGTTCATGAAAGTGATGGCGGTGGTCGCAGCTCATCTGCGCCGGGCAGGGGTTCCAGTCTTCCCCTACCTCGACGACTGGTTGCTGAAGGCGGGCTCGTCCCAGGCAGTCGTCCCCCACCTCCAGACTACGGCCGAACTCCTGCACTCGCTGGGGTTCTCCATCAACGTGCTGAAGTCGCACCTGATTCCTTCTCCACAGCTCCTTTTCATCGGAGCAGTTCTGGAAACGATGCAGTTTCGGGCCTATCCTCCCGAACGGCGAATCCAGGATATTCAGGCTATGATTCCGATCTTTCGGCCTCTATCCTGGGTTTCGGTACGGGTGACCCTGAGGCTGCTGGGCCTCATGGCCTCCTGCATCCTGCTGGTCGATCATGCCAGATGGCATATGTGGGCTCTGCAGTGGGACCTGAAGTTCCAGTGGGCGCAGCATCAGGGGAACCTGTCCGATTACGTCCAGATCTCAGAGGGGACTGCAAGACAGTTGCAGTGGTGGCTCTCGAACCGGCAATGGGTCATGGGCAGATCCCTCTCCCTTCCCCCAGCCAGAGCACACAGTTGTGACGGACGCGTCCCTTCTGGGATGGGGCGGTCACATGGGAGAGGCGGAGATCAGAGGCCTCGGGTCTCCGGCGGAGTCCCAGCTCCATATCAACCTTCTGGAGCTCCGGGCGATCCGACTTGCACTCAAGGCATTCCTTCCCTCTGTCATAGGGAAGGTAGTGCAGGTGTTCACAGACAACACCACCGCCATGTGGTACTGCAACAAACAAGGCGGGTGGGGTCGTGGACCCTATGTCAGGAGGCTCTGCGTCTCTGGACATGGCTGGAACATCGGGGCATATTCCTGATGGTTCAACACCTGGCAGGTTCTCTGAACGCCAGGGCGGACCAACCTGCAGCCGCAGGTGCATGATGGATCACGAATGGCGTCTTCACTCGGAGGTGGCTCAAGGACTCTTTCTACAGTGGGGAGAGCCTTGGTTAGATCTATTCGCCACCGAAGAGAACGCGCAATGTCATCAGTTCTGCGCGTTGGAATTTCCAAGGCGGCACTCGCTCGGCGACGCTTTTCGTCGCGAGTGGAGTTGCGGTCTGTTGTACGCCTTTCCGCCTATACCACTTCTACCCAGAGTGTTGAAGAAGATTCGGCGCGACCGGGCCCAAGACATTCTTGTGGTTCCGGACTGGGCTCGAAGAGTTTGGTATCCCAAGCTACTCAGTATGAGCGTCGATCCCCCGATCCGTCTGCCTCTTCGGGAGGATCTTCTGTCGCAGCAGCAGGGGACGGTCCTCCACCCGAACCTGTCTAGTCTCCACCTCCTTGCGTGGAGATTGAGCGGCGGCAGTTGATTCCTTTCGACTTGCCTCCCGAAGTTTGTGATGTGATTCTGGCAGCCAGGCATCCCTCCACTAAGGTGGTATACGCCTGCAGGTGGAACAAGTTTGTGGCATGGTGCACAGCAAAGGCTGTGAATCCCCTTTCTGCCCCTCTTTCTGAGGTTCTTCTGGTCCTTCTTTCTCTGGCCCAACAGGGTTCTGCCCTGGGTACCATCAAGGGCTATCTTTGTGCAATCTCGGCCTTACTCAGGCTTCCTGATCAGCCCTCCCTTTACAAGTCCCCTGTTGTTAACAGGTTTCTTAAAGGCATTACACACCTCTTCCCTCCTGTTCCGTTTGTGATGCCTCAGTGGGACTTGAACTTGGTTCTTACCTTTTTAATGTGCGCTCCCTTTGAGCCTCTACATAACTGTCCTCTTCGTCTTCTCACTCTGAAGACAGCCTTTCTGGTGGCCATCACCTCCGCTTGGCGGGTGAGTGCGCTCCAGGCTCTTTCGTGCAAACCCCCCTTTCTGTCTGTCCATCCAGACAAGGTTGTTCTTAGGACGCGTCCGTCCTTCTTGCCAAAGGTGGTTACTGCCTTCCACATTGGGCAGACCATCACTTTGCCCACCTTCTTTCCGCCTCCGCATCCTTCCAGAGAGGAAGAGAGGCTCCACCGTCTGGACCCAAAACGTGCGCTTTCCTTTTACCTCAACCGCACACAACAGTTCCGGGTGGATGACCAGCTCTTTGTTGGCTACGTGGGTGCCAAAAAAGGTCGGGCATTACACAAGAGGACCATCTCCCGCTGGGTAATCTTGTGTATCAAAGCCTGCTATTCTTTGGCTAAGAAGGAGCCCCCTGTTGGGCTACGTGCCCATTCTACCAGGGCAACAGCTGCTACCACGGCTTTAGGCCGCGGTGTTCCGCTACAGGATATATGTCAGGCACCTACTTGGGCCTCGCTGCACACGTTTACCAAGCATTACTGCTTTGACAGCCAGGTCCGGAGGGACGGCTTCTTTGGCCGCTCTGTCCTCCGGGACTTCCTTGTCTGAATCTGTTCGCAGACCCACCACCGGGGTTGGTATTGCTGGGGTATCTATTCTAAGGTAAGGAATCTGTCACTAACGTGTCTCTTTCAGATGCACAAGTTACTAACTTGTGTAACGATATATCTGTAAGAGACAGTAGTTAGTGACAGATTCCTTACCGCCCCACCCATCCTCCCCGTTCTGCGAACTGATTTCTAGGGTTAAGGACATCCCTTTCAGGGCCCTAGTATTTTTCAGACACCTATGTCAGCTTCTTGCATGGCTCTGCGTTCCTGGCGCGGAAAGTCGTGTACAGAACTGACGTCAGCGCGCATGGGCGGCGTCTAAGTACTGGCCGTGACGTCATCCCGGCGATCTCGACGCCGACGACGGACGCGGAGCCGCACGAAGCCGCCTACCGACACGCAAGGGTACTGCTACGCAAAACTTTCCGGATCCAGCCTGACGCCTGGGGATATTCTAAGGTAAGAAATCTGTCACTAACTACTGTCTCTTACAGATATATCGTTACACAGGTTAGTAACTTGTGCATCTGAAAGAGACACGTTAGTGACAGATTCCTTACCTTAGAATATCCCCAGGCGTCAGGCTGGATCCGGAAAGTTTTTTGCGTAGCAGTACCCTTGCGCGTCGGTAGGCGGCGTCGTGCGGCTCCGCGTCCGTCGCCGGCGCGTCGTGATCGCCGGGATGACGTCGCGGGCAGTACTTAGGCGCCGCCCTGCGCGCTGACGTCAGTTCTTCTTTTCCGCGCCAGTAAGCGCAGATCCGGGAAGAGCAGTGCCCTAGTCACTTTTTGACTATCTTTTTGTGAAATTTTTCACTGTTCTCTTCAACGAGTCTTCACGACTCCTAAGGTGTCGTAGGGATGCCCGGCTTTAAGCCCTGCGAGGAATGTGGTCGTATGATGTCCATCACGGACCCCCACCTCGAGTGTCTCTTCTGCCTCGGCCGAGGCCACGACACGAAGTCGTGCCCTGACTGCCGGAAACTTCATCCGAAGGCTTTGCGAGAGCGGTCTCGAAAGCTCCTTGAAGTCCGGCAGTCGGCTCCGCGCCGCAGCAAGCCCCGGTCCCGGGAGAGGTCGAGGGGCCGGACGCGGAGTCCCCGCCGTTCGTCGGAATCCAAGTCTTCGCGCTCCTCCGGTAAGTCGAAGCACAAGAAGTCTAAGCGGCGTCATCGCTCTAAGACTTCGCCTCGCCGGTCGCGCGACTCGGCTGAGGTCCCTGTCGGCACCGTCCCCGCCCCGCGGCCCCGGACGTGCCTGTCGAGTTGCCCCCGCATTACCCGTCCTTCCCGGGTTCGGGGGCGACTCCGGCCGGGCACAGAAATTCCTGTCGGCCATGGCCCGCCTCTTCGGGCCTCAAGGTCCCTCCGTGCGCCTTCGGGCCCCGCGGGCCCAGATGGGGCTGCTCCGGCGTCGCCGTCGACTCCGGTCCCGGCGTCGCCTGTCCCACCAGCCTTCGTCCCGGCCTCGGCTCCGGCCCCGGCCTCGACCCCGGTTCCGGTGGTGCCGCAACCTCCATCGACGCCGGTTGACCTAACCACGCCTCCGCCGACGCCGATGTCCCCGGTGCCGTTTCCGACGCCGTCCGGGGCTCCGGGCGGCGTCGTTCCCCGGTTCTCCCCGGGTCCGGACATGGAGCCGGACCGGCGTCGCCCGACGCCGGTTCCGGCGCCGATGAGGCCTTGGGTCCCTTATGTCCCTCCTCCTCCATCTTTTCAACCTGAGGAGGACCAGGAGAGCTGGGAGGGGTCTGACGACCCTCTCACACAACAGTGCGAGTTTGACCCGGACTGGGTTGAGGAACTTGGGGATGCCAGTGGGCTGGATACCTCCCCGACTCTGGCATGCTGTCTCCTCCCGTGGCAACGGAGGAGGGGGCTAATTTTGCAACGGTGTTGCGTAGAGCTGCTGGAGCCTTAAATCTCCAGTTGCCTACAGTGGCCGTCAGGACTAACCTCCTGACTGAAGTGCTTCAGCCGGCGGCCTCCTCTTCGGAGCCTGTGCTGCCGTTCAACGATGCACTCACTGACGTTCTTTGGGTGCCTGGTCCAAACCCACCACAGGGGCTCCTGTGGATAGGAACGTGGCCCGACGCCATCGCCCGGCTCCGGGCGACCCCCTGTTTCTCTCCCAACACCCCACCCCTGAGAGCTTGGTGGTCCAAGCCTCTGCCTCCCAAACAGCCTTCCCTACCGCCCCTCCGGATAGGGAATCCAAGCGCCTGGATCACTTTGGGAAGAAGGCTTTCTCTTCCTCCAGTGCTGGCTTGCGGTCTGTTAATACCGCTTGCCTCTTGGGCCGATACACCCACTCCCTGTGGGATTCGGTGGCTGATGTTTTGCCGCAGTGTTCTGAGGAGGTCCAGACACTGCTTACCCGCGCTATTGCGGAAGGGCGTGATGCGGCTAAGTATACCATCCGCTGTGGTCTTGATACCGCCGACTCGCTGGGCAGATCGCTTGCAACGACGGTGGCGCTGCGTCGCCACGCCTGGCTGAGAACCACTGGTTTTTCAGGAGATGTCCAGAATACTCTCATGGACATGCCCTTTGATGGAGTCGGTCTCTTTGGTTCAAAGGCGGACCATGCGCTGGAGCGTTTCAAGGATTCACGGGCTACTGCTAAGTCCCTGGGCCTTGCTGTTGTGCGCCCTCCGCAAACGTCTGCTTTTCGCCCCTTTCGTGGCCACGGAAGGGGCGCCCAGTCACGTCCACAGCCCGGCCAACGGCCCGCGCAGCAAGCGCCTTCGCGTGGCCGAGGACGTGGGTACCGCCGTGGCGGTTCGGGCAACCAGCGTGCGGGTCAGGCCACCACCTCCAACCCGTCCGCGGCCTCCAAGCCCTCCTAGTCCCTCCTTTCAGGTGCACAGCACGCCAGTCGGGGGCAGGGTCCGCCATCACCTTCACCACTGGCGTCCCATCACCTCGGACAAGTGGGTCTTGGACATTGTCCGAAGGGGCTACTCCCTCCCCTTCGAGACCACCCCCCAGCCATGCCACCTCAATTCCACCGCATGTCAGGGGATCACTTGGTGCTTCTACAGAAGGAAGTCACGGCCCTCTTGGCCAAGAGGGCCATCGAGCATGTTCCGACCCCAGAAGTAGGGCGTGGTTGCTACTCCCACTACTTTCTGGTGCCCAAAAAGGACAAGGAGGACATGCGTCCTATCTTGGACCTCCGGAACGTCAATCGCTTCCTCCGGAAGGAGAAGTTCAAGATGCTCACCCTAGCTCAGGTCTTGACTGCCCTCGACCCCGGAGACTGGTTGGTAGCGTTGGACTTGCAGGACGCCTATTTCCACATCCCCGTCCTGCCGGCCCACCGGCGTTACCTTCGGTTCACGGTAGGCCTCGAGCATTTTCAGTTCACCGTGCTCCCCTTTGGCCTTACAAGTGCCCCTCGGGTGTTCACGAAAGTGATGGCGGTGGTCGCAGCTCATCTGCGCCGGGCAGGGGTTTCAGTCTTCCCCTACCTCGACGACTGGCTGCTGAAGGCGGGCTCGTCCCAGGCAGTTGTCTCCCACCTCCAGACTACGGCCGAACTCCTGCACTCGCTGGGGTTCTCCATCAATGTGCCAAAGTCGCATCTGATTCCTTCTCCACAGCTCCTTTTCATCGGAGCAGTTCTGGACACGACGCAGTTTCGGGCCTATCCTCCCGAACGGCGAGTCCGGGATATTCAGGCTATGATTCCGATCTTTCAGCCCTTATCCTGGGTTTCGGTACGGATGACCCTGAGGCTGCTGGGCCTCATGGCCTCCTGCATCCTGCTGGTCACTCATGCCAGATGGCATATGCGGGCTCTGCAGTGGGACCTGAAGTTCCAGTGGGCGCAGCACCAGGGCGACCTGTCCGATCACGTCCAGATCTCGGAGGGGACTGCAAAACAGTTGCAGTGGTGGCTCTCGAACCGGCAATGGGTCATGGGCAGATCCCTCTCCCTTCCCCAGCCAGAGCACACAGTTGTGACGGACGCGTCCCTTCTGGGATGGGGCGGTCACATGGGAGAGGCGGAGATCAGAGGCCTCTGGTCTCCGGCGGAGTCCCGGCTCCATATCAACCTTCTGGAGCTCCGGGCGATCCGACTTGCACTCAGGGCATTCCTTCCCTCTGTCAAAGGGAAGGTAGTGCAGGTGTTCACAGACAACACCACCGCCATGTGGTACTGCAACAAACAAGGCGGGGTGGGGTCGTGGACCCTTTGTCAGGAGGCTCTACGCCTCTGGACATGGCTGGAACATCAGGGCATGTTCCTGGTGGTTCAACACCTGGCAGGTTCCCTGAACGCCAGGGCGGACGAACTCAGCCGCAGGTGCATGATGGATCACGAATGGCGTCTTCACTCGGAAGTGGCGCAAGGACTCTTTCTACAGTGGGGAGAGCCTTGGTTAGATCTATTCGCCACCGAAGAGAACGCGCAATGTCATCAGTTCTGCGCGTTGGAATTTCCAAGGCGGCACTCGCTCGGCGACGCTTTTCGTCGCGAGTGGAGTTGCGGTCTGTTGTACGCCTTTCCGCCTATACCACTTCTACCCAGAGTGTTGAAGAAGATTCGGCACGACCGGGCCCAAGTCTTTCTTGTGGCTCCGGACTGGGCTCGAAGAGTTTGGTATCCCGAGCTACTCAATATGAGCATAGATCCCCCGATCCGTCTGCCTCTTCGGGAGGATCTTCTGTCGCAGCAGCAGGGGACGGTCCTCCACCCGAACCTGTCCAGTCTACACCTGCTTGCGTGGAGATTGAGCGGCGGCAGTTGATTCCTTTCGACTTGCCTCCCGAAGTTTGTGATGTGATTCTGGCAGCCAGGCGTCCCTCCACTAAGGTGGTATACGCCTGCAGGTGGAACAAATTTGTGGCATGGTGCACAGCAAAGGCTGTGAATCCCCTTTCTGCCCCTCTTTCTGAGGTCCTTCTGTTCCTTCTCTCTTTGGCCCAACAGGGTTCTGCCCTGGGTACCATCAAGGGTTATCTTTGTGCTATCTCGGCCTTCCTCAGGCTCCCTGATCAGCCCTCCCTTTTCAAGTCCCCTGTTGTTAACAGGTTCTTAAAAGGCATTACTCACCTCTTCCCTCCTGTTCCGTTTGTGATGCCTCAGTGGGACTTGAACTTGGTTCTTACCTTTTTAATGTGCGCTCCCTTTGAGCCTCTACATAACTGTCCTCTTCGTCTTCTGACTCTGAAGACAGCCTTTCTGGTGGCCATCACCTCCGCTCGGCGGGTGAGTGAGCTCCAGGCTCTATCTTGCAAACCTCCCTTTCTGTCTGTTCATCCAGACAAGGTTGTTCTTCGGACGCGTCCGTCCTTCTTGCCAAAGGTGGTTACTGCTTTCCACATTGGGCAGACCATCACTTTGCCCACCTTCTTTCCGCCTCCGCATCCTTCCAGAGAGGAAGAGAGGCTCCACCGTCTGGACCCAAAACGTGCGCTCTCTTTCTATATTGACCGCACAAAACACTTCCGGGTGGATGACCAGCTCTTTGTTGGCTACGTGGGCGCCAAAAAGGTCGGGCGGTGCACAAGAGGACCATCTCCCGCTGGGTTACCTTGTGCATCAAGACCTGCTATTCTTTCGCTAAAAAGGAACCTCCTGTTGGGCTGCGTGCCCATTCCACCAGGGCAACGGCTGCTACCACGGCCTTGGGCCGCGGTGTTCCGCTGCCGGTTATCTGTCAGGCAGCTACGTGGGCCTCGCTGCACACGTTTACAAAGCATTACTGCCTTGACAGTCAGGTCCGGAGGGACGGCTTCTTTGGCCGTTCTGTCCTCCAGGACTTCCTTGTCTGATCTTTGTTCGCAGACCCACCACCGGGGTTGGTATTGCTGGGGTATCTATTCTAAGGTAAGGAATCTGTCACTAACGTGTCTCTTTCAGATGCACAAGTTACTAACTTGTGTAACGATATATCTGTAAGAGACAGTAGTTAGTGACAGATTCCTTACCGCCCCACCCATCCTCCCCGTTCTGCGACCTGATTTCTAGGGTTAAGGACATCCCTTTCAGGGCCCTAGTATTTTTCAGACACCTATGTCAGCTTCTTGCATGGCTCTGCGTTCCTGGCGCGGAAAGTCGTGTACAGAACTGACGTCAGCGCGCAGGGGCGGCGCCTAAGTACTGCCCGCGACGTCATCCCGGCGATCACGACGCCGACGACGGACGCGGAGCCGCACGACGCCGCCTACCGACGCGCAAGGGTACTGCTACGCAAAAAACTTTCCGGATCCAGCCTGACGCCTGGGGATATTCTAAGGTAAGGAATCTGTCACTAACTACTGTCTCTTACAGATATATCGTTACACAAGTTAGTAACTTGTGCATTAGGGGAAGGGGCATGTCGCCCCCGTCCAAGAGCCTCTGAGGCACCGGGGACCCTATCCCCCGGTCGTCTCTTTATAATTAGGGGAGGGGGCATGCAGCCCCTCTCTCTGGGCCTTAGATTGGTCCCTGAGACCCCATCCCCAGGGTCTGATTCAAGCATTGGCTGCTGAACCTTGTGTAGAAGCTTCTTTAGCACATTCCTGTACTATAGACCAGCTGAGCACTGTCTTTTTAGTCACTCATAATCATGCCATTACAAAGGTACCCTGGGCAAGACAGCACTCGTGGTACACTAAAAAATGCAGACTAACCAGGCAATCACTGGCAGCCGCAATCAGGTCTAAGGATACTGATCTGATTAAACTTGTGAGAAAGGAGTATAGGGAAGCCCTTCATGAGGCTAAAATAGAGTGGGATGAATCTCATTGGAAGAATTTGAAAGACGCTAGCCAGGAGAAGAACAAATCCCAGTTCTGGTCCCTTGTCAGCAAGGGTACTAGTCGAGATCCCGCCTCCTTGTCTAATCATATTACAAGCCGAGAATGTTACGATCATTTTAGGAAACTGGATTCCGTTCCCGTTGATGAATGTCTGGAGGAGTTAAGCGACTCCACAGACATTCCTCCAGGTGGGAATACAAGTAATCCCTTCTCGTTGCCCGAAATTGAAATGGCAATCTCAAAGATAGTCCCGGGTAAAGCTCCTGGACGAGACTGTCTCCCAGGCGACCTCTTTTTGGCTGATCCGGGGAATTGGTCACGTTATATTCAACTCTTGACCAATAGCATAGCCAATGGATCCCCAATTCCCGACTCTTGGAAAGGAGCGCTGGTGGTCCCGATTTTCAAAAAAGGAGACCGGGAAGATCCATCTAACTATAGGCCTATAAGCCTAATAGATGCCATGCAAAAGTTGGTAGGCAGGGTCCTCCTCCAACGTATACAGATTTGGGCTGAAGAGGAGGACATTTTATCCCAATACCAGGCTGGGTTTAGAAGAAACACAGGTACGATTGACCAAGTTTTCAGGTTACTACTTATTTATTGGAAGGCTGTTGTCATAGGTAAGGGAAGTCTTTATTTAGCCTTCATCGACTTGAGAACAGCCTTTGATCTTGTCCCTAGGCTAAGACTATGGCAATTGCTGAGGGACTTGGGTATTCCCCTCTCCTACTTGACTTTTTAATTCGATTACACGAAGGTAACTTCGCCCAGGTCAGGTGGGGCCCCCAGGGGAGGTTACGGAAAAATCCCAGTAAATAGAGGAGTCCGCCAGGGGTGTGTTCTGGCACCCACCCTGTTCTCTTTATATATTAACGGGGTGGTGAAATTCCTTCAAGAAATCCCGACAGACGCACCTACCCTGGCGGGCGAGAAAGTCCCTACACTGTTGTTTGCTGACGACACCCTTCTGGTGTCGAAAACCCCGTCGGGGTTACAAAAACTCCTTACTCGATACCAGTTATTTTGTGATTCCCGGGATTTGGTTGTCAACACAGATAAGACAAAATGTATGGCTTTTAACCCCCACAAGACATGCAAAAATAATTTAATTTTAAATAACACCCGACTAGAGAGGGTAAATGTGTTTGATTATTTGGGCATTCGCCTTTCTGATAAAATGCATTGGAAGCCGCACCTAGCCAAGATGCTATTGAACCACAAACGTGTTGTTGGGGCTCTTAGTAAAGAGCACCGGGCCTCCTATAGTAGACCGGTAGCACCGGCACTTGTAATATATGATGCAAAAGCCGTTGCCGCTGCTTTGTACGGGGCAGAGATATGGGGCTTCGAAAATACTGAAGACATTGGCAGGTCCGAAAATAAGTTCCTGAGGGATTTGGTGATGCTTCCTAGTAATACTCCATTAACTCCCTTGATGTTTGACATGGGCAGACGGCCACTCAGGGATATTGCTAAACTGCGCCCTCTTCTCTTTTGGGCGCGTATGATCCGTACCCCTGAGCTTGCTAACTACGCTGCAGCCCTAACAGAGGTGATCATCTTAGACACGGGGCACAGGGTTAAGTGGATAGCCAACGTTAGAAGGTTACTATCTGAGTTGGGCCTCACTGAAGCATGGGAAACTCACGTCCTACCCAGTAAGGTAGAGTTAAAGAGTATTTATTGGAACTGGGTTGATAGTAAAGTGCTGTCTAACCCAGAATTGGGTAGCCTGACAGAAGAGTTCTTTTGCCATAAACAGTGCAGAGGTTTAGAGCCTTACTTGGATATCATCCAGATTCCACGTGACAGACAGCTATACATTCAATTTAGGCTGGGCACACTACCAATCCACGCAACCACTTCAAAATGGCACTCTCACAAATATCAAAGTGAGGCATGTCCCTGCTGTAGAGCCCCGTTGGAAAGCATGTCCCACTTTCTGTTCGCTTGCCCGGCTTATTCCATTGTCAGGTCTAGCTGGTTAAAACCGATTTGTAAAAATATGGGTACACGCGACTATAGGACTGCTTTGCGCATTCTAAAAACGGATCCAGGTGTGCTTTTTCGTGTGGGGTGGCGAAATTCTTGAGCAGAGCCTGGATTATTAGAATCAAAGCACTGAAGTACTCTAGCACGTTTGTGGAGGGCTAAACATTCCTTTATGGCAGCTATCTTTTACTATTTTTTATTATTTTACTGTAATAACACCTAGAGTTTTTTTACTCAAGTACACTGTGAAGATGCTCGTGTTCTGTGGAATGCCTTGCCCTGAGTTATATTTCCCCATCTGTGGTGGATTTTGTACATATTCCTAGTCATCTTTGTACAACTGTTTTAAACTTCCATGTTTTGTATCTTAATTCTGGTTGTGTGCCTAATGTTTATTCTCTTACTCATTTTTTCACAAGGGCTTACAAGAGAAAAAAAATGAAAGAAGCTTTTAACCTTTTTAAAAAAAATTGAACTTTTTTGTGTTTTTTACTTGTCCTGACAATTCCGCTAAATCATGTATTAATAGTGTTGTGATATATTGTATATATTACTTTTTCTTCTTTTATTCTTCTGTGTTTTCTTGTCTGTTGCTTTTATGATTCTAGTAATCGAAATAAAGCATTTGATTGATTGATTCAAGCAGTGTCCCGGAGACCCCACCGCCTGGGACAATGCTGTTACTGCAAGCATACCCTGTCCAAAGTCTCCCGGGCAGGAAACACAACTTTGCTCCTTCCTGGCAGGATCAGTGAAAAATGTTGCTCCTGTCCAGGCAGGAGCAAAGTGTGTGTGCGGGTTCTGTCAGCACCACAATGGGGCTGGCTGGAGAGCCTGTTGGTGCCGCGCAGGCCTTGGTGCTCCCCCTGTGGCCCCCAATAACAGGGTGATATGGTTGCTCCTACCTAAACAATTTTTTTTAATGGCGGCTCCCACCAAGGAGGTACCCAGGAAGCAAGCAGTGGCCATGGGAGTCCTCAGGCTTCTCCTGCGGCCTCCCAATTATCTTCTGTGTGATGTGGGTACCCCAGATGTGCACTGGGGCACCCACTTAAAATTATTTTTAAAACGGGTCCAAAAAACAAAATGCTGCCTGCTGCATGCACCGGTATGGGTGCTGGTGGGGAGCCGGCAGGGGCACAGGTGCTTTGAGCCTCCCAAACTCCCCCCTCCCTGCACAGCCCTCAACATTAAAAAAAGGTGTGTGTGTCGTAGTGGGCACCGGGGCACCCAAATACCCAAATAAAACAGTACAAAAATAAAAGAAGGAATAATAAATAAGCGACTTGAGCTGCTTATTTAGTATTTACTGCTCCAGAGAAGGAGCAACCCATAATGGCCCTGTGGGATTTTTAGTTATATTCTTAGAGCCTGGTGGTGCGCCTTCAAGGGGCAGGGGCACCACCAAGCATTTGTTTTGTAATGTTGTCGATGGCTGCAGGGAGTACAGCAGCCCCGCCCCCTCCCCTCCAACACGAAAAAATAAATTAAATCCATGATTTCAGTGGGGCTCTGGATTTGCCCCTAGATTACTGTGAGGAGTGGGGTGTCTGCTGATCTCCGTCAGACCTTTTCTGAGTCGCTTATGGCTGGATTCTTTGTTTTCATCGATGTGCAGAGACATCCACAAAGCGTCCTGAGGTGCCAGTCCTCGAGTGTTTATGATGTCCATCAGTGAAGGATCCAGCATTTCCAACCTTTGTTCCAGTACTTCTGGGTCATCGTTTGCCATCTACCAGCCGTTGAAAGGGATGAGGATGGTGGCCAATTCCAGAGGACCATATTGAATCTCCCTTTGGCGGAGCCGGGGTTGTAGGCCCAGGAACATCTTCCGTTTGATGTTGGTGTCATATGAGAAATCCGCTGATATGTAGATTTTGTGTTCATTTGTTGAGGTTTTTGATACTGGCTGTCTCTCGCAGAAAGGTGTTCATTGCTGCAGATGGAATATGGGTGTCATCCAACATGACAGGTGGCATAGCAGTGGTGGCTTTGGAATTATCAGCCACTTCAGAAAAGAGCAATTTGCGAGACCCCTTTGGTTTCAACATAGAAAAGGGTAGAAAATGGAGCAGAGCAGTAAGGCCCAGCAGATCACCTTATGGGAGTGCCACCTGTATAGGGTCCTATAATAACCCTGCTGCGGAGGTAGGGAACACTAGCACGTAGAGGATGGTGCACCTGGAGCGATGGTGAGTAATAAGTGCCATGTCGAGAACAAGAGAGCAAGGGCAGGAGATTGTGTGTGTCTTTGAAATAGGTCCCTGTGAAGGGTGAAGGCCTCCTCGCAGTTCACAACCGGATGGTCAGCAATGTGCAGACATGGGCTGTAACACTTCCCAATGGACTAGTGCCTTAGACAGGAGGAAGTGTTTCTGTACAGGATTCCAGAAGTATGGTGCCCATTTGAACGAATGAGAGCCCCCTCTTTCATTAAGGAATCACAGTTGAACATATATGGGGTGCCTCTGTTATTTGGAACTCGGGCATGCAGGAGGGGAATGTGTGCAGGCCCCGTACAACTTGCCCTTTTGGGCTTCCAGACACAGCGGTGTAAGGAGTGTAATTAGGCCGGTCAGTCCTTCAAAATGGGTCTTGGATCTCGGCCAATCATCTGGCCCGGAACGGGGAACGCAGGAATGAAAAGCCCTGCCATGAAATGAGGCCGGTGGATGGATTGAGCGTCGTAAAGTACTCGGACCCTTTCTCCGAGGCATCACTCTGAGTGGCAAATCAATTCTCCTGCACTGTGTCGTCTAGGCAGGCCGTACTGCTTGTAAGATGGCCGCTGTTATAGTCAGGAAGGGCGGCCTGTTGGCTGAGGCTACACGGGCTCAGCGTCTGCAGTGGAGGGCTCCCCCCGATGTCGCCCGGGGTCTGTTACTCACCTGTGCATGGTCTCGGCGCCGTTGACTCCCTCGGGGGCCATGCAGGCTCGAGTTGGGGCAGAATGGGCCGAGGAGCTCTAACTTGGTGCTGACCATGCTCATCGGGGCGTAATTCCATCCTCTCCGAGTGGCACTGTTCAAAAATCTCCTCTTGGGAGAGTAAATCAATGTATAGTACAATTTGGGAAGCAGTCTGAGCAGAACAAGGAAGGCAAGCTTCTGCATTACGCCTAGTGCAAACATCTCTTCCCGTGAAAACTCCCAGGCCATAGGGGGTCGTTCGTTTTATTTGGTTTTTTTTTTAACAAACTCCCACTTTGAAGGTTGTTTCTGAACAATATTTTTTAAAGTTTGGTGGACTGCCCTCGCAGCCAACAACGGCCATCCACCAAACTTTTTGTACCGTAAAGGGAACTGCCCAGTAAATAAAATGGGGAACCCTTAAATTTGAGGCAATCTCGGGAGATGTACAACTAATACCTCAGTTACATTCAAACCCTCTGGTTCACAAGTCTCCTGATCCATTATGTATAGATTCCAATATCTTAAAGTACCTTCACTTTCCCCACCTCTGAAATGTTTTTTACTGTGTCCAGTGCAAAATATTGTAATTTTGCCCAGTCTGATTGGTGAAATCTCTTGAAATGTCTAGCAGCTGGATACTTTCCATCACATCGAATACTCGCGCGCATTTATTTCAATATGCACTCTGCATGGTCAGACTAGACAACAAATTGTAAAGTCTGATTTACAGGTCATCAATTTATCAGTTTTACGCGCTTTGTTGTGATAGTGAACCGAATAATATGAAATATTATCACTGTGTCTGCATGCTTTACATCAGCCACATACAAAGAAACGAGTCCTCCGGTGGAAAGGCAATCTTGTGAGGTCTTGTGACTGCCCATCAAAAAATCTCTATTACTTTTGTGGTAGATTGTCGGTATGCTTATTTGCTGTAATGAATGTATACCATGCAACACAGTATACTTTATCTTTAAACAATCATCTAATCATATGCTGTATCTTTTTTTTCTTCTTCTAAAAGGAACTCTTGGTGTTGTCACTGAAGTCACATTAAAAATACGACCAGTCCCTGAATATCAAAAATATGGCTCTGTGGTGTTTCCCAACTTTGAGCGAGGCGTAGCCTGTTTAAGAGAAGTGGCGCGGCAGGTAAGGTTTATTCTCATTTCAGATCTTAATTGCATTGAACTCTGTGAACGTTCAGGACATAGCTCTCAGTGCATATTCTCGTAAAAATATAAAGTAAAATTGTTTTCCTGAAAATTTGTATCCATAGTCAGTACTTCACACATTATAAATACGGTTAGTTACTTTAACATTTTTAAATCTTACGGTGTTCTGACCTTACTTAGGGCCAGAAGTACGACCCTAGTAAATTGCCACTCGCAATTTGCGCTCGATTGCGAGTCGCAATTTACTATGTACAACAGTGTCAGAGACACTGATTGCAAATCCCAATGGGGTCGCAAAATGTGAGGCTCATTAATATTAATGAAGCACTTGCATTTTGCGACCGCATTGGGAATGGCGGGTCCTCCCAGGGATGGTGGCCTGCTGGGCTCAGCAGACCACCATGTCTGGGACTGCTTTTAAATAAAGCAGCTTTTTTCTTTTTAAATGCAGCCCGTTTTCCTTAAAGGAAAACGGGCTGCATTTAAAAAAATAAAAATGAAACGTTTTCGTTTCATTTTTTAAGGGCCTGCCCTTAAAAAATATTTTCGCATGCATTTGCAAAGGGGAAGGGGTCCCCTGGGGACCCCGTTCCATTTGCGATTGCATTACCACCTACTTGAAGTAGATGGTAATTTGCGAGTGTTTTGCGACCGCAATTGCGGTCGCAAAACATTCATACATGGCTCATCAGTCGCTATTAGGAAGGGAACGCCCCTTCCTAATAGCGAGTCGCAAAACCTATTTTGTGAGTCGCTAATTGATTAGCGACTCGCAAAATAGGTTTTGTACATGGGCCTAAGGTTTTTAGCGTGCGCAAACGGGTCTAAAACCCGTTTGCGCACGCTAAAAACCGTCGTACATCTGGCCCTTAGTGTCTTCGATTCTGCCTCATATTTAGGCCTTTCTGTGAACAAGATGCAACCACTCACCAGCTCATTTGTGGCATGCTGCATCACAGGGGCATCCTCACCAGCAACAGATCTCTGAGATTTAAGGAAGCACATGCATGTTGACCAAAGAGTGTATTTAAACGGTTCAAAGAGTGCTGGTGGCTAACTATCGGGAAAGCACAAGGAGTATTGAAAATAGCTCTGCTTTTATATCCTAACACTGTTTTAACAAAATTTGATAGTGCTCTCACATAAATCATTTTTGCAAATATTTCTGATCAACATGTGCTATACTGACCAAACTGGAATAAAGATCAGGTTGTTTTTTCACTTTGTTTCCACCTATTTGCATAAGTTAGGAAACTAATGGGGGTCTTGTGATCCGGAATAATGCCCTCGACCAATTTGGAGCCGAGAAGGAAGTAGAATCGTGTTGACTAATTCACAAACATAGGAGTTGGACCTGGCCCTTTTTGCGGGGGTATCCCCAAACTTTTTGCCTTCTTCCATCTATTGGTTTTAGGACTCTGGCACTTTGCCACTGCTAACCAGTGCTAAAGTGCATATGCTCTCTGCCTAAATTGTAATGGTGATTGGTTTATCCATGATTGGCATATTTGATTTACTCGTAAGTCCCTAGTAAAATGCACCAGGTGTGCCCAGGGCCTGTAAATCAAATGCAACTAGTGTAGCCCTGCAAACATATCTCAGACCTGCCACTGCAGTGTCTGGGTGTGCAGTTTTAAACTGCCATTTCGACCTGGCAAGTGCACCCACTTGCAGACCCAAACCTTCTGTTTTTACTGCATGTAAGTCACCCCTAAGGTAGGGCAAAGACAGCCCCATGGTTCGGGTGCAGTGTATTTAAAAAGTAGGACATGTACTGGTGTGTTTTACATGTCCTAATAGTGAAATACTGCTAATTTCATTTGTCCCTATTGCAAGGCCGATCTCTCCCGTAGGGTAACATGGGGATTACCTTGAAATATCTTTTAAGTGTAATTTCCCATTGGGAGCAGATAGAGATTTGGAGTTTGGGGTCTCTGAACTCACAATTTAAAAATTCATCTTTTGGAGAAGTTGGTCTTTAAATTTCTTTTAGAAAGTGGGCATTTTCTTGCTTAACTACTCTGTGCCTCTGCCTGTCTGTAGTATACACGTCTGGGTTGGCTCTTATGCATTCGCTCTAAACAGTCACACAAAGAGAGCTGAGGTGTGCCCTGCATATCCTGATGGCCCTTCACCAGGCTGATGTGTCTTCCTGAGCTAGAGTGGTGGGAGGAGCTGTCACTGACACCTGAATAGGGCTGTGCCTGTCTTCCCACAAAGCTGTCTCCACTCCCCTGTACAGGGGTGTGGAATTTAATAAAATATCTACTTGTCCATGGGTTAGGTTGCTTCATAAATTTACTTGTCCTATAACAAAATCCACTTGTCCCTTGGGTGCCATCTAGCGCGGCGACAAATTATGGCAGCAATCTCATTATATAAGAGCTCCGATATAGTCTCTCTGATTATGCCAGGGCTCATACCATAATAGTGTTTGAATACTTGCAATCCCCTTATGTTGCCACGTTTCCGCAGATCAACATATTGGGGCTGAAGGTAGTGGTAAGCAATAGTTCCAGTGTTAGAATGCCCTTTTGAGTCTGTGCAAACCTACTAACTTGCATGTTTTAAGGGTTTTCAACAACTATTCTCTAATCTTTTCCCATACTGAGAAATGTTGGAAATGTACTTCTGACAATGGCAGACGTAAACCTTCTTCCAGAGTTGGGAAAAAAGTGGTTAGAAAGAAAGTGAACTTGCAAACACTCAGGTTTTTGCATGAGCAAATCTACACATGCATATTTGCTCATGCTAAAATGCAGTTCACAAATATTTTTAGGAGTACTATTTCTTGTCCTACTTCTGTAAATTCTTGGGAATTCACGAAAGCCGTAAAGCTGCGCTTAATGCAAGGACATATACCATGGGTGCATTTTTGAGACTTACTTTAATAATTGTGCCCCTAATTTAGTCTGGCGTTGACCATGAACGTTTGCGTTTATTAAAATTCTCTCTCTCTCTCTCTCTCTCTCTGTGTGTATCGGCTGGCTTCACTGTGAGTGACAGCATTCTGCTCTTTCACAAGAAGCATGTCAGCACACAAAGTAGTTTTGTACAGTGCCAGTAACTACTGTGGCAGTGTGCTTTTTGAGACCAAAAACTATTTTTGCTTTTGACAATGTTTGTTATAATGGTGAGAGCCCAGCAGCTCCCACACCAATAAGGTTTTACAAAAACCATGCCAAAACAATTAACACATTGACAAAACTAAAAAGCTGACCACCAATTTCAGACCTACTGGCTTTGCCAATGCTTGTTTATTTATTTCCCATAATCTTATTGAAACTGGTTACACTGATTTTCCATTATGAATATTTTTGGAAAAGACTAGCATGCATCAACACGTTACTAAATGATGCTGCAAAAAAATGGTACCTGAAATTTGACAGTAGTTTAGCTAAATGTTTTTTTCCTGCTTTCATTTTTTTTTTTAGAACATTTTATTTTGAACGCAAAGAATCATCAATCTTGCTTTCAAGCTTCTGCAAATATTTGAATCAAATCAGAGCATTCTGGGAACATTATACATAGCCTCATATTGCTAAACTTTGAAAACGTGTGTACACATTTTGAATACTGGAACCACTGTCAGTAGTGCAGTCGGCGCTTACAACATTTACTTAGAGCTCTCACCCTAATAATAAAGGCTTTCAATTAATTAACCATAAATACAAGTTTGAACAGCATTAACATATGGACAAAAATATTACTTTAATTGCAGACAGTGCCCTTCACTGATCCAAAATGTAGTACTGCAAACTGGCAGCCAAAGGGTTTGTGCTGCAGGGGGTTGGGCCTACTTGTCCCAAGGACAAAATACACATGAAAACTTGTTGCCCTTGACCCCAAACAATATGTCCTGGGCGTCGGGCTAAAGGAATTCCACATCCCTGCCTGTGTGTCTGGAGCTAGGTCAGGGAAAAGCAGGGTCTTGTGCACTACAAAGACTTTGCTTTTTTTTTCTCCCCCTCCCCCCCCAGGGTTTTATATAGCGCAAACTTGACCCGAAGGTATCAGAGCGCTTTACATGAGCACCAGTTGCGTTACATAAGGACACATTCATTTTTTGTTAGGCATGAGGAGATTAAGTGATTTGCCCAGAATCGCAGGATGTTGAGTGTCATTGCCGAGACTCTAACCCGGTTCCCCAGATTTGAGGTCGACCGCCCTGGCCGTTAGGCCACATCCTCTCCCTTTCTAAGTTTGTCTACTTCAACTGCAGAAAGGGGTATAAGTGTTGGACCTCTGACACCCCACAATCAGAACACTTCGGGACTGAGGACATTCTGCGAGGAAGAAGAGCTGAATGCTGTAGGAGGGACTGCCACTCTGCCTGTTGCTTTATTGTGTTGGTCTGCTGCTCCCTGCTTCTGTCTTGGGAGTGAAAGGACTGGACTTTGCTTTCTGTATCCTGCTTCCAAGGGCTTGTGCATGCTTGCCTCCTGTTAAGAAGTCTCAGGGCCATCAAAGACTTCACCTACCAGTGCCTGGGATCTTCTGCTGAGAGTCCTGACTTGCCAAGTGGTGCCAAATCCAGGTCCTGGGCCCTTGAAAGTGTAACCTGGTGTTCTGAGGAGAAAATCCATGCTTCGACTCCCAGCACCTGTTTTCTCGACGCATTGCTGCAAAAGATCTACGCATTGCCACTGCCTGCACCAAAGCGTGGTTTCCAGTGGAAGCATCGACCACGGCTATCATCGCAGGCCCCAGCTCACGTCAGAAAAACTGCCGCATGAGTCCCGAGCACCATGTCACCGATATCCGTGGCATCCGCTCCGACTCCGGCACAGCACCTCCTCGGGCTGAAGAATCGACGCAGCGCCTGCAACGCCGCTGCCGCACTGAAGCAGTGCGTCTGAATTTTTGGCGCATTGTCCCTCTATGCCGATTTTTCATCTACACAGCACTGCAAGAAGGAACTGAGGCTGTGTGTCCGGAACTGACACATCACCTTCCCTTCCACTAAGAAACCGACGCATCAACTCCCCTGACAGTAAGGAACCGAAGCATCGCCTCCCTTGTGTAGCGAGGACCCGACGCATTGCTTTGCTTTTCCTGCACCTCACCTCCCCTGCGCCTTGCACAGTCTTTGATTATTGACGCATATAAGGTACTTTGTGCTAAAACGAACGCATCCATTGATTTCTATGGACTAAACTTGCTTAATCTTTTAAAATAATATTTTGACTTGTGTATGTTCGATTTTTTTCTCTTTGGTCTTGTTTTATTCAGATAAATATTGGCAATTTTTCTAAACTGGTGTGGACTCCTGTTGTAGTGTTTTCATTGTGTTACTTTGTGTAGGTACAAATGCTTTACACATTGCCTCTTAGATAAGCCTGACTGCTCGTGTCAAGCTACCAAGGGGGTGAGCAGGGGTTATCTTAGCTGTGTGACTCCCTTACCCTGACTGGAGTGAGGGTCCCCACTTGGACAGGGTGCATACTACTGCCAACTAGAGACCCCATTTCTAACATTTGGAGAGCATTTTTATCGAAGCTATCCATGTTGTTTTTACCCTTGTGACATATGGGAATTAAAACAAATACTACTTACATCTATGATCTACACAAATTTAACAGTATTAGATGGCACAAGAGCACCTAGTGGAATTGGGATCACACATGCAAAAGTGATAAGAGAGCTCATGGAGAGCCCACTGAGCAACATCTGTGACTGGCGTGGGACGCCCAATGATGAAGCATGCCAACAATTTGTGAATGAGGGGATTGTGCCCTTCTAACAAAAATTGCTAAATGTGAGGCAGAATTGAAAACACCAAGCAGAATTTGAGCTCAGTAAGTTAAAATGTTAAAATATTTAAAAAACTAATAGTAGTCAGCAGGTGTCAGTACTCTGTATGATGTCGAATTGATCAGGTAGATCGTATCTATTGCCTTTGTTCTCCCAATCCCCACAATTGCACACTTCTGAAAGTGATGACTTATCCAAAGACCCTCCCTGTGGTCATTTGCGTCATCTGTTACGTATCTCAGCGTACACTGTAAAAGGTAACTTTGACTTAGGAAGGGATTTAGGATTTTGAAGATAGTGAAGAAACAAAGGGTGTAGTAGCCATGTCTAAACTGCAGCATCTGTGCCTCCACTCATTGTTACTTTCTTACTCTCTTTACTGTCGCTCAAGTTTAAGGTCCAGCCTGTAAAAGAAGAGCAAGTACCTTGAAAGAAAATAGACTGAATCAAGCAAAACTTTCAAAATAATGCGGATAGACTAAAAATTGAATGCTTTTTAGGAAAATTCAGCAAATTTCTCTTTCGTGATGATAGTATTTAAAAATTAACTATACATCTTTCTGTACTGTCCTGTGTGAATGAGACCCATCTGTGATTTATGGAGGCTCAGCTGTGACAGAGTATGGGCCACACCGCGATCAGGAGGAGCTTAGCAGTGACGGACGCTACTCAGCTGTG
Organism: Calotriton arnoldi; assembly: GCA_963921515.1. Taxonomy (NCBI): domain Eukaryota; kingdom Metazoa; phylum Chordata; class Amphibia; order Caudata; family Salamandridae; genus Calotriton; species Calotriton arnoldi. The sequence continues at coordinate 4,677,462 of CAWUFW010000128.1, read as the reverse complement.
GCACAGTCTAAGTATGACTGATGAGAGGAGAGCCCCACTGTCGCTGAGGTTGTTCATTGGTGATTGGAAGAGGGCGACTATGTCAGGCTCCCTGATTTGATGGAGGAGGATCAAAGAGGGCCTGACTGTGACAAAGGAAGTCTAACTGTGATGAAAGGTGCCTGGCTATGTGGAAGAAGGCCTCACAGTCATGGATCGAGGCTCCTGTGTGATTCTTTGATTTTTCGGTTGCAAACTATATAACTGGGGTCTTTGGTACAACTTGTGCTGCTCTTGCTGTTCATTAGATGAAGCCAATGATGTGCATGTGGTGCCCTCTTGCCCACTACTCATTTGCATTTGTTAGAGGGACACACTTTTTCAGTTCTTAAGCTCAGTATGTATTTTGAAAGCTGTTGGGGTGCTGGGTCTGATGGTTAAGGTGAATAACGGGCACGGTTATGAATTTTCAGGATGTGGTCGGGTGAGACCTATTATATGGAATGAGCTAGTTGCATCTGTTTGAGGACTGCTCGTAAATGTTGTAGGACCTAGTCTCCTCCGGTGTAATATTTGGGTATTTAGGTCTATTTTAAGCCCGTTTTCCAGTTATATCAGATAACTTGATTTAATACTTCACGATGATAGTGTTTATGTATAATGTTACAGTTTTTTGTATTTCCAGATATATTTATGTGCTTATTGTGGTGGTCTTGACAACTAAAATAAAAAAGAAAGGAGGAAGAAGAGCTTATGACATTTTCCAAAGCTAGCCTTCTGATAGCCAAATATTTATTCGCTTCAATTAGAAAATCCTGACTCTTTTTGTTAATAAAAGATAAACGTATCAGCTGGGAAATCTTCTGCACCAAACCCCATAATATGCGTTCCTACAGCTTTAGTAGGTATTGAGGCAGATTTCACATCCTACTACTCCTGCCCCTATCGGCCACAGTATTGTTTATTCTGATAAAACCCTCAGATTTGCGTCAACAACTTTCAGAATTTTGAAGCACTTTGTGAATTTCTTTGAAAACCCTTAAGAACTGCCTGTATGTGTTACACTCTGCTCTAGAAAAGTATATTTTACGTGGTTCTTGCTTAAACTTACTGCTTAACAGTAAGTAATTACAAAGGTACATTTTCTCCTGCCTATCAATGCTAAGATAAATAAACGGGGAAAGGGATAAAGTCGTACATACTTCCTAATGTGAATTGAAGTTAATCGCTTGTTCAGAATTTACCTGTCAACATTCTGGCTTGGCCGTGGAATTTTCTTGTCCATGATTTAACTCTGTGATCTTTTGCTGCAGTAGCAACATTGGGCACTAGGATGTACCTAGTTTATTTCAGTTCTGACGTTGTAGCACGCCCTACTTGTAGGCCTTTCACCCTCTGAAAACCTGAAGTAGTGCACAGCAGCTAAACGCTGTTGCTCTCCGACTTTTGTTCAGGTTTATCACTTTGAATGCTGTAGTATCCGTTGCGTCTATCATGAGAAGTGTTGCTATCATGGATAACCTGTCCTGTCGTGTGACAGATGTGGGTGGTTGGCACAACATTTGAGCTGTCATCGCTGAAAAGATGTGGAGAGCCTGCACTGAGAACATGATGGCGGTTGGCTGGTAACTTCCAAAAATTGGTATAACCTCCTAAATTAAAATATGTATCTCCCCTCCTCAGCCAGGGTGTGGAGGTTCCAAAATAGATCAGGCAGGACCATCTTCATATTGTAGAAAAATGTCTTTTCATATAGAATCTCAGCTGTACTGGCTCTGGGTCGTTAAGTGCATTCAGTTGAAGAGTTGAATGTTTGCTCACCTGGTATTCAGGAACAAAGGTGCAGTCTGTTTTTGCAGGGGGTTTTTATGAGGTGCGCCATTCAGCCTGCAAAAGGCTGCAGATGGAATCCCCTTCTAGAGTAAAGGTCTCTCAGTTGCTTTCAATGGTCTTTGCAAGTTTCTGCAGTAAGTTTCCCTTGGAGGAAAAGGACTGTGACGGATATCTTCTTGGTCATGTCTAGCATGAATTGACTCATTAAATTAAGTGTCCAGCTCCGATGTAAGCATTGGTGCTTAAGTCGGTCCATCATTCTTCTGTTGCTGCTCACTGAAGGGCAACTCTCCATGTAGCATGACATGCACTGCAGTTGAACTCTAGAGGCTAGTGCTGGTGTTTCGTAGTTTGGAAGGTTAGGCAGATCAGTTTCTTTTCATAGTGGAGTGCCCTCCATATGGTGTCTGGTTCGGAGCAGCTTTTTGCTCTTGGATGATGTGGCTTCTGGTACGGCTCATCCTGGAGAACGAAGCAAGCAAGCAGCGCAGGTACCTGAGAATACACATGCTTCTCCTGCACACGCTATTTGCCCAAAACAGTGCTTTACAGTGGTGCATGCCAATAACCCTGGGTAGCATTTCATACTCTTGATGTTTTACTCTGAGCTGCTACAGATGGGGGGAAAAACTTGCAAATCAGTCTTGGGCCTGCCCTGAAAGAGACAGTCCGTCCACGTCCCCCCCCAATGAGAACACAAGGAACCAAAGACATGTGTTGACCTTGTTTAGCTTCACCAGTGAGGTGCATCTTGAGTCCCTGTGTCTCAGTCAGATTTTTGATCTATGTGTGCTCATACCACTGCCATTTAGACTTCCCCACTGAAAACAACAAAAAGTGATTAATTAAATGCTTAAATGAATATGAACTGCTGATGAGGACTGTTGGCTGCATTCCATACTACCGTGATTTTGCTCAAGGTATCATTACAGACGGGGACCTATCACATGCAGAAAGGCGCAGTCCACCACCATGGGCTGGTAAGCTGCTTGAGTAAGACTTATTTACTTCCAGTTGGAGGTCAGACCTACAACTCGCGTCTCTCTTGGCAGTGATGCTTTTCCCAGATCCTTTACTTACCACTGACTAAGCACACAGCTGCCTGTCATTTTCATGCTAAATGCGTAAATGAACTTTATTAAATCCACAAAAGCCTTCTTAGATGAATTAGAGAAGTTTATTCCAGCATACAAAACCACCGACTTGTCAGCAGGTCGCCCAAGCACAGAATGACTGATCCATGACAGTCTCGTGGATCACTGCATTCTATGGCATGAGCCAGAGTTCCACAAATGCTAGGGAAGATCATCACAACAAACTTCAGGTTCAGATTTGAACATAAGATTTTGTACCAGTGAAATACTTGACTTGCCAGGAAAGTGATCTGGCTTTACATCTTTGGCACCAAATGAATAAGCAATTATATCACGAATGACGTTTACACTTCAAAGAAAAATGTTTTGTAGGAAAACACATATTTATTCGACTTCTTAATTACATGAATGTTACTGTGATTTCAGTGTAGAATATATTACATGTGAGCTTTACACTGGAAGCATAATTTTGATTGGATTATTTATTCACAATACACACACTTTGTACGTAGTGAGGGCATTGCCATTGAATATATACTTTCCGAGTTTTATTTTAGCGAAGGTTTTTGTAGTGTAGTTGGCAATTTTGGTGTGGATGTATTTCTGTTAACGAGTAAAACTACTTCAGCAAGTATTTATCTTGCAATAAAATATCGTGAGGCAGCCTACCCTTCCTTGACCTTTAAACTACGAAATGCTTTGCTTGAGCTCATAATATCAGGTAATCATGGCTTCACCATGACCTTGCCGCCTAATCCTTTCTTCTGGGCCGGACTGCGAGGATTGCCTTATTCAAGTGGTGGACAGGCTGGTGAGTGCTTTTTGGGACATGTCATAGTACATTGTGTGACATGTAAGTGGGTGGTGTGTGTTGTTTTTTTTTTCGTGTTGCCTGGTACTACTAGTGTCAGTGGTTAAATCGGCGTGTTAAGCAAACAGGTGTTTGGTAGGCACAAGGCTTGTTCCTTTGAAATGTCTTCCCCACTGGGCTGGTGTATAGTGACATCTTTCCTCTACTTTCTTTTCTTAGTCAAAATATGTCTTGCATGTGCTAATACATGCCTTCCATCTTCTGTCGCAAAGCTACTTAAGCACAGCGTCTTTTTTCTGCAGCATGTTTTCTTGTAAAGGTAATATCTGTAAATGTTAAGGTAAACCTCTCGGGGCTTTCTTTAGCTTTCTGGACAGTGTCTGCACTGGAAGGTCTGTTTATAAAACCTCAAAACTGGGGTCACCTCCATCTCTTTTACTCTTCCGTAGCTTATTGTAGCAGTATTCTCATTTTCAGCTATTTTACCTTAGGATGCAGAGGTATTGCCCTCTTGTTCGCTAATCTGGGGCACTTCCCTAGAACACTCCTCCCCTCTTAACCAGGAATTTTCCTACCTGTACTTCCTTGTCACATATTTTCCCCCTAAAACAGTCATCTGTCATGTTTAGCCTTTTCCACGGATTTGATTGATTCTAATTTCCTGCTTAGAAGCTGATCATTGCTTGCCTTTATTGCTAAAAATATCTTTCCCCATAGCGTGATTGTATTTGCTTTCAATAGGGTGGTGTTATTCTCTGCTTCTCAAATATTTCTGAGATCAACTCCAGGTGTTCCATCCTCTGTACCCTGCCCTCATCCTCTATCAGGCCCACTGCCCTGGACCCAAAGGGCAGTCTCATATCTGTGGTCTTCGTCGCAGCGATCCTGATACTTGTGACTAATGGTAGTGGGATTGCCAAACCTATGGCTAAGTTGTTATTGCATGTAGTGGGAAGCCTGAACTCCGATCACCATGTTGGCGGCATAATGGGTCTAGCCCTTCTAAAGTGATTGAAGCATAGGGCTTAAAGAGCACTAAGAAGGGTACTGGAATTAGTGTAGGCAGCGTGTTTCATTTGTGGAATTCTGCCAACATGATCAGATCATTGTTAAGTGAATTGCCTGGTTCCTGTCTTCAATGAATGCGAACCAAGCAAGAAAATAGACATGGTTGCTGGTTCAGGGAGAATGGTCATTAAGAGTCACTACATACTGATTTAGAATTGCTGTACCTATAAAATGGCCAATCAAGAATAAATAAACAAATCGTCACTCCCAGATCACATCAACAGTCAATGTTGAGCATTTTACTCACTGCAACATACTCGTTTTTCACCCATACGTGAATTCATCTGGCAATTTGGGATGCCATGTGATGTGAAAAAGAGACTTTTGTTTTTTAAAAAATGACTACAGAAACACTAGCCGTGGTCAGTGGGTTGAGTCTTGCCTCTAAAGTTGGGCGACGTGTTACGTACCAGTTCTATCCCAGGCAGATCATACTGTACCGATGTATTGTGTACCCTGGCACTATTACTTTTCACCCATTGTTGAGTGCACCGGATTCACGGAGCGCTTACATGAATGTGGTATGTGCACAGTGTTGGACCCGGCCTGTCTGGGACAGGTTAAAAGGACCAGTTTGTGGGTTATTTATGTGGTCATGTGATTCCCAAGCATTAAAATCACTGAAACCCTTGCAACTGGTCAAGTGTGAATTTGCTCCAAGGTATTAAGCTCGCCTCTGAGTGAAATGTGAGGTGTCTCCAAGAGGAGGCGCTGCTGTGAGGGCGTCATCCATGCAGAATGGCAGTGATCGTCCTCATGACTTGATAACTTTGTGTTCTAGATGTTTTAGCGCAATTTTCCATCCTATAAGTCAGATTTGTGTGTGGTTAAGGAAGAATATTTGTATGGGTTCTGAAACGTTAATGAGGGTTTTCAATGTTTGGGGACCACCTTCACATCACTTGGGCGTCTCGCCTACGTTTGCACTGAACAAGCACAAATAAACATTTTGCGAATGCATACATTCTTGGACACATTTGCACTTGTGTTGTACAACATTCGCGTAAGAAGACAATTCAAATGTGTATTTCATACATTTTGTATATGTTTCTTTTACTAAACAATTGATCGTTTTACACTAAACTAAAAATAGCAATTCTCGTGAGTGAGCCCGTGCATGTGTGAAAAAGCGGAGGAGCACCATCGTGCACTCCACTGGCGCGCAGCATGCTCCTCTGCAGTAGGTGAGCACAGGCCATGTATGAGAGCTGCCCCTGTGCCCTTGACATGACATCCCGGCTATTCAGACATGGGAAATAAGGAGTGAAACTTGGCCATGCTGTCGCCTAGTTTTCTGTGGCACAGCTATCAGGGCTATCATTTACATTTCTAAAACAATCTGTTTGCACAGGTGTTGCAGTCATTGTCGATGCCGCGGTATCACGGACTGCCATCAGAAAATAAGCACTTCTCACGATAATTAAATGCAAGGCAAAGTACGCTGTTTTTTCCTTTCGGTTGGCAATATTCCCAAAGCTGGTTTTGTCTGTGGTCCATGTGTGGGCAGGCGGCCCCTCAGCCTCATGCCAAGGTAGGCAGCAATCCTTCTATGGTTTGATGCTTAATACAGAACCATGTCTGGTAAACTTACTCTTGAAAGGGTACCGCTGTAATTAGTTATTGCCTCTCCAAAATACAGATCCATGTCTGTTAAAATGAACCTTGAAAGGATATCGCTTTAGCGTGTTTACCTGTCCAAAACACAGAGCCATAGCTGGTAAAAATGTAACTTGTAAAGGTAAAGTGTTTTTTCATATGAATAGACTGTTCTAGAACCTCTGACCGTTATCGGTGTGGAGAGTAGGCCTTGTCACTCTGGAGTCCACAGTGGCCTGCCAGCAAGCATCCGAATGTGCGGTATGTTTTGTGATAAATCCCAGTGCTGTATGTTAACTCAAGTTGTGGTCAGAAAAATTCAGGACAGCGCACTGCAAGGAACGAATGATCGCCCTAAATCAGCGACTCCTGCAAATTAAAACGCCCCCGCACCTCCCCACTCGTAATAGTGCCCTTAAAAAGAGTTACCGAAAAAGGGTTCTACATATTCCATGCTACTCTAGAAATGAATGAATGAAACCAATTACTCACTGAAACCCACACGAAAAAGCATTTTGCAGTATGCAAAAAACAAAAATTTGATGGCCATGAAAATCGATACAAAAAACTATTCATGAATGTCCTTAATCATTTATAAGGCTCCTGCTTACAGGGTTGAACTCATCTAAAATGAAAGTAATTTATGAAGAACCCTGCTGTCGAAATTGCTTTCTGGTGTTAATGTTATGTAGGTAAACTCGGGTCTAGTTAAATGTAATGAAAATCAGAAATGAAAAACAAAAAGAATTAATAGAAGAGACTGTTTTTTCATTTGTTCTTAAAGTGTTATCTTCGATCTGTTTACGTCCAGTGGTAAGGAATTTCATCCACAAATTGCGACAGTGTGCTCTTAGAGAATGCCCACCCCATCCGTCCTCTATTGCGGAATGACAAGAAGTAGGCAGCTCTTGGGAAGGGGCGTACCCTTCCTTGTGTACCTTACCGATGACCTTAAACCAGATACTCCTCTGACTCGGGGGCCAAAGCATGCAGCGTCCTGTCTGAGACGTGGTCTTTAACTTTATCTTTTTCAACCAGTCTAGCTGCCCCGTGAGGACGTTTGTTGCGTCATTGGTCACTGTATACTGCGCCAGTTTTTAGGTGGTTTACATTACTTTCACATTTACTGCCGGAAACAGCAAATAGCACAACCGCCGAACAACGCTTTGCTTTTGCAACACGGGCGGAACAACAAATGCGCCTGAACCACGCATTCCACTTACAACACAAGTTGTTACATCGACATGCGTTGGGTAAAGCTGCGTTGGACTTTATAGTCGAACGCTTTCCCTACTGTTGCAGGGACTGGAGTTGGAATAGTAAAATTATACTATTCACAAAAAAACAACAATTTGACCCCTAAGCAGCGTGTGCTGCACCACTTCTTTGTATGCAGTAAATGGTTGTATGGGTGAAATAGCAGTTCGTTTTTTTTGTGACGGGAGGATGGAGCAAGGGATGGCTGGTTGTCAACATACATAAAAAAGTAAAATAATATTATGGGTCAACGAGGGCCTGTGCCAACAGTATGAGTGAGTTGTGGAGTAACGTGAGGTAATCCATATTTCTAGGAACCTAGGCAAATAGTACAGTGGTTCCTTCAGAGTCATTCAATCAGTGGTGGCTGCCTTCAAGTAGTACGGGTGGGGTGTGGGATAGAAAAATACATTTTTTTAAAAATGACTTTGCTTGCTCCCGGACCGCTGCCTCACCTCACATCATCCTCCTCTGATCCTGCTGAAAGTAGGAAGCACAAACAGGCTCCCACAGCCACTCACACCGCTGAAATGCAGCGTTGGGATTGGTCTGAGCACTGTGGTTCGGTGCTCAGACAGGCAGTGGGAGCCTGTGCATGTTCCTCACCAGGCTGTGAATTTCAGCCTGGTGGGGAACATGCAAAGTACGCATGACTGGCCGGGCCAAGCAGTCATGCCCACTTAAGTGCCCACAACTCCTCCCCTTGCTGACTGTGACACAGCCAAGCCCACCTTGCCCTGTAAACTTGAAAAATAAAATGATAATAACAGTGTTATTATCATTTTATTTTTATTTTATCCTCTGCTCAAAATGCAGTGGAGCGACGCTCCTCTGCCTTAGCGAAGGAGCAGCTGCTGCATTCAATGCTGCGTCCTCCTGAGGCTTGAGCCGGGAGAGACGCGTTTTTTAGGAAATTGCCGAATTTGCACATTCTTTTAAGTCTGAATTGGGGGGCTGTTTGAAAACTTGCACATTTCATTTGGGAACGTTTTTAATTGTGCTACTCTGTACCTTCACGCTGCTAGGTGATTGCGCTCTTGCATATGTGCTTCACGACTGCATAACGCTCCGTCAGGCCGCCATTTTAGGAAGTGCGGTCAGCGTGCTAGTTGTTCTGACGGTGTTCTATAAGAAGGGAGACTGGCGCGAGCGCAGCACAGCTGCGTCCTCCTGAGGCTTGAGCCGGGAGAGACGCGTTTTAGGAAATTGCCGAATTTGCACATTCTTTTAAGTCTGAATTGGGGGGCTGTTTGAAAACTTGCACATTTCATTTGGGAACGTTTTTAATTGTGCTACTCTGTACCTTCACGCTGCTAGGTGATTGCGCTCTTGCATATGTGCTTCACGACTGCATAACGCTCCGTCAGGCCGCCATTTTAGGAAGTGCGGTCAGCGTGCTAGTTGTTCTGACGGTGTTGTATAAGAAGGGAGACTGGTGCGAGTGCGCAGCGGACGCGCGAAGCAGGCGCGCCTAAGGCAAGCCCGTCTGCGCCCGTCCGCGTCTGTATTGCGGCCAGGGCCAGCCATATTGCCTGTGGCTCCCCTCAGGCCAGGACCGTTTGGACTAGAGAGCAGTTACTTGCTAACTCAACTTTAGGTTGTATAAGGCCTACGTGTTTTGATCTTGGTTGGGGGGGGGATGAGGAACGCGGCCATCATGAGCTACACTGTAGGACTTGCACTTTCAAATTGGATATGGTACCTAGGAAAGGGGGGGAAGATATCCATAATTCAGCGGATGCATTGACCTTGGGACCCACATCCAAATCTAGTCCCAGGTCGCCTATTAGGGCTTGCCTGATCAACTGCAGATCTCTCCCTAAACATGCAAGTGACATCTGGCTCTCTCTCAAGACTAATGACTGGGACGTCCTGTTTTTAACGGAAACCTGGCTGAGGGAGAGCTCGAATCCAGACATCTCCCTGGCCATTCCCACAGGCTACAGAATGACCAAGGTTGATAGGACTGGCAATAGGCTTGGCGGTGGCCTGGCCGTAATTATGAGGGAAGGCTGGGAGATCTCACACAAGAAAATTGAAGACATTGGGCTAATCGAGGCCATGTCTTTCTGTATTAAATTTTCCACGACCTCCTCTATGGCTGGACTCTTGGTCTATAGACCTCCGAATGCTTTGACTGCCCACTTGCAGAAACTGTATGATAGTATTGCTGATCTCTCACTGAGGCATACTAATTTCACTGTTCTTGGTGATTTTAACGTCCATATGGACAATGTGAACTGCCCCTTAGCGGTTCAATTGGGAGATACCCTTTAAGGGTTAAACCTGTTTCAAAAGATACTATTACTCACGCATGTAGCTGGCCATACTCTTGATCTTCTTTTCACAAATGATCACACTCTGCAGGTAGAGGATCCTTCACCGGTGACTTGGTCAGATCATTGGTTGGTCCCTTTTAAGCTAACTTGGGCTGCCTGTAATAACCACATTAGATCAACTACTGAGGACAGGAGAAACTGGAGGAAGATTTCACCTGAATCAATGGGTTGCGAGCTATTTAATACCCCCCCTAAGCTCATTGGTGACCCGAGCCATGATGCTTCTGGTTTCAATGAATGGGTTAACTCAGCCCTTGATAAATTAGTCCCTATTAAGACTATGAAATTAGCCAGGGATAAACCTTCGGCTCCCTGGTTCTCCACGGAGCTTCGTACGGAGAAAAGCCTATGTAAGAGGCTGGAGCGTGTCTGGCGAAAAAATTATGAACCTTCAGCCAAATGCGAATATAAAGCAGCACTGAGGAAATTTCAAAGCCTGAAGCGTAAGCTCATCAGGGACTACGTCGCAAAGCAGATCAAGTCCTCGGACAATTCTGCAAAAGACGTTTTTAAGATAGTTCAAGGTTTTATGAAACCACAAGCCCTGAAGAGCACTGTTCCCCCATCTTTGGCTCTCTGTGAAGATCTAGCTACTTTTTTCCAGAATAAAATTTTAACCATCTATTCCTCCTTTCCATCATTGCGACTATCTGATATGGCAATTCATTCCCCAATGGATACATGGTCGGCTTTCCGCCCTTTTGGGATGGAAGCGTCACTGGGGGAATTAAATTAAATTAAATCAGGCTCTCCGTTGGACCCATGCCCGGCCAGATTTTTTAAGTTATTAGCCCCCTGGCTCAACTCCACATTGAACACTATCTGGAACTCTTCACTAGAGACTGGGGTTTATCCAACTAGCTGGAAAAAAGCTTATGTCCAGCCTATCCTCAAGAAAGAGATGCTGACCCAGCAGAGCTAAAGAATTTTAGGCCCATATCTCTTCTCCCAGCCCCGGCCAAAATTCTGGAAAAAGAAGTCCAGAGACAACTTTCAGACTTCCTGGAATCGAACAACCATCTTCACGATTCTCAATCTGGATTTAGGTCGGGTTATAGCACGGAGACAGCTCTGCTTGAAGTGGCCGAATCGATCCGTGATACCTTAGATCAGGGTAGCTGTGCAATGTTGGTGCTGTTGGATTTGTCCGCAGCCTTTGACACGGTGTCACATAGGATTCTCTTGAACAGACTCCATCATTTAGGAGTGACGGGAATTGTTTTGACATGGTTCCGTTCATTTCTTGAGGGTCGCTCTCAACAAGTGATTCTTCATCCCCATGTCTCTAGTTCCACCCCCCTGATGTGTGGTGTTCCTCAGGGCTCGGCTCTGAGCCCCAGACTTTTTAATGTTTATCTGACCCCTCGCGGCAATTGTCGAGCAATGTGGGGTGAAAGTTGTCTCGTATGCCGATGATACACAATTGGTGTTCTCTTTTAGAGAACACAACGAGACAGCGTTCGCCAATTTTAGACAGTGTCTTTTAAACATCTCATCATGGATGACGGACAGCTGCCTAAAATTAAACACTGATAAGACGGAGGTCTTATTTTTTAATCAACCTTCTCCGCCTCGATCTGCGCTGTGGTGGCCGACTGAGTTAAATCCGTCTCTGCTACCAGTTCCCTCTGCCAGGAACCTTGGGTTCAAGTTTGACTCTCAACTCACTGGCAAGGCGTAAATTGCTCATGTATCCTCACGGTGTTTCTGGAAACTGAAGGCTCTGCGGAGATTCCTTCATTTCCTGCCCATGGATTGCAGGAAGTCAGTAGTGCATGCATTAGTCACCTCTCAACTTGACTATGCTAACAGCCTCTACCTTGGTCTTCCGGAGTATTTGATCAGGAGACTACAGCTTATTCAAAATGCAGCAGCCAGGTTAATTAGGAATGTGCCACTACGACATCATATTAGCCCCCACTTGCGCAGTCTACACTGGCTCCCGGTAAAGAGAAGAGTGGAGTTTAAAGCTCTGGTCTTGGCACACAGAGCAGTTAGAGGGACTGGTCCTCAATACCTGAAGCGGAGACTTCAGAAATATAGCCAACCCAGAGCACTCAGATCTAATGGTCAGAATCTTCTGGTGATTCCCCGTTTTGCAAAGACTAGGATCGGTGGCCGTGCTTTTTCGGTGAAAACCGCTACTTTATGGAATTCCATGCCTGACCACCTGAGGAAAATTAACTCGGAAACCGTGTTTAGGGCAGCATTAAAAACATGGCTATTCGGCCTGCCCTAGAGCCAATGGTCCAACCCGGTCTTTTTCCCCTTAGGATGGATGCGCTGCTAGCGCCGGGACACTTCCGTTGGAGGTAGCCGTGCGCTCTATAAGCTTCAATAATAATAATAATAATGCACATTTAACAGTATCCGTATACACATGAATGTATATCTGGTGGAATAAAAAAAATCAATAGAAAAGAACTAGGCAAACTCACTGCCATCAAGATGTATCCAAAGTGTATTAGTATACGAATGAAATTATAATTAAACAAAAAGGTGCTTAAAATATGTGCTACACATCAGTGCACATGAGCTGTGAAAGCAGCGACAATATAATTTAAAAATAACTCGCGTAGATTACGTTTAGCTGGAGCAACAAAAACTAATCATAGACCAATTCGTTATTAGTCTTAGTGTCTCTCTAGCAAAAAAATCTGATTTAGTCACAAAGTTTGTAATGCTTCGACATTGTGGCCAACTCTGCTGCTTAAAATGAGTCTTCATTAGGACAACCACATGCACCATTAAAAATATTATGTGAAGTACCAGTAAGTACCATATCGATAGTGAGCCAAAATGTAGAAAGATATGCTTTACCTCTCACCATGTTGGATTTAATACAACATGCCTGAAGAATTGTAGAATGAACTGACTCTCCTATGGTACATAATATCTTTCATATTTGCATGACTAATAAATGATGGCTTGCGAAAAGGTGAAAGTTGATACCATATACTTCATAAATACAAGAGCAGATAACCAATCCCTCGAATCAAAAAAATATGGAAACAAAAACACACAGAGCTAAATAAACAGATAGGTATAGGGATCGGATAGTCAGTTGATGCTTCTTTTAGCAACCACAAGTTTGACTTTCACCATTCTCCCCCAACCACTTCTTTGTGGTTTTAACCTTGCGTAGAGATCTCAATACTAAGTAAAACGAGTTTAGTCACAACTGTCCTAATATATAATTTGAACATGTAATTTTGAGACCCTCCATTGTCTCTATCCTAATTTTTAACCCTGCAAAAGAATCCAAGACCTCTAGGGTGAACCCAAGCCGCCTACCATCATGAGGGTGCTGGCAAAGGAGTAACCCCAATGATGTAGCAGTGTCTGTGAGTGATGCATCTTTTTTGATTTATTACATTCTTTCATAATTGAAATATATTATCTCATGTCAATTCAAAGGGATAAATTATTTATTATCGCATAAACACATGTGCTATTGAAACACACTGATTCCTATGTAGCCAGAGCCTACTAGTCTATTAAGGTTATTAGCATTGCAGGAGTGTCTGCACAGAGCCAATAGACTTAGCCGACCCACTTCACTAGCCTGTGAATGACGCTCTGCACACTACCATTAAAGGATAACACATCACCCAAACATTCTTAAGGGGAGTAAGCGAGTTGCCATGGTATACACCATTCGCCACAGCAGGACTCCAAAGAGTACCCGACACTGGGAAGGCCAAACCACTTCTTAGTGCAAATGCAGTGAGACTCCTAAGGGGACATGGATCCAAGAACACTGATGTGTCCCTCCATTATGCCAGTATCATCATCCGAAGGGACTGAGCTCCTTTGCATGCAGCCTGTTGAGATTGCTGATACGTTTTTTATTATATGTCACAAATACTAGGGATAATTGCTTTCTAGGCAGGGCCCAGTAGGAATCAAATGTAGTTCTGTACACTTATAGAGACGAGAAAATCATCTAACTTTACTGTCTTTTCAAGGGACGTGGTTCGAACAAAATAAACAAACTATAAAGATAGCAACATGTTTAGCAAACATGGGCAAAACCAGTATGCCTGGTTTGCTCTTTAAGGACTGGCTAAAACATTTCAAATGTCCTGTTTCAATGAAAAGACAAAAAAGGACTCTTTTCTGTATACAGTGCCTCAATGAAATAGATAATTTATTGTATGTTGGTTGTTTGTACTGATGTTAAATATTCCCTAGTTGAGTATATAGTGCTGTGATGCATTTGGCTTATTATAGTTAACCATCCTCCTGTACTTCGTATCTCCACTCCACTCCCCTGCCCACACCCCACCCTACCAAAACTGCCTTTTGAACTGGGCAGAACACCCAGGTTCCGTGTTTTCTGGACTGTCTTTGAACCTCATAATTATTGTGATGAAAATAGTGTGAATATTTTTGTTCCCTTACTGAGTTTTTCTAAGGAGGCTATCCCTGTACTGTCTTTTGAGCTTCAACCTGGCATGTCTGGTGCAGAAAATGCAGACCATGTTCTCCTTAAATGCCTCGATTTGTTGGGCTGTTAGAGATGGACCAGAAAATTCTGGGTGTATCGGAACCAGTTGCAGAATTGGCTCCTCCGTACGGGTCCGGGAGCGAGACCATGAGGCAACTTGACGTCCTCGCATCTTCTTAGATGAAGAGTGGCGAGTCTCGCTTGGACTTCTTGTGTTTCTTTTTTGATTTGGACTTACCCAAAGACTTGAAGCACTACGAAGATCTCTCGCAGGACAGATCCCGAAAACACCAAAACAGGAGTGAGTCTGAATCCTGGTTTTTGAGCGGGAGTGGCCTTTATGCAATTTCCTGCCATTTTTGACAACATACAGCTGGGGTTCAAGGCCCCGAATCACCTTTCGATTCGTTAGGGCACACTCCCCGCATGACTTGGAGTTGTGGTTCGACCCTCGACACTAGAGAAACACCTCGTGGAGATCCTGTCACAGGCATTTGTTTGCAACAGTCCCTACATGGTTTAAAGCCTGTTTTTTTAAAAGGTGAAATTTCCCTTGCACACTGGAAAAACTTTAGTGAAGAAAAAATTTAGTCAACTGACGAGAAAAGGAGCGAGCCCAAGATCCACTTGTGACGGTGAGGAAAGGAAGGCACTAACATCAGTGTCCCGGCGTGGTGCCTATGTACAGCTCCAGTTGTCACTTCTAAGGTGGAGCGCAGTTAATGCGGATCTGCACTAAGCCACTTATCGACACCCAAGGACCATGCTGAAAAATCTTCAGTCTGGTGTTTAGGATATTATAAAGAAGCAGAATCAGCAGTTAGATATAGCCTTCAGAAATGGCTGTTAGTAGTGACATTACTGGCTCAATGATTTCCACCTTATTTATCAACCATGTTCATAATTGTAGCCTATAGGTGAGAATACAGTTCTGTGTTTTATTATTAATGATATGCGCCATCTAGGACTTTCACATGTTTAAGAAGGACATCTGTATGATGACGTCAGTGATAATAATTTGAGGAAAATAAAAATATCAATTTTAAAAATCTTTAACCAGTAGCATATTACCGTTTGCTAAAGTGCCAACTACAGATTAAATACATGTTTTTAATTCTTGTGGAAGCTTAGGAGACAAATGAGCATGCATTTTGGGGAGTTATGTATTCCACAGCTTGGCCGTCACAGAGAAAGCCATTTTTTCCCATTTTTACGAATTCAAAGTGGAGCTATCAACGGGTACTAGTTTGCCGATATTTCCTAATCTTGATGGTTATAAAGCTGGCGGCATCACACAGCTCTGTGAATTTGAGCTTTGCTCTTTAATTCACTGGATGTCAGCAACATGTTTTGCCTCATTTCTACATTGTGGTTGTGCATTTTGATGACCTCATAACACTCCTGAGGCTGTATTCTGAACCATCTGATGGTTAGTCAAGGTTTTTCTGTAGCGGCAGATATATGCTGTTCTCAAAATAAAGACTGGATTGTATTAGAACGTTAACTGCCATCACATGCAAAAGAGGTTCTAAGTGTAACAGTTGTCGTCTGAGGGTTTTAAAATGTTTTAAAATCTTGCTGGCGATATAAGCTGAGCTACACCATTGAAGAAGCCTGACGTTGGCATCCAAATCCTGAGATTGCAGTCAGTGAGTGTATTCTCCACCTCAGTTAGGTTCACTATAAGAAATTTACCAATATCCCTCATCTTTTTGTGGACAAACCACTAGAGAGGGCTGCAGAATCAGACGGACCCACCCGCACTGGCAGCATATAAAGATTTACTTCTGGCTTAAATATGAGCTGGGTGTTGTCTGCATACATTTAAAATCTGGACCCTGCTTTAGTCAAGAGGTTTACTTATTGGCCCCATACCTAAATCAAAAAGTAGCAGAGAGAGGAATGATT
Organism: Calotriton arnoldi; assembly: GCA_963921515.1. Taxonomy (NCBI): domain Eukaryota; kingdom Metazoa; phylum Chordata; class Amphibia; order Caudata; family Salamandridae; genus Calotriton; species Calotriton arnoldi. The sequence goes on along the minus strand of CAWUFW010000128.1, from coordinate 4,661,127 downwards.
CCTGCGGGACACCCTAACTGATCGTTTGAGTGCCCAAGTGGACTGAAGGAATGGGCAACCCCCTCAAGTTCCTAGTTAGGAAAGACGTAAACCATTATATAACTGTACGTTATGCCAGACTCCTTAACACAAGGCTGTGTTCAGTGGTTTCAAAGGCTGCAGATAAATCTAGCAAAATCAGAGTTCTGACTTCAATGACAGTTACCTCCCTCTCAAATCATCTAACGCTAAGAGGACCACCAAGTTGTTGCTCTTACCCGACCAAAAGATGGCTTCAGGAAAGTGCTGAATACGAGACATGACTTCTTTCCCCAATAAGTTGTTTGGCTGTGTGTGGAAGCAGAGATATCAGCCTGAAATTATTCTGGTCCATCAGATATAGCATTGTTGGATTTTTCAGCAAGGTTTGATCATACCCATTTACATTCATCTGATACGATCCATGAGGCAAATTAGCTTTTGTAAAGATTTGTCAGTTCTTTGGACAAAATAGGAGTCAATTGTTTTAGAATTCTGGTTGGGCGCAGGTCCAATGAAGAATTTGAGTGACAACTGGCTGCAACCATCTTAGACAGCCGTACCTCTGAAAGAGGTCCAAACCACTTCTGGGAAATCCTCTAGGTTCTTAGGGGTGTACGGGAGGGCTAGAAAGTGTCTCACTCCCCATTTCCTGTATTATTTTTGTCTTTCATTGACTAAAAGTTGGATAACTTCATACAAAAATCCTTTGAGACGAAGAGTACCTGTTCGGTAGCCAAGGGACAGTTCAGCACGGATAGAACTTTAAACATTTCTTCAGCTGTGTAAGTTTACTAACATACTTTGTGGGAGAGGAGGCAATGTCCCTGAGAATGCCTTGCCTGGTAGAATAATTACTATATTCCTTTGCAATTTAAATGTACCATTTTAATAGTCATTCACAAGATAAGTTTGATTCCTTTCCCTTCACAAGGTCAATCCGCTCACTTCTGCTTGACAAGGCTGGCAAAAAACGTGATCCTTTTTTTATTTTTTTATTGCGGGTGCTTAGTGGCCCAATTTGTTGTTAGACTAAATTAATAATCTTTTAGCCAAGCATAAGATACAAGAGCATCTACAACAAAGATTGGCAAAACCAATTTGCCTTGTTTTGATAAGGCCGACCTATTAGCTTTGCAAATGCTTTTTCATTGGTTGCATGCATCATGATGCATGCACTTGCTTGAGCGTCAGTTTTCCAAATGGTTTTCAGTTAAAGAAAATCCAACCCAAGATGTCTGCCTGTGCACGTGCATGCATCATGGCTGATGTCTGCGCCATGACATGCGCCTTGTGTTGCATGGAGGCTATTTTTAATTTCCCATTCTGACATGGCAGATGCGCCGATGTTAGAATGGTAAAGTGATAGTAAAAAAAAGAAAGAAAGAAAATAATGTGCATAGGACTGCAAAAAAAAGAAAACGAGCGGGCCACTGGTAATTGGCAGCTGTCAGGCTCTCATTAAAATAAATACAAAAAAGAGAGGGGAATGGGATGAGGAAGATCAGAGGCAAGATGTGGAGAGTTGAAAGAGAGCACGGGGGGGGGGGGGAGAGCAAGAAATACATGCACTTCCATGGAGTGCAGCATGTGAAATAAAGAGTTCTAACAAGTCGACAGTGGAAGGATACAACCAAATTATCTAGTTGTTGTGATTTATTTTGTGTGTGTTTTACAGAGAGAGAGAGAGAAGAATTGTGTAGGAAATGCCTCTTTTGCACATGGTTAGCCCCTACTTTTTTCCTTGGAAAATGGCGTAATTTCAACCAGGTCTCCTGTGCCAGAAGCTCTTCCCCTAAACTGTACCTTTTGTTTCCTAATTGGCAAAACTTCAGTACCCCTTGTAAGTCCCTAGTAAATGGAGCCACTGGTACCTAGGGCATTGGCACTGAAGAGGGACCCCAGGTTAGCAGCATGAATTGTGCCACCCTAGGGTCCCCTCACCAGGGCAATACACCCTGCCATCACAGAATGCGGGCCTTGGTGCAGACAAAACCGAAGAGTCGACATGGCACACATTTCTGTGTGCCATGCCCACAGACACTGCATGGGACATAGGTAAGACACCCCTCTGGGAGGCCTTATAGCCCTATATCTCCTGTGAGAACAGATCTGCATGAGCAGATAGGCCCCTACAATATCCATGTCGATTCTTGGCTATTGTAAGTGAACAGGGAAGCCATAGAGAGTACATGGACTTGACACTCGTCATTATGAGTTCCCCAGTTCCAGGATGGCTTCACTGTATTATGGGATGTTTGGTACCAAACATCTCGTCTTAGTAAACCTGCACTGATTCCTGTCAGATTTATTAAAATTTGCACACAGAATCCCTTAGAGGGGTCCCCTGAAACCTACCAACCCTTAGTGTGGTCACTAACTGTTCTAAGCCAGCCTGTCACCACCAGAGAGAGTACTGTCCTCAAGGGAAGAGCACCAACATGCTCAGAGGTCAAGAACAAAGCCTGTCCTGGGCGGAGGTGTTCACACCTTACCCTCTATCTGGAAGAACCATTTGTGTCTGGAAGCTTCAAAGGCCTTACTGCCTTTGAAATACAACCCCACCCTCTCGTGATAGAAGGAGCAGGCCCTTCTCCTGTCCTCACCCCTTTTTGGAAATGAAGGCAGATGAGAAAACTTGGATAGAATAGGAGGTGTGCCCCCCTCTGCCAGCTCTACTCCTCAGTGCTGGTGGTGAGGTTAGGCACATTTTGTATTGCCCACCATCTTGAAGATGGTGGGACTTCTCCAGTCAGAACTAGGGCTATGTCCCCCTCCCACATGAGGTGGGCATTATAGAGGGTGTAGACGCCCCCGGCCACTACCTGTCACTCCCTTGTAAACACCCCTAAATTTAGTATTTAGGTGGCATCCCCAGACCCTGAAAACTAAATTGCACGGACACAATAAGAAGACAAACAAAGAAGCGCTGTTGGACCGAGAACTGCAGACCTCATGGTAGACTTTGGGCGTAAACTTCTGCCTGGCACCACAGAACTCGTCAATTGCCATCCTCCAGCTCGTCTCGTCACTGTGTGGCCTCCACAAACCCCGGAGGTTCATCTTTGTGGGCCTTTGCCCAGCTGCACATCTTCACTGCACCCTTCCCGCCCGGCCTGAGCATCTTCAAACCAGCTGTGCTCCCATGGCCCCAGAGCCCTTGAGAGCCTTCGAACTTGCCTGCAAGTCCCCCTTTGCTTTGCTTTTACAGGTGGCCTGCTTCCTTCGTAGCGCGTCAGCTACAAAGTCCCTTTGTTCCTTCTTTCCCAAGAAATCTGGTAAGCTCCCAAGTACTTGGCCTTGGCTCTTTGGCCCTGAACCTTCCGATTTCCAAAAGGGTAACCACAAGGATAACTGTACTGCATTACTTTTGCCAATTGCCTTTTTCCTTCCATAGGAAATGTATTGTGCATAATTGTGCACAACTGTAGATAATGCATTTACCGTGATTTTCTCGTATTGCGAAAAGTATTAACCTTGTACCCGAAGTTCTTGGTCTAAATATATAAAAAGAAGTGTTCTTTTTCTAATCCGGTCTCGACTTCATTCATTGAGTGTGTGCATCATTTATTGCCTCGGTGTGTCCAACAAATGCTTAGCACTACCCTCTGATAAGCCTAACTGCTCGCCCACAATACCACAAAATAGAGCGTTCCTATTATCTACCTTTGCCTCTGTAAACCAATAAGGATCTCTAACCTCTCAGCACAGGGTACCCCATTGTGGTGCACTATATATAGAGGTGGTATTTCCACAGGTGGGAAATGTCAATTAATGTAATCTGAATTCATAAAATATAAAGCTAAAAATGAAGACCAAATCAATTGTTTTAGATGTAGCACATTCATGCAATATATTATTTGTTATCGTAATAGAATGTGAACTCTAAAAAGGGAATATTTGTTGTAATGCAGAGTACTTGCCTTAAAGTTTAAAGCCTTGACGTTCTTTAGGGTCTAAAACGTGGTTCATTCCAGTTGTGGCATGTTTACGAACTGTATGCAGTTGTCTACGAGCGATCCAATTTAACCTGGTTTCTGATGTAGAAATGAAAACAAATTCTGAATTTATAAAGGATTTAAATAAATGAAATATTTTATTCTTTCAGAGATGTGCACCTGCTTCAATCCGCCTTATGGATAATGCTCAGTTTCAATTTGGTAAGTGTGTCAGATGTTTTATAAATATTGATTGTGCCACACTTTTATATGAAGTATCTATGGTTTCCTTGGCAAGGGTCTGTCTTGACAGTTTAGTTGATCCGAATCTCAAAAATAACTTTAGGGCTAATCTTAGAATAATCCTAGAAACAATCTGTCAAAATTCAGTGGCCTTTGTTTAGACATTCCTTTGGTTTTGTGGCGAGGATATTTCTAATGTGTGTAGTAGATCTCACTTTCATTTCCTTTGTTTGCTGGTGAGGTAACAGGTTTACATTTTTTCCAAGTTTGCAACTGGTGAAACTCTGCTCTAGGGATTAGGCACTTTCTTCACGGTGTAGCGACATTTCTCTTTGCCAGCATTGGGTCTGCCTCTGAATTTAGAAATTGGTAAAACAAAAGGATAGGAGAAATAGATATCTGCCAAAAGAGTCTTTCTTCAGTCCATAGCCTCTACAAGCCACCTAATAGGTCTCTGAAGGACTATAGTTCCATGGATTTTTACATTACTATCCTTCTGCAAAGCAGTTAGAGCAATTTGTTCCTGTAGATGACTCATATCTGCCCTAGAGAATGCTAGAAATAGAATGGCTAGATAAGATTTGATGCTGCTCCTCTGGGGGAAGGGTTTCAGCGTCCCCATATATGTATGATTGCTTCTGCTCACTCTTCGAGCTTCAGGTCACTATCTGTTACGTCCATGTGCTTCATTCACCCTATACTCGGGTCTGACCCATTCCAAACATGAGGTGATTAAAAATTGAGTAAAATATCAGCTACATTTTTAAAGTAAAATATTTATTTTTCAAGGCTTATTTTTGGACCACGGTAGAAACTCGGTTCTTTCCATGGTGAACTGGAGAACTACTACCATCACCAAACTTTGCATGTGCCCTCCTATTCCTTTAATGGCACTACTTTATGCGGCAGAGGATTTACTATCCAGTGATAGGAAATGTTGACATATCATTCTGAACCTGAATGAATTGCATTTAGTAAACTGGTACTTGTGGTCCTTTTCCTGTCCTTGAAGGCAATTGTTTCGAAAGCCCTTGCTTTCGTGACATGAAAGGTTGCCATTCCTGCCTATGCAGGAACTCACAACAGCAAGGACACTGCTGTTGGACATCTTAAAGTTCAAGAAAACGAAAACATTTTCCGAACTGGCCTCAGTGGCCTGGAGTGCCCTCCGAATATTTTAACTTACCCTGCTAAATACACAACCTCCAAAAAGCATTTTTTTCTTATGCATCACTTTTATTTAGACTGAACCACCCCTCCTTGGTATAAAATGATCCAGGACTGACTCGAGCAGCCTGTTTTTCCAGCCTTTGCAGCAGACAGATCCTCAGCTCGAGTTAAATCTGATACTTTGCTGCTTCTTTTTCCATGTGTATTAAGTGTAACTTCAACCCATGAATTTGGTTGGTCTCTTGTTGGGAGCCACGTTATAATTGATTGCATGCATTTGAACTATGTTTTTACTTAAAGTATGAGACTATTCTCTCCTAGCACTGTGCACTCCCTACGTAAGGGAATGTCTTTGCATGGGCATGTTAAAAATGGTTTTGTGGAATTCTAGAGAAAACGTTCATAACAAAAGCTGTCAATTACAGACTTTCTACAGAAACACGTTTTGTCAATTTGTTTTCCAGATATGAAGGTCTTTACCTTGATGTTGAAACCATCCTGGTTAATGCCATTTACCTCGACAAAATTGTATGCAGTTTTTATTTTCATGATCACAGACCCCATGTTTAATTCCCTTTTACTTAAGGATATTCCCATAGCTTCTCCTTACCCCATATCTACTCTCAGTTTCTCCCACATCCCTCTCCTCTTTTCCTAGACCCGAAGGCGCAACGCCCCCCACCCCTTCCCACTCAAATGTTTTCCCCAGTCCTCTACCCTTGCCAATACCTTAGCCTGGCACTTCTATACACCTAGTAACTTCTCTTTCTACTCTCAATTCTGCCACTTTTTATTTTCACCTGTTTTGGGCTCTTTTCTTGACCCCTTTTCTGGTGCCTTGTCAAATTAGCTGACATTCTTCAATACAAATATATTACGTTGGGCATTCACCAAAGTTGAGTTTACGAAGTCTCAGGCTTCCAGACTTATGTGCCTTTTAGTTTTTCTTTAAAAATGAGGCAGACTCGTTTGAAAATAGTCATGCTCAGCGTGTTGTAGCCTCCCTCCTGCGGAAGGAGTATGGATTGGACGCTTCTGGTGCCTTGGATAGTGTTAAAAAAATATGCATTTTTAGTACTTGATTATAAAGCAAAGTATGTTTCACCTGTAGATGGTGCTGATCTTGGGAATAGTGGGATTCAGGAGCAGGTCGGGATTAAGGGTTACCATACCAGCCACTCAGCTGATAGAAAGCCCACAGTAACGGGTTATATTTTGTTTTAAATCATCAAGGTTTTATTATGGATATGCTGACTGTATTCAGATATGGAACATATTTAAGGAAAACGTTACAACAAAAATACAGAACTCGGAGTCCAGTATTCTAACATTCCACCTTAGAGTTTTTCTTGTGTTCTTAGTAATTTCAAGACAGTATGAATCTGGCAGTCGGTTGCATTTGTATTTCGTTGGCCTGCTAAGGTCCAGAACGGCCAACATTCTACTAGATTGGAATGCTTAGTAGATAGATCTCGAGCCTGGAGCATGAAGGGTATTTATTCAGAGTGCCTTGTTAAAAGAAGTGCTCTCGGCTTCCCACCCCAAAATTGGATTCTTTCCCTTTATGTCCTGCAGCACCAATTATCATCCTTAAGGAAAAAAGAAAGATTGAAAAATCAGTGTTTCATAGCCAAGCGTTACCTGTTAGATGGATTGAGGCTTAGCTCCTCCTACTGGTCATGGTGGACTCTTTAGGCCTAGTCAGAGTTGTGCAGAATTATAAGTTGGCTGGAAAATGCAGTCTTACTAGCCAAGGTAAGTGGGGAGCATGTAATGCTCCCAACCTGCACATGAATCCTGCAGGTGGTAATTATCTGCGTTCATTATCCTGGAATCGACAGACCTGTGCAGAATTCCACCTAGTGAATCAGGTCCTTTATAGGTATTCCCCATTATGAGGGGTGCATACTTGTAAATGCAGCCATTCTGTTAGTTAATTGTGGCAGGTTTTGGTAATTGCAGCAGCCAGGAAACCCTGCATAGCATTCCTCATAGCTCTTAATTGGGGCCTCTGTTGGCTAGCTATTCATCCCAGTTTACACTGGCTTTGCAAGAAGTGTATCCAGCTGACCAAATGGATTGAAAGGAGAGGTGACTGTGAACCTCTACAGTCAGCATTTCATTTCTCAATGCAGAAATAATTCGAATCCATTTCAATCATGAATAAAGATATTATGCTGCTGGTTGAGAAAGACAGGAAACTGCTTTCACCTGTTCGAAATGATAAAACAGTAAATTTGCTTTACTTGTGAACTTTCGACATAGGGTGAAGGAAACTAGATTGTCGGCAAAAAAAGCCCTTTTATTTCAATGATCCAAACTGTTTGGGACGTATGAAAAAGTAAAGAGAAGATAGGTAGCTGTTTACAGATATTCACACCATCCATCACCTTACCTGACAACTCACACGGTGCCGCCGTGTGACGCACGATATCCGCTCTCATCACGGTCTCCCAGTGAGGAGCCGATATCACACGGTGGCAGGGAAAATGAGCTGAAGACCACTGTAAATAGTGTTTCTCCGGCTCGTTTTTCGAAGCTTTGAAATGTCGACGTCCATTAAGGGGTGTGAAAACACCCCAAGACATGGGCACCAGCCTCAGCAACATTTCTTTTTTTTGGAGAGGAGGGAGGGGGCTTGGAGGCAGGGTGGGGTTCAAAAGTGCTTCCTAGGTACTTCTCAGCACAAGGCCCTGTCCCCTTCAAGGCCCCACCTCTCCTCACACAGTGAGATTGTTCTTCAAGTTGGCATGTATGCATCACTGCTCGGAACTGGGGAATGCCGTTTGGAGAAAACATCTGTATTTGGGGCCTTTTTTCGTCGGATTCCAATTCTAGGCGTCTTCCTCTTCCAGTTTCTCCTAAAATCCAAACGTATGGTTCCTTGCTGCAGGACTATCAGCAGAAGTCATGCAGGTCGACATTGGGTTCACGCCGGAATTTTCCGCTTTTAAAATAAGTTTTTGACAGGCTATGGTCATAATACAGAATCATTCAAGTTCCTCAGAGAGAAGAAGCCATAGACAAAAGAATGCACAGAAACATATTCATCCATGTTTCTGGTCCCATAGGCGATGAGAGAGTTCTGTCCAGTAATGGATTTAAAGGCTGCGAAAAACAAATTCACTATCAACCTTCTACGCAGATAACACTAAAGTAGAACTCGTTTTAATCCAGCCGGTGTATTTGCTCACTTAAATGGTGAGAAGGACTTAATGGCGAGAAGCAGTGCTTGAAATGGAAAAATAGAAGTGCAGGTACTCTGTACCAGAGTACCTGCTTGTTTCTGAGAAGTGCCGGTACTCTCCAATTAAAAGTACAGCATTTCTCTTGAGAAGTGCCGGTACTCTCCCTCTCAAAATAAAAAAGTGTCGGTACTCCGTACCGGACAGTACCGGCCCATTTAAAGCACTGGCGAGAAGATATATATATATATATATATATATCTCCCACACCCACCTGCATTGTTCTCTGCTTTGCCGTCGGCGGTTAACTGTTTCAACGTTCTGCCTTTCGATTGATCTCTGAAGCCTGGGTTACTAAAAAAGTGTTAGCAACTTTGGTGGCCTTCCCTCAAAAACAGGGCATATATATTTTTCCTTTTTTAGAGGATTGGTTAATTGGTGTCCTTCCTGCATGACATTCTCATGTTCATCTGATGTGCAAGGTTGTCCCTTTCAAGGCTTCATCGTCAATGAGTGGAAGTCGAAGACTGTGCCAGTTACTTAAGGGTGACTTCTTAGAGGCTTTATTAATGTCCTTCCTGCTGATCCATCTACCATCATTTGAACAAATACACACTCATTGACTCTTTTTCCAAATTGAAGAAAACTGGAAAAGCATGCTTACCTACATATAGTGGGGATGTTGAAGTACTACATCTGACCTACTCTTGTGAGTGTGTTACCAGCCTGCAGAGCTCTGTATTTAATCAGATGTAGAAGCAGTTTCTGGGCCCACTACGAAGTACTGGAACACTGACCTTTCAATAATAAGAAAGAACCTATGAGTTAAAGGTATTGTGGCACCCTGAAGGGGACATTCAGCCTTTTAAGTGTGCAAAAATCTATTTCTCTCTTGTGGAGGCAACATCCACTTTGAGGCCTGAGTACTGCTTTTTCTGTGTCGCTGCTTATGCTTCTGAACCCAGGGCAACCAGTGCTGTTAAAATGGTGTCATAGAAGACATTTTGTTTCTTATTGTAGTTACCTCTGCCCATAGGTTTCGCATAATGACATGTGCTCTTCGATCGTAAACTTTACACAATGACAAGGTTGAACTGGGGCAAATATGATATTTTTGATCTCAGCCTTTGCAGATTTCCATGTCAAGTAAGATGTATTTTTTATGTGTCTACCATTACAGATCTTTGCAGGATTGGAGATACATTATCATATCCTAGATATAGTTATGTCTGGACTGAACTAAGGGCCCCAGGGACAGTAATGCAGACACTGAGCTGTGGGCTCCATTTTATTATGCCCCCAGTGCACTTTGGTATTAGAATCTTTTGTGGCCCCCTTCTCTAATCTGGACCACACAGACACATTTTGCACTAGTGTGATTCCAAGGGAATGTTCCCTCATGTATGGGGTGCATGGCCCCATGCAAATGAGCTCACATCTTTGAGCTTATGATGTATTACAGATACAGGGGAAAACAGACCATCAGGAGGCGGTTTAATTGTGCACCCCGAGGGCTCCCTTTGGAAGAGTTCAGAGTTGACAGTTCAGGTAACACCAAAAGGCAGTGCAGACACACTGCTCCCCAGGGGAGATATTGCACCTACTACCTCCGGTTCTAAAATTATGCTCCATTTGTTTTTACTGAATGGCGCCACAAGTGCGTTCTAGTGTGGCTTTACTGGGACTCTCAGCTAGTGTCTCGCTTTGTCGGTACTGTTTTTAGCTGAGAGGGGTCTGTTGGCTGCAATACAACATGTACATGACAACATAAAAATATAGCAAATTTATAAAAGAAATAATTGTTACATTGCCAATTAAAACTGATTTTCCTTTCGAATATAGTAAGTGTTTAGTTTCAAAATCAGACCACATGAGTTCCCAAGACGTATGTAGAGATTACTTACAATTGTAAGTCAAACGGAACAAGGGCATTTTTTTTCATTCTGCTTGCAATTAAATATACCAGTAATGCGAGTTGTGTTGGTATGTTTCGGGATGCTTGAAGATTCCATTTACAAACAAAAACGCCTGTGGTATTTTATGCTGCAGACTAAAGGCAATTATAGAAAAATTCCATGTGTTGGCCAAACTGATATACATCTATGTGTCATTATTTAAAAGTAGTACCAGCTGTTTCCTTACTTTCATCATTAATTATCACAAATATTTTGCTTAGTATACATGATAACATTTCACATACTTGTTGCTTTAAAAATAATTTCAAATCAAAATCTAGTGTTAGCCATTTCGGCCCCATTGTGACTTATTTGCTCTTTATGGAAACTTCATTTTAAAACTAACGTTTTGACCTTTTTTCCTTCATCTGCTCACATCTGATTTCGTGCATACCCCTCTGTGATGCCAACCTAACGCTATATTTTTTCAAGGAGTTATAACACAATTGAAAGTTCATAAAATCTATGAACATTAGGGAGGCACTAACCAAACACCCACTTGCATTGAACAGAGAAAACCCAAGTTTCAACAAGAAAAATGCTGAGACCACCTCTAATGCTAAACTCCATTACCCTGGTTATCCTGAAAACTGGCATCACAAACATGAACCCATCAAACTGTTTCAAATCCCATACCACCATCTCTAGACAAAAATCACTGCGATGCCCTCTGGCTTTCTGACTGCATATGATCAACTCTTCCTTGAACTAGTGTTCCACCCCCTGTTTTTAGGTCGAGCCTCGAGTAGCGCGCAAGCGCTGCGAGACTTTAAGTTAGGGCTTTTGAAAGCTGACCAGACGCTCGTGCGTCATGGCCTTTTCCCTGCGGTTACGCGCGCGGCAGACATCTGTTTCCAATTATTGTGCCCAGACGCGGGCGCGATAATTGGAAACACATGCTGGCCGTGCGGGGAAAAGGCCATGACGCACGAGCGTCTGGTCAGCTTTCAAAAGCCCAGGCTGCCGCGCTCGCTCGCCCCCGCTGCCGACGTCTCTGCTGTCCAGCGCTTCACTTGTTCTTCCTATGTTTCTTGGACCGTGGTTGGGTCGCCACAAAAACAGCGTGTGTGCCAGGTCAAGTGACTAAGGCGAGCATTGGAGTGTGTTGACAGTAACTAAATTACTGGGCTAAAAACAAAACGCTTAACAATAAAACCGCACGCAGACTGACCCGAGGCCCCAGGCATATTGCATCGCCTTTGTTTTTTAACTTTACTGAGTGTCACCTGACGCAGTCATGTGAGGAACACGCTCTGGAGGAGGAAGCGGACTGGAGACCAGGAACACAAAGCTGAGGGCACCTGATACAACGGAAATTACGGCACTACCGACGGGGGATCCGGCGCTAACTACGTCTGCAGCAGTAGACGTAGTTAGCGCCGTCAGAATGGGCCGTCAGAATAGTCAGTCAGAATGGGCTTATCTGCACGATGTATCCCTCCGCCCACCGCGGTTCTTCTGGTGCTGCTACTTTGGGCCTCGCTGGCCGCTGGGGACAGCTACGAGCCTACTTGGGAATCTCTAGACTCCAGACCCCTCCCGAGCTGGTATGACGAATCCAAGTTCGGGATCTTCATCCACTGGGGGGTGTTCTCTGTACCCAGCTTCGGAAGCGAGTGGTTCTGGTAAGAAGACCCCATATGCATCATGGGAAGTGTAGTCCGTGTTGCGGTGGGGTGGCCCAGTCGCGATAGTGATGTGCAATATATTATTTTCCCTAACGCTCAGGATATTCGTGGGAAAGTGTAGTGTGAATACACTTTTGTACATAGTTACGTAACAAAATTACAACATTAACATCAGGGCTGTAGAAGCCACGGGGGGCGGGGCCAGCCCAGTCAATTTGTCTGCGTGCCCCCTCCTAAATGTGATGCAATTTTGAACTTTCCAAAGCTGACATTTTTAATTGTATTGCAGTTAGCTTCCGTTCCTTCGTATTTATGCAGTCCTGATTTTAGGCTTGCGAATTAAACTGCCCGCTGTTATGCCTCAAGCGCTAGTTTGACGCATCTGAGTATGGATTGGTGGAGGCTGATGGGAGCATCATCACACCTGCCCATGCTTGGGCTACAAGTTGGTTTTGGCCAGCTTCGTGCATGGCGCCCAACTGTCTGCCAGTATACTGGAAAGGACAAAAGCAAAGTGAACCAAAGCAAAAGCTGAGTCTGGCGTTGGTTAGCGTGATGCCCTTCTCTTTTTCATAGCATGCCATCAGTGATTTTGGGATAACAGTCTGAAATAGACTGGAATGGAAGCAACGGTAGGGGGGACCAGAATTTTAAAGCCAAAAAAACGGGACCTTTGACAAAAATAGGACTACAATTTTACTTCAACTGGGCACACAGAATGACAGTGCTCCTCTGCAGAGAATTACAGAAGAAGCAGTAAGAACATAAATAAAATGCAATTATTAAAGTCAGTAGCAAGTCTGTTAATTAAATTGCTTTGTTTATAACAGCTGATAACTATGCCTGATTAGGAAAACAACAAGGCACCTCCCACCGTTTTCAGTCAACCCTCTATAAAAACCGGGACATGAACTAAATTTCCCAAAATCTGCCGGGACGGGACAGTTGGTGAAAAACCAGAATTGTCCCGGCAAATCCGGGAAGCCTGGTCACCCTAAGCAACGGGCATAAGCTGGCCAAAAGAAAAGAAGTAATAAAGTCAGGTATGCTTGAGTGTCGTGTTTTCAAATGCTGTTATTTTGAGCCTCATAATAGATTAAATTGAAAGCACTTAAGGAAAACAAGCATTTGCAATGATAGGTCTTGCATTTGTTAAAGTTAGAGCTGTTGGCGTTGAAAATAACAATGTTTTTTACTTTTGTTTTTTTATTTGCATTGGAGTTATTATATTTGCATAGCACTATTGCCAATGGTATAAAAAAGCAAAAGTAAAAAACATTGTCATTTTCAACGCCAACAGCTCAAACTTTACCAAATGCTACACCTATTGCATTGGAAATGCAATCGGTCTCTCATTTGTTGGAGTTGGAGTTATTGGCATTATAAATGCTAGTGTTTTTTACCTAGTCATGTTGCAGGGTGCCGTACCATATGTGGCCAAAAGAGGTCCCATGGGACTTCTTTTAGTCACATATACAACTGCACCCCGTAAAGTTGGACTTATTGGCATTATAAATTGCAATGCTTTTTTCCTAGCCATGTTGCAGGGTGCAGTACCATATGTGGCCAAAAGAGGTCCCATGGGATCTCTTTTGGCCACATATGTACTGCACCCTGCAGAAGATATGGTAAATCCACCGTACCTATAATGCATTTCATGCAAGACAGTACCACTAGTACATTGAAATAGCTATGTCCATATATACAATTAGTAGCTTTGAAATGTGACAAATAATTATTATATTAATTCTGGATTAGGTTGAACTCTGTGTGGAGCTGGTGAAGGGAAATTTAGAGAAGGTCGCATATAAATATGAGATGTGCTAGTTAGTAAAGTAACCACTGCCATTCTTGCTTAGGTCCAAGTGTGTGTCCTGCCTGAAGCCCTTTAAGAAAATAGTGCACTGAGGCTGTGAATAAAACCTAGGGAGTGACAACGTGTAACAAGGGGTGTCCTTAAGGGAGGTTACAAGAAGAGACAAGGCGGTACTAAGGAGGGACTACTAAGCCTATTGTCCAAAGAAAAGCCACCATTTACAGAGGACAGGAACCAATTAAAAAGATGGGTAGAAAGTGGACGGAGCTTTATGCCCATATCCAGCATGTCTCGAAGAGACAGCGCAAGTGCTGCCTAGGCAAGACCTAAAAATGAACAGTATCTTCATGTATTATGATTCTAGTGGAAAGAGTAAAAACGATTAAATGCATAAGGCTAAACAAAATCTAGATAAATAAATGTGCATATACGTTGAAACGGGTCTTGAGGGAAATGTTTTTCCTTACTTTCAGAGAAAAGGATAAAGATACAGCCATTGGAGCAAAAAAGAATTGTTTTGGAGAAACAAATTACATTCATCTTAGACACTCTTTAATTAATCATCACAAATGCTATTGAGCTGTAGGGAAGCATTGCTGGACCTCTCTCTCTCTGTAGGTACAAGGCTAGTCCTGGGGACTCTTTAGCTTGCAGTACCTTGCTCTGGCGTCTGACTGCCTTCAGTTTCAGAAGAACCAGTTTGAAGTAAGATATTTAAAGATGTGTGCTCAGGTTTAATCTGGTGTGCTCAAAAAGACAAAGAAATATACAATACAAGGCCCACAGTACAATGCAAGACCAATGCTATTACAGCCAGATGCAGACATGATCGTCTTGATACTGCTTTGTTGGATTGTTTTCAAAACATCTTTTGCTGGTGTCCTTGGTCGTTTTTCTTAAGTGTTTAAATTGGTAATAAGACTGTTTCAGTATCTGAAGTGAGTGCTCAAGATATGCTTAGCCAGTCCAAGCTTTTTGCCAGCAGCCCCCTGCTTTCTGGGCATTGGGGTTTAACTTTTAGAGATGATTGCTAATTTGTGTTTACAGTTAATAAAACTGTATAGTTTTGATTTTTAAGTACCTTCCTACTACATAGTTCAAGCTGTCTGTTGGCAAAAGGCATAATGTCAGCTTACAGTAGGCTTAGAGCCTGCCCATTGGTTACTATTGGTTGGCTTTACTGTCACTCATTTGCTTGCTTCTCATTCATTAGCTGTGTAGGTTTCTCTTCCTCATCTTGAGTTTGTCTCTCCCCTAGAGCATGGACAAATTTCCTTCTCACTCCTGTGCTTCTCCCCAGCGTTCCACATTGCTCTCTCGTACCTGTTGCTTCACCCCTTCCACCCTCACCATCATTGTTGCTCCTGTCCCACCCGCACCCTTTGTGATACTTCCCTCCTGCCCTGCCTTTTGTGATTCTTCCCCCCCACCTGCACCCTTCGTGTTGCTCCCCCCACCCGCCCTTTTTTAAAAAGTGCTTGTGGTGCTAGTTTTTTAATTTACCAATCCAACTCTGTAAATAAAAAAAACAAGCATTGGCATAGCCAATAGGTCTCGCCTTTGGGACATTATAAGTGTTTAGCCATGCAACGGTTGATGTTGTTGCACCAAGGATATTGTGCTGCATAACTAAATACTTATAAGGTCCCAAAAGCGAGACCTATTGGCGATGCCAATGCTTGTTTCAAGATGTATCCCGCTTAAAAATTCGAACTGCAACCTTGGATATTTTTGGAAGCTACTGCCACATCACATGCTCCCAGTCCTCTCAAAGATCATTGAAATATGTTTAACCAGCCAAGTATTACCTCTTGTTTGCCAGTGCCAACCATTACATCTAGTATGCCAGTAGCAATTATTACCTCTAATATGCCTGTACCAAGTACTGCCTTTACTATGACAGTGCCAAGTATTATACACCTAGTATGTCTGTACCAAGAATTACCTCTAGTATACCAGTGGGAAGTATTTTTCGCTTGTGTTGTTGTGCTCTTATGCTAAGAATTTGCCAGAATATTGCAATTGTTGTCTATGTAAGCCTAGAATTACCTTCACTATGCCAGAGACAACTGCAGACTCTCGAGCACAGCACCACATTCTCACTCATTCATGCTGTGTACATTCCCTCTCTTGCACACATCTCACTCATTCTCACTATCTTTTAGTCTTCTCTCACTCATTCACCTAATTACACTCACTCACATTCACACTTCCTTGTACTTATTCTTACTCTCGTTCATTCTCACTCACTCACTCAGATTCATTCCCATTTATTTACTGTCATTCACACTTGCTCTCACTCCTACTTTCTCACTCAGACTTACTTGAACTCAATTGTACTCCTATTTAGTCTTTTCTGATCAGTCGTTCTCCGTCTTGAATATTCTGACTCACACTGTCTCACTAATTTTCACTCTGTCATTCACTCTTACTCATTTTCACTCACATTCTTTTTTACTCACTTGCACTTACTCGGTCACTTATTCATTCTCGCTTACACTCACTAATTGCACTCACCCGTACTCACTTTGACACTCACTCACTTACTTATTTTCACTCACTTGTGCTCTTACTCTCTTATCCATTCTCACTCAGACTCACTCTTACTCACTATTCGTTGCCTTTGACAATGTCTGACAATCAAATGTTTGTAAAGCGCTCTGATACCCCCGGGTCTTGCCAGCACTCTATAAAACTCTTAAAATAAATAATTGACTCACTAATACTCTGTCACTCACTCATTCTAACATTTCAGGATGCAAGGGAGCTCTTCCCTTGCAGCTCGAATTGGGGGGGATATAAAAGCACCAGATGAATTTCCTCCCTTTAGTGGGAGGGTGTGATGCTCCCTTGCTCAGCACTGGAGAGGTAGTGAGGATGACGTAAACATAGCTTACCCCTCTCTAAGGGGTTGTGGGTATTTCATCCTCAAATATTATTGATTGCATTTTGCTGTCAGGCCACTTCTTGAAATATGTTAACTCATATGATTTCTTTGAAAAGCAAGAAAATTATCTCAAACCAGTCCTGTTGGAATTTTGTTCCCTTGTGAAAACCAAACTTGTCCCTCCAGCCTTACTTAATCCTCTGGGTGAAGTGATTACTGATGTTGGTAGGTGGTTATACTGTGCACAAGTAGACTAAGACAGGTACGTGACTGCATAAATAAGCCTAACCTTAAATCTTCACTGAGTCATGCACACCATGATTTGTCTGATAAGGAAATCCCAGTTGAATTTTAGAGATTGAAAAATGGATTTGCTGGTTCACTTAACGATACGGGGGAGCTACCTCCTACATACAAGAATCTGAATTCCTAGTTTGATGCAAATTGTAGGAAATTGAGAGTGGACTACGGGAATTCCATTAAAGCCAACCCTAGGAAACCAGAGATCATAGTGGCCTCAGGTTACATGAAGCATGTAGGTCGTGGGTTTGCGGGGCATTCTGGAACATCCTAGCAGGAAGACTAATGGTATACTCCAGAAATGTTTATGGTAGTAAGGTGCACAGAAGTTTGTGTAATTTGTATTCCCTTGATGGCTTAGAGAAAGGGAATGCATCTGCAGGGGGTACAAAAGTCAACTGAAGAATGCCCGGCAATTAAGAGCCCTGGCCTGGAAGGGGTACCGCTTGTCAATTGCAAGCATAATAAATCACTTTTGAGCACCACTTCAGACTAAGGTACTGAATGCAGTTTCAGTTGGCCAAAAAAGCACTGTTCCTGAATCATGGGGCTTAACCATGATTATAAGGGAAATCAGGCAAATCCTGCTTATTACTGACCTATTTCCCTCATGAATTCTGAGTAGTATACTGTTGGGTAGACTGCAGACATAGGCAGAAAACATATAGCCCCCCAAGGTTTCAGTTATGCATGCAGGAGGGTTTTGAACTAAAGATGAGTGTCTCAACCTTTACCTATTAATTAGAAAATATGTCAAAATGAAAATAGGCAGTATTCGCCTTGCATTTATGGACCTGCCAACTGTGTTCAATCTTGTTGACAGGTCGAAAATATGGCTTATCCTTATAGAAATGGGAGTTGAGGCAGAGCTGGTGACTCTATTCCATAGACGGCAACATGGGTCAAAGGGCAGCTGTTTTCAAGAGAGAATGCACCAGGCCTTTTAAATCAGAAATGGGGTATGGCTTATATGTCTGCTTTTGTCTTTTCATTACATATAAATAATTTTGAGAAGGAGCTTCCTGGGATCTCTGTAAACCACCCTGTGATTGTCCTCTTCTCCTTTTTGCAGATTATGGTAAGTTGAGATCAAGGGCAGTGATTGGACCTCACCTATTAGTAGTCTACTATAAGGCACATATAGGACATCTTGAGTTTAAAGTTAATGTACCTAAATAAAGGATCACGTCACTGGGGCCATAAAATATGAAAAGGAAAAGTGTGAAAGTTAGTGGCATATTTCTTGAAAGGGTACATTTCTTTTCTTATTTGTTATCTACTTTTAGATATAATCAGAACTAGCATCCTTTGCTGTGCTCCAAATCTGCTCATTTGACTAAAGTTAACAGTGGTATTTTGTGTTTTGTTAGAACAAGGGTGGCATGCACAGCCATCTATACTGAAGATTTACTATTCAAAAGTATGGCGATAACTGTTGCTGGACCAAGGGTGTGTACAAAAAGAAAATACCTCCAGACGGAGGAAAATTGATTTTTGCAGTGGATTCTTGGTTTACCACAGTCATCTGCCACCTTTTCAGTGTGTCAGGAACTAGAAATGGTGTGTTTGGAGGATAAGATAAAATATCCCTCCCCTCCTTCCTGAACACTCCTGCATTGCATTGGGTTGCAGTTTGGTCTAATCAATGTGCTGACCTAACATGATTAATCTTGACAGACCTAATTGCCACGGACTCCCTTTGTTAGATTATATCAGGGTCGGTTGGAGAAAATAAGGCTTGGAGAGATTTTTAGGCATCCTGATAAGATGTTGCCGTCTTATAAAGGGAAGGAGGCAACATTTGTTTATACCACTCTTTCAAAGTAAGAGGGGATGGCCAAGCTATATAAACCATCGGTTAGGGCTCACATACTTCTTAGAACCTATCCTGGAGCAATATCTAGAGTGGGTTCTTAATTCTAGAGAAAGAAACACGCTAGTCTGATTGATTGAGAGTTGGTCTTCTGCAAGATATGCGGAGTCACCTCAAAGGTTGAGAAAATGTGTATTCTTTGTTCTTGTAATGAAACCTCATCTCAATACTGCATGCACTTTTTCCTCTTTTGTAAGTTCTGTAATGCCCCCAGATGGAAGGTTTTTAGATCAATATTGTTGATACGGGGACACCTTAATTGTAGATTAGCCTTTTTGCACTTATTACTGATGAATTCCCCCTTGATTAGTTTTGATTACCAATTTTATACCAGTGGTACTCAAGATTAGAACCACCATAGGTGAGTAATGAATGAATGTGAACTTGCATTGGATTCGTTCTTGTATCTTTTTTGGCTCATGTATTATCATGTTTTAATACTACTTTTTTATGAACTCAATAATATTAATGACGTCCTTTATGGTGAAATTAACTATCTTTCATTGTCTGACAAATAATAAAGCCAGAATAATTCCAAAAGCCATCGTCACCTGACTTCAACCAAGAAGGCCATCCAGGGGCAAAGCAAATAAATACAGTTGCTACTCAGACTTAATTGCCAGGATTTTCAAAGCTGAGGTTTCAGAAATCCATGTAGGACCAGTGGTGGCTGGCATGTCCCAAGGATAGTGGGGCGGGGGGCACATAAACAAATAAAAGACGCTTATCTTTTCTATGAGCATGACTTCCTTCTCGATCCTTCTCTCCTCGAGGCAGGCAGGCTCATGACTCTCAAGCCAATCCTGGCGCTGCTCTCATGCAGCATGAGAGCAGCACATGGATTGGTGCGAGCAGCCTCTATCAGCGCTCACAAGAACACTGGAGGCCTTTGCTTTCTCTAACCCAGCTGTCTTAAAAAAGGTGGTTTAGAGATGTTTAGAATGCGCATGCCTTGCTGGCCGTTGCAAGACGGCCGGCCAAAGAGAGATGCACATTTTAGACTCGAGAGCACAAAGCCCTCTGCTGCCACTTAGCTGCAATGGCCCTTCCCCATCCTGATGCTCAGTTTGGGACGGGTCGGTTGTTGAAAAATAAAATGGTAATTCAACTTTATTACCATTTATTTTTCCAGCTCTGGCCTGGGGCTTTTGTTTGTGAGGTGACGCTCCTCCACTGAAATGGAGTTGCCGCCCCGGTGTACGACTGAATTGGAAGGTACAGCACCATGGCTCACACAGATCAGGGAATATTGTCCTGTTTGAAGCTACCATGGCCTGGTCAAATGCAAGACAATTGTCTGTTTATTCAGTAACAGTAGGAATGTAATTAAAATGAATGTAGGCAAAATCATCCCAAAGAAGCCACGAAAGCCGTGAGAGAAAAAACTTTAAGATGGTGAAAGATAAAATTGGGCCAGGAATTGTGAAGAATGTTAGTTCGAAGTAGTGTCCATATATTATCTAGTTCATAGGTTATCAGTGTCTACTCCATTCTGCCCATTAAATGTAGGAAAGAATGAGGTTATCATCTTAAAAAACATTATGGAAGTGAAAAATTATACAATGGGTATCATAGTGAACACCACATTTAACAGGATCCAGAGTTAAAGAAGTGTGTGAGAAACAGCCTTTGGTTTCCATAAACTTCACTCATACCACCCTGATGCTGGAGCTTTTTGTAAAACACAAGCTAACTCAACTCAGACAGCAGAGAGTAGAGAAGATTATACTTGGATATTTCCGAGATGAGGTCTCTGATGGACCTAAAGCCCAGCATGGTTCTAGTCTAAGCAAGCAAGTAGTGGGTGGAGATGGAAAGTGTAGCAGAGCTTTTTAGCTCCAAGGTTGCCTCAGGCCATTTTAGATTTGGCCTCCCAAAGCGCTCTAGTAGAATTCTGAAGCCATCGGTCACAGGAACAACATTGCTTTGTAATAAAAGTGAGTATACGGTCTTTATTGACCTTTTACAGTTTGCTTTAAGGTCACCCAGCAATAGTACAGCCACCTGTTAGCCTGGGCCACTTTGTTTGAGCCACCCATGCCCAGATGCAATATCAAATTAATAGACTTTGTCTGTGTGTTTGGCACTATTTGAAAAAGAAAACACTGATACATAAACCTTTTTTTTGCTGTTTCTGGACGAAGGTTCTGGCATGCCCTCTTGGTTGAGTAGTTGAGCCTTTTTAACTTTTCTCCTTGCAATTCTTGAATTCTTTGAGCCTTCTTCATCACTCCTTATTACATTAGGCTCTTAAGCTAAAACATGTGGCCTTTTATGTTGTGTTTTTCTTAACTGTATTGTTTTGCTGTTGCAAATAATCCCTCTCCCATGTTGTTTTAGGATTGTCTAGTCATCTGGCATAGCTACCAAAGGTGAGCCAAGCAGTCCTAGTTAAAACCTGTTTCTGTGTAGTCTGATCCTAGTTGGTTTCCCGCAGCTAGAAACCTACAAAATTAGTTAGCCTAATAGAGGTATCATTTCTGTTAGATTGCACATTACTTGCTATTCTCGTGGAGAAAGCATGCTATACTTTTGTGCCGTTATCACAATGTTCTCCCCAACTTACTGGTTTTTATATATTCGCCAAGTATTTTTAATGTATGCTATAGTACGTCATAGATGTATTCTGTACACTGAAAGCAGAGAATGAGCCGCATCTAAATACGCTTGA
Source organism: Calotriton arnoldi (assembly GCA_963921515.1). Taxonomy (NCBI): domain Eukaryota; kingdom Metazoa; phylum Chordata; class Amphibia; order Caudata; family Salamandridae; genus Calotriton; species Calotriton arnoldi. Next base: position 4,639,443 of record CAWUFW010000128.1, on the reverse strand, counting down.
AACTCTGAGTCTATTTCATTCCTCAGGCCTATGTGTACCCCATTCACTTTTTAGATGATTCCATCTAAAAGTGCTTTCCATAATGAGTGGAGTAACTGTGTCCTTCTTGAAAAATGTCTACGTCTCTTTTTCTGTCATAAAAGAGGAGGCATCTTTATATTGTAGGATTCATAGAAGTATTTTGTCTTCGAGGTCCCCCTTAGCAATGACCTTCCTTTGTCTGTTATTTTCTAAAGATTTGGCTCTAGTAACTAATGGTCTCAGAGGCTAGCATCTCTGAGCAAATCTACATATTCGTTTCGGTTGTGTTATTCCTGTTAATTCATATTATTCTGTAGTTGAAGGTTCATTTGCCATATTTGGTGGAAATCTTGGTCCTCGTATCACACCAGCACATTTATTTGTTGAATTTATATTTTTTGTTTTGTGTGGGGCAGCCCTTAGATCTGGGGATTTTGGTTTACTTCATAAATTTAGCACGGTCATCAGTAGATGCAATTTGCAGATCTTACAGTCAGCTGAGTTATAGACGAGCAGGCAATGTAAGGAAGGGAAAATGAAGAGGATAGAACCAATAGTTTAGTTGTGTTTTCAAGTCCAGTTGTAAGGTGGTCTCATAATGCCGAAGATGCTCCATAGAACAATTTCAAGAGAGCCTATATGGTCTTCCTTTCTTGCATTTATAGATTAAAAGAGCTGCTGCTTCTGAGACCTTTTGGGCTTCCTGAGAAGGAGACTGGGCAAATGAATGGGATTCTTTATATATAGTGTGCTGAACATTAAGCATGCCTATTTAAGTTCATTCTTGCCTTATTGGCAGCCAATGCAGTATGCTTATTAGATGACCAAATTATTTTGTAGACAATGTCAGCAATTTCTGTATAATTCAATGTGCATTTCAAATGTATTATTTAGAACTCCATTTGATTGATTTGTACAAACACATGCTTTTATCGCTCATTTCCGTTATTACAATTAAATTATTGTATAGCCACTTGTCCTATGTGATAAGCCAATATTGTGCTGTTCTATCACCTTTGGTTTTATAACGTTTTAGTTTTATTATGTTCTGTGCACTTTAATGGTTTGTAATAACCGAATAAAGTTACACAATGATGATCATGAAATCATTTAGTTCTTCACTACAGTTCATGCTATTCACTGCCTAGTGTATTTCAACTCTACTGTCTCTTTTTCAGGGGCAAGCAGACTTGTTCAGCAAATATCTAAGAAAAAACAAAAAATATATATAATTCCTTATATCAACGAATTATGTCAGATGATCAGATATGTCTCAATGATTTCATACCTTCCCCAGTTCTGCTTAAATAAGAATCCATAGGAGTCCTTCCTTGTGGGATGCTAGTAAGCCATTGTTCTGACTCTTATTTTCTGGTAGTATATTGATGAAGGGTAAGAACTTAACCCTTCACCAATCCATTCCCGTTGTTTTTTTTCAGTGTCCTCTTCCTCCTTAGTCTATCCTATGTCTTTGTGTAGTTCATTGTTGATTGTAGGCTTAGTTGTGACTTACCAATGTTTCATTGTTCCATGACATGACAAATCTAACCTCCCATTTAATCCCCTTGGCTGTTAAGTTTCACCATCCTCTTGGATTATCTCTCTAGTAAACATTTGATGCTGTCTCTACATTCTTCCCTTTCCAATACTAACAAAAGAATTTGGTAGTTGATCTAATTGGTATTCAGGGCAGTTTCCATAAAACTGACATGAAACGGGTGATTTAAAATTGTACATTGTAAACTTGTTTCTGTTCTTAATCGGTCTTTTTTTGTCTGGTTATGTTGTCTTGCCAGTGTATAGAAGCCCATACTGGCACTGGATAACTTATACACAAAATTCCTTGTGTCACATGTTGCAAAGGTCCTAAGTTGGATAACTTGCTGTGTGTGTGGATTGAGTACCTTGTTCGATTTAATCACCTTATTTCCAATTTAATCAGTAGAGGGTTAGATAAGAACCCTTTTTGGATGTTTGTATTAAACTTTGTTCAAATTTGTCAGCACGCGGTGTTGAACTTGGCATTAATTATTTGACATGTGTGGCTCTTTCGTAGCAAACAAAGGTTTTCAACTAAAAATCGATTTAAGGTCATCATCACTTGGTCCAATCTGGCAATTTATAATAAATATATTTTTGATAGTTTCACTTAGTGCTGAATTATTTGAAACACATGCTATCTGTTGCTCTTAGATAGTGTTACATAATTTCTCTTGGGAATGATATCCTCTGTCAACTTTCTAATCATTAGGCGCTGTTTCACTTCATAATGTGTGATGTGAATTTTTTCACCCTGAGTAATTGTTAGGAGGTAAATGTCTATCTGCTAGAGAAGTCTAGCCGCAGGTTCTTTACCTTAAAATTATCCCCAGGCGCCAGGCTGGATGCGGAAACTTTTCTACAGCAGTATCACTGTGCGTCGGTAGAGGGCGTCGATCGACTACGTAACGACGTCGTCCACCGGATGTGACTTTGGCAGAGTCCATATAAGCCCTCCCCAAATGGGTTGGCATCAGTTTCTTCCTTTCTGTGCTTTCACGCGGATCCGGAGAGCGGTACCTTTCGCCATTTTTGGCCTATCAAGACATCAACAAAACCGTGTGCTTTTGTGGATATTTTTGGGGTCCTGTGGACTAAGTTGTCCATCCTGCACCCTCATTCTATTTGCATGTGGTGTTTGGGTGTGCACCCTGACTCCGAATGGTGTGGCTCATGTCTTCAGCTTCAGCCGTCAGAGTTGCAGGATCGCTGCATGACACTGTTAGCGATGCAGTGGTTGAAGGTCCCTCGTCGGTCTTGGTCCTCTTCTCCCTCCGAGGACCACTCGAGGGCCAGCTCCCGAAGTCCTTCGTCCTCTCTGTCTGGCGGTAAGTCACGTCGTGGGCGGTCGACACCGCCGGCCTTCCCCAACTTTACAACGTATTCGTGGTGTCCATGACACTCCTCCTATTCCTCCGATTTCGGGGTTGGAGCGAGAATCTGTCCCATGCCTTCCGGTGCTTTCGGCGCCAAGGCGACTCTGGCTCAGGTGAGGGAATACTATCTCTCCCTTCATGCCATTTTTGGTTCTCAGCATCCCTCTGGTGCGCATCTCTGCCCCAAGGAGGTTGATGAAGCCATGCCTGACTCCAATCCGGCAGGACCTCCCTCAGTGTCATTGAGGCCCTCCGATTCGGTGATCGAACGCTTATCATTTTCGGTGCGCAGCCCTTCGGTGTTCCCACCTGTGACGCCAGTGTTGGATCCGACATATGCGTTGACGCTGCTGATTGTCCCTACTTTGTCTCTCCTCCACGACGCCACGGTGTCGCCTCGTCGACATCGGGAACGGCATCGGTGGAACAGTTCTTTTTGGGCTACCTTCCTCCGCTTTCAGAGGAGCCCCTGGCTATTTTCTCCTTGGGACACAGGTATTTTGGTGATGTTGATGATGACATAACTTACATTAGTCAGCCTCGTCCTGAGTTTCATTGGGTGTCTAACCTTGGTGAGGCTAGAGGCCTTGATTCTTCCCCATCCTCAGGCTTATTTTCTCCTCCTAGCCTTGCTTCTGAAGCTAGCTCGCCTTTGCTGAGTTTTTGCGGAGATTTGCATTTGTTCTGGGGCTGCAGCTTCCTTCTGTGGAAGTTGCCATTGATCCCCTCCTTGAGGTGCTTCATCAGAGCCAGATGAGGACTGAAAATGTGCTCCACTTTAGTGAAGCCCTCTTTGATATTCTGTTTGGCACTTGGGCTAAACCCATTTCAGTCTATGGACTGTTCTTTCTGACTCATCTTTATTCTTCCTTCCATGTTTTGTTCAAGTTGCGGATTCAGTTCCGTGAGGGCTTCTCCTCAATGTTTCTGGTGAGATGTCTTCTCCCTCGCTTCCCTTCCTGGCAGCCGGTCTCTCTTTTCCTTCTCATTTCAGACAGGTTAGCCTGGTCGAGATCTTTCCTATGATCCAGTTCGCAGACCCTCCTCCGGGGATGGTATTGCTTGGTTATCTCATCCTAAGATAAGGAATCTGCGGCTAGTCGTCTCTTTCAGATGAATAAATTACTTACCTTTGGTTGCGCCTTATCTGGTAGAGACAAGATCTAGCCGCAGATTCCCTACCGACCCACCCATCCTCCTTGCTCTGTGAACTGATTCTCTCTTTCTTAAAGAAAAAAAAGTAATAACACACATATATATATACATATAAATATATATATATATATATATATATATATATATATATGCGCTAAAACAAATATGATCATTTTTAAAAAAGAAGATTCTTTTTGGGCACACTGTTTGCATTGCAGTTTCTATACATGGCTCTGCTTTTTTGCGCGAAAAGTAGTTGCGGAAGAAACTCACGTCTGCTTATATGTACTCTGCCGACGTCAGATCCGTTGGACAACGTTGTTAGTCGCTCAACGCCCTCTACCAACGCGCAAAGGGTACTGCTGTAGAAAAGTTTCCGAATCCAGTCTGTCACCGGGGGATAATTCTAAGGTAAGGAATCTGCGGCTAGATCTTGTCTCTACCAGAGAAGGTGTTACCGAAGGTAAGTAAATTATCTATTAATGTCAGAAGGTGAATACACAAGAGTAGTAGGAAACGCTATAAAGACGCACACTCACTCAATATTGTTTTGATATTTCTAATCTCGGAGGGTCATGCTACCCTAGCACCTTCTTCCAGTTGAGAGGTTTCATGAGTCCATTGGTAGCATACATCCAACCGGGTGTGTGACACCGGGTGCAATAACTGATAGTGTGGGCCTCCTGAGAGGGCATTTCATGTAATCTTTTTGTCCATATTTGATATGAAAGATAGTTTTATAGAAGTCATAAGGCAAAACAATGCATTTCGAAAAACTTCCTTCTTCATACGTTGAGTTTGCCCTTTCTAAAGAAGGTTTTTCTAAATGCATTGGGGCATATTAGGAAATTGATAAAAACTGGATATGAAATCATTCGACTAGCAATAGATTTTGTTTTATGAATTCTACAGATTTCATGTTTAATGTCAGATGTGTATAAGAGATTGAATAAAGGGATTTTTTAAATTAGCCTCTCAGAAGGCCCCCACTATCAGGCGGTGTACCTTATGTGACACATGCCATGTTAGTTGTGTGCTATCATTAGAAGGTAAACTGACTCACACAGTAGTGCACTGTTCTTGTCAGTAGAAATGGAGAATAATCTCCTATTCTTTCAGTCAGCTATGGTGTATTTGGACCTTGTTCTACTACCCTTAAAGTTATTTATCATATATATAAACAATTCCCTAATCTATGTGGTCTGGGGAGACCGAAAACAGTAACGATTTGCCTAATATGTTAAAAAAAGATACTAATATCATCCAGTGACATAAGTTTCTTATCGTGTGAAAACATTTTGCAAAACGGATTTCGTTTTAGGCCGAATAAGATGCAGAAGAGGCTTCTTTCTGTCTAATGAAGCAAAAAATCAACCCTGGGAAAGAAGTATGGTAATGCTAAACGTGTTGTTTGTTTTGTTGAAATAAGATAAATTTCTTACCTGAGGACTCTTTCTTTTTCCACTGGAATCTCAGCATAGAACTGAGATTCTCTGACACAACGGAAGTGGTAGAGTTCGGAAAACGAAAAGGGCGGGAGGAGAATGTTATGGCAAAGTAAACTCTAGTGCTTGTTAGCGTGTAGCATATGTTTCTCAACTGTTCCTGCTCATAGTAGGCTCCTTCAGCCCTAGAAAAGGAGAAGTCCAGGCCACACATTGAGAATGCGCTGAGAGTGCCGCTACTCTTGGGTGCATGCAATGACCGAAAACACTAAGGATGCCAGCAAGAGTGCCATATGGTCTAGTTAATTTCCATTTTTGCATCAAAGGTATAGTGCTGTTTAAGTACAGTGTTGTTACGCGTGTTATATTGCAATCTGATTAGGGCTGGAAAATTAAAGGTTAAGAACCTTTGTCTGCAGAAGAAAATATGGTATCCAATCTCCGACAGCTTTTCTCTTACTCCCATCCCACATGCTCTGTACTTCTCCGCACAGTCCATTTTGGTGGCAGTGGGGAGTATTCCTATGTTCTTAAGCAAGCTGGAAAGTCAGAGATTTAATTTTAACCCCATTCCTATTGTATCATCTCTTAGATATGTATGCCCAGCGAGTACATAGCTCTAGAGTAAGATTTAGCCACCTTTGCCTTTTCCTACCTTTGTAGAAGAAACCTATGCAAAGGTTACTTCACACTTCACTTTCTTGAGGGAAAACAAGGGGACCAGAGTCTAAGTAGAGGAATTAAATCAATAGGAGCAACATAATCCATTGACAGATGCAGGAACGTATCACTCTATGTCCCCTTCAAGGGCTTAAGGATCGCCTGATAGAATTCCAACTCCAGAGCAAGCTTGTAGAACCGCCTACTGTTAAACATAACTGCATCCTCAAAGGTGCAGAGCGCCGGAAGAGATGCGGCCTGGCAGTTAGAGTTGACGATTTTGGAACTGGGAATCAGGCTAAATTCCTACCTCAGCTCAACGTCCTGTGATTATGGGCGAATCAATTAATCTTCCTTAGTCTAAAAGGGAAAGAAATGTTCAGGTTCTGGTGCAATTACAATTCTGCAAAAATGAAGCTTGAAACTAATCACGCAGTGTGCTTAGTAAAAGTGTTGGCATAAAACTTAGTTCCCTGATGTTAAGACATGACCACATTCTAATTACTGTTATAACTACCTGAAGCTCATCCCCGTTCACCGCAAGTTATTTCTATGATATTGTTTTACTTTAGTTGAATTAGTCCTGTACTATGAGTCATTCTCTTTTATATAACGCCATAGCATACTTAAATGTCTATTAGCTGCATGATTTTCGTTGACTTTGAGGTACAACTTTAGACCCGACAAGGCGCAGCTTCAGTTAAGGCCAAGACTGTTGTTGATCGAGACGAGGTTGAATGTTCACAGCTTCCTCTTGCCTTATTTCAGGCAGATGGTCAGATTGAGGCTTCTGCAGCTGAATTGCTTAGGCTGAGGTTGTCTTATAGCTGACACATCTACTTACAGCTCATCGAATTTGTCAGAAATGTGCAGAACTCGAAAACTAAGAAAAATGAAATTTTTGCATTGGCTCTTGGGGAAGCCACTAGCATGAACGAGGGATTACATTCACTCTGTTGACATAGGTACAGTGAGAAACAGAAGCTTTTGAGGCCTAATGATGGTGAAGCAACTATTTCCAAATACCCCCCCTACTATGCTTAAGACTCCTCAGACTCGAGAGGTGGGAGAAGGAGTGGGCACAGGGGCACCTCTTCCCCCTGGTGTCCAGAGACAAGGGAAATGGTGAATGGATAGATGTATATCTTCTACCTCCCAGTGTGTCTCCACAAACACGAGGGGGGGAAAGGAATCATGGGTGATGTTCTCTTATCATCCCTGACCACCCGCCTCCCCCCACCCCCCCTGCTATTTACACACCAGCGACAAGCAGCATCTCCTTGCTGTGCACAACAGTGGCTCTGACAGAACCACTGCCAGTGGCAACTCTCTCATAGGAAGGGCAGAGCAGGGCCTTGGAGTGAAAGCCAGAGGGAGGCAGCAGATGGTCGTAGGCTGCCAGGTGGGGTTGTAGTATATGAGAAAGAGGGTACTTCTGATGTAGGTGGAGTAGGGTGGCAGGAGGTGGGTGTATATTTTCTTTAATACGGGAAGGTGCGAAGGCCAGAAGATGATTTGGTTTAGTTGGGATGGGTGTGTAATGCTGAAATGTATATGGCGCAGTCATAACTCCTCTTCCTACGCATAGCTGACTCATGAGAACAGCTTACAGCGAGGGTGCTCACGAGGAGGCATACACAACACAAAACTGTGGATTGGTATTAATAACTGTGAGACTTCCACATCTGGGGATCCAGGTGACGTCTTTGCTCCCGTTGTCTATGATATCGTTTGAAACCCTTCCCTCGGGAACACTTCCCTTTTTATTACCTACACATGCGTAATGCTATACGTTTTTGAAAGAATTCGGATTGTGATCTTTTCTTTGCGTTTCTTTTAAATAAAAGATGAATGTTTTTGACCTTCGACTTGCTCTCTTTCTCTACAGGGCATGCACTTAAACCCCAGGTGTCCTCCATTTTTACTTCCTTTTTAGACGGTTTGAAAAAATTCTACATCACAAAGGTAATTTTAATGCGTCATTCCTATCTAATATCCTTTATTTGTCTCTCACTGAACGTGCCATTTTCAACCCTAAACAAATCAAGTGACAGGAGGAAAGAAATATTGTATGCATGTAATATCGGTTTTCATACCATGTAGGTCTAAAATATATATGGAACAGAGCCAAACAATAGCACACATTGTCTGATCCATGGGTACACATGAAGGTTAATGATTCATTTGTAACAATTAAATACGTTTCATAGCTTGTAAATCCATTCACTTCCTCTTTATTTTCAGCCACTTGTATGACCATTTGAATTACAGTATACATATATTTAATTCCCTGCTTTTACTGTTGTTCCTTGTATGCCATGTAAAGGGTTGCAGCTCTGCTGCTTCCCTCTTTCAGTAAGGTTGTTTTAAACATAGCTATCAGATTCAATGGCTATCAATCAGTTTTATTTGCTAGAAATCAACCATTGTTGTTTCACCTATCTTCTTGCCACACATGCCATGAGTATGTTGCAGACGTACTTACAGAGAACCAGAAATCGTAGTGATGCTAGTATGGAAGAGTGAGGAAATCTAAGGTATTAATTGTCTACGCGAAAAGTAAATTGTGCACATAAACACACATGTGTCAGACATCCTTCCAACTCCCCCACACAGAAACACCGCCTAAACAAGGAATTTTGTACCGCTCATCCTCTATCGCAGACACTCATACACAAGTGTCAAAACTTATGTGGGGGAGAAGGTGTGCATCAACATCCTTTTGCAGAAACTCACGTATACCTTTACTTCCACACATGCAACACTCAGTTTGGAACCATGAAAAACTTATAGAATAAAGTAACCAATACAAATGACAAAACATTAATATTTGCATTGACTCTCACATCTGTCTGCACATATAGATTTCTGTCCAACACATGAAGCAGGCATAGAGATCCATATACCCCAATGTTGTTTACATAGAGTATAAAAATAAGGCAAACACACACAAAACCATGTTCCCACGCAGATTGTCACATTACCCACAAATGTACACGTCCCTCGAACATCTGTGACACCCACTTATCCCCTTTGTCAAGGTATGCTTTCATTCTCCATACTTCCACAAATACACAGATTCAAAGACAGATTCATACAATTACCTACTACCCATACTCAGAAACATTACCTTAAATCTGACATAGAAGCCAGCCCATATAATAATCCATACTTTTACTTCACACACAGTCCTACTTGTTAGCTGCAGAAATATTATGTTAGTAGCATGCTTTGTTGTAGATCACATGCTGTAGCTAATCTTCCTTATAGTTTTGGTTTCAGAGTATTACAAGTTGTTTACTTCAAGATTTATATTTAAGTTTTCAGAAAAACTCATGATCGGGTGACTGAAACCTACAAGCATCAGCGCATAGGTTCAACTTTAGATTATTTTTCCCAACATTGTATTCTGAGCTACAATTGGGTACTCTATTTTTGAAACCAAGAAGAGCCATACATTTCATGTGTTAATTGAGTGTCCATAACCATTGTGATCATAGGTAGGTTTAGTACACTAGCATGGAGATGAAAGATCATTACTTCTTGGACGCATAAGGCCATTGATGCAGATGAGGACTCATATATTTCAATAAGGGTTAGAGGAGGAAGCTCATTAGACAAATGACAAGCGGTCTGAACTAGAGTATAGAATGAAAGAAAACTGCATTGATACTGAGACTCCTCCTCAGGTTATATTAAACCTATCTATGTCCTCGGCTGTAGTCCCCATCTCCTGGAAACACGCAAAGGTGATTCCACTACTCAAAAAACCTACTTTGGATGATTCCAAGCCGGAGAATTTTCGCCCTATTTCTCTTCTTCCTCTGGTATCTAAAGTCACTGAATCCTCTATTAACTCCATTCTCACCACTTTCATAGAAGCCAACGATCTGCTTGACCCCTCCCAAAATGGCTTCCGTCCACGACACAGCACTGAGACCCCCCTTCTGGCTGTTACGGAACACCTGCGGAGCTCACTGGATGAAGGTCGTGCCTCGGTACTGATCCTTTTGGATCTGAGCGCTGCATTTGATACGGTTTCCCATCAGATCCTTCTGTAGCGTTTAGAAGATATTGGCATCGGCGGCTCGGCCCTGAGTTGGTTCTCCTCCTTTTTAGCTGAGAGATCCTTCCAAGTGATTGCCCCACCCCCCCACCCCCCTTTTGCTCTCAGAGGCACGCTGTGCGCCAAGGGGTGCCACAGGGCTCTGCTCTGAGCCCTAATTTATTCAATATCTACATTCGACTCCTGGCAGCAATGGCCAAGGACAGGGGCCTTACTGTGGTCTCCTATGCGGACGACACACAGTTAGTGGTTTCACTGACTGATCACTCCGCACAGGACGCAACCAAATTTAAGAACGATTTGACTGCTATTGTGGACTGGATGACATCTGACTGTCTTCAATTGAATGCCAGCAAATCTGAGATCCTCTTGCTGGGCAAAAACACTCATCTGTGGAGCGAGCACTGGTGGCTGTCCACTCTAGGCCCCCCACCTGCTCCCAAACAGACGGTAAAAAAACCTGGGTGTATGGGTCGATACTGCATTGACCTACCAGGCTCAAACAAAGGTGGTAGCCAGAATTTGCTTTGGGCTCTTACGCTGTCTCAAGCCACTGCTCGGATTCTTTGATGCCAACACTCGACAGGTTATTATCCAGGCCACTATACTATCCAGGTTGGACTACGCAAGCTCTCGGTACCTAGGTGCCAATAAAGCAGAAATACATCGCCTACAAAGGGCACAAAACGCTGCGGCTCGGATGCTCTTTGGCCTGCCGAGAACCTGCTCTATTTCAAGCTTTATACGCAGATTACATTGGCTCCCGGTGGAGATACTAATTAATTTCAAAGTCCTATGCATTGCCCATAGAATCCTGAATGCCCAGTCCCCCGATATTCTTGCCGATCTTCTCATGCCCTACACACCCAACCGCAATCTGCGTTCTACTGGTCAACATCTGCCGTGTGTTCCTCGTGCTACGAGTCCGGGTCAGAGGGCGCTCTTTTCGTGTCCTTGCTCCTAAACTCTGGAATTCCCTCCCTGTCAACATCAGAAGCATCCAAAATCATACATTATTCCGAAAGGCTATAAAAACATATATTTTTCCAAAGTAACCTGCTCCCTTCTTCAGCGGCTCCTTTGGCTCCTTGTTGGCATTGAGATCAGCGCTGGGACGCCCCTTTGCTGGGGCAGCTATGCGCTCTACAAAATTAATAACATAACATATTACCTACGGCATTCAAAAGGGGCGCTTAGATCACATGCCACTACCAAAATGGACCTAAGACTCAATCCAAATCTCGATTCCAGTCACCTGAGAATTTCTGAAAGCCTTTCTCGAGACATGAAGAAGTACAACCCCTAAAATGTAGTTGAACCGGAGAGAAGATTGGCTTAAAGAAGCCATATCCAAAAGCATACCCTCTTCAGATGCTGCATCAGAGCTAAGAGCATTGACAACGAAAACATCCTCAACACCAAAAAGAGTACAAGTGAATAATAGACCCTGCTTTTATGCTAACACACAAGGATGCAGCTGATAACATCTGTGACAAACAAAAAATGATATCGAAACATGCAATATTGTGGCAGTTGGAAAGAAAGAGGAAGAAATGCACAGAAAAACTGACAAAGGGAGGAAAAAAGCTATGGGAAAAGAAGTTGCAAAAGTGAGATAAATGGGTGGGGGGAGTGTCTGGTGATGGATTAAAGAGGCCTGAGTTGGAATCAAGGCTACGCAGCCTTAGTATGCAGCATACTAACATTTAGTAGTGGCGGTCGCACTCTTGTGAACAAAACTTTAGGCCGTTGCACTGTTGGACTTGGGAAGAAAATAGGCCTGGCTGCCAAAATAAAAGCGGCCCCCATTAATGAATTAGAAAACTGAAAATGTGTCCCACGTTTGCAGATTAGGGCAGCTTTTAACTTACAAAGACAGGCTGCATAAGTGTTTTGCAAGGTATGGGAATTGTAGTGAAGAGCTCACGCTGGGAAGTAACAGCAAAAAGAGAAGACCTGTAGCTTCCATCTGTGGCGGCAGGGATGGTCTTCTGACAGAAGGCATAATGCCTTGAATAGACTTCTTTTGGAATTAGATAAACAGTGAAGCTGGTGAAAATGATTAGAGATGAAAGTTCACCTATCTAGCCCAAGGACTAGATGAGCCGCTGCATTTTCTACCATCAGCAGATAACCTGGAAGGCCCACCAATGGAGACGCAGTAGTTAAGCTTGATATTGCTAGAGCTTTTATAAGACTTTCCTGGATGTAGACGGCAAGTATGGTAATTCTTTCTGATTATGCTCAATTACAAATGTGGAGGTTAAGATATTTTTGGCATCCTCAAAGGAAAGCTTTGGATCAAAAATTACCTCAAGGTTCCTCGCTTGTTGGACTGTAGTAGGAACAAGGACCAAGGGTCGGGCCACCATTCTGTGGTCCAAAGCAAGAGGTTGGCAAAGATGAGGACCTTTGTTTTGTCAGTATTAAGGGCCAGGAAGTTTATTTCATCCTGAGGGAAACTTCCTTGGTGCAGGCCATGAATCTTTGAGAAAAATGTGCTTTGTCACCATGGAGTGTAAGAATAATTGGGTTTCGTCTGCATATGAATAAAATCTCAGTCCAAAAGAATCAATCTGATGTGCAAGTGGTGCAACATATAGATTGAAAACCATGGAACTGAGATTGGATCCCTGTGGCACCCCTGAGAAAATGGACTTGGCAGAGAACCGAAAATTGCAGTAGGAGACTGCTTCAGTCAGCACAGTTTCTCAGTAAGGAGGCAAACTACTTATAAATCTTATTCTTAACACCAGCCATTCGAGCAAGAATGATGAGATGGGAAATGGTGTCAAAGGTGGCTGACAAGTCAACAGGATCAAGGCCACCACACCACCGTCATCTTTGGAAATTGACAGTCTTGCGAGATGAAATAAAGCTTTTGAAGTAATCCTGAGCTGTGGCGTCATCTTTTCAAAGGTGGCACATGATTTTGTTTATTTCTGTGTGTATGTAGAGAATGGGATGTGTGAGTTTCTGATCTCAGCACTATGTTCTTTCTGTATTCCAGAATGGGGGAATAGGTTTGTGTGGGAGGATTCTATGCTCTGGCAGTTGCTACCAGGACTTGGAAACTGTCAGTCATACGAGATGAAACAAAGCTACTGAAGTAATCCTGACCGGTGGCTTCATCTTATCACACAGATTTAAAAAAATTGTGCTTATCAAGGCAGTTAGTAAATTGGTGATTAACTACCAATTTTGTCAGTTTAGACAATAGAGGAAGTGAAGAAATAGGCCTATAGAGGGATCGACTTTAGTTTTTTTGTTTTTGTGTGGGAGTAGCGAGCAGTTTTTCAGGACAAAGGTACCGTCCATGGAAGGAGCAAGGAATTACAAAGAATGGTCAGTGACAGCAGTGTTACTGGTCCTTTTCTTTAGTTGTTGCATTGCACACAGATCAAGTAGGGAAGCATAGATAATTGAGAGCAACTTCTTCATTACCTGATCCATAGTAGCTACATCAAAAGAGGACCAGAATGTACTAACTATATCGGATGAAAATGAAGTGTCTGGGGGCACTGCAAAAGAAGTTTCTAACTGGTCAAAAGTCCCAATAAGATTAGCAATTTTGATGTGAAAAAAATGGGATAGATTGGTACATAATTCATGAGTGGGCTCTGTATAGGATGCATCCACTGTAGGTGATGCTGTATTTCTATAAAGGACTAACACTTCTGTCGTGGGATTTTCCAAATTGAGAATACGATCCTGGAAGTATGTAGCTCCTGCTGACTTGCCAATTTTTCATAGTGATGATGTGTTTTACTAGTAAATTAGATCTGAGAAGTCATCGTTTTTTCTTCCTTTCCTTTCTAGTTTTTTTGCATACCAATTTTACTGCTTTAAGTGCCTCTCTGTATCAGGAAGCAGAGGGAGTTTGGCGCCTGGTTGTGAATTTTTTAATGGAAGCAGAGAATCTATGGATCTGGTTATCCACTTGTCAACAGTTTAAGTGTTTCCTTCTGGGCCCTTGATGGAAAAAATAGGGCAAGGGTTGTCAGAAAATGTGGACAAAGGCTCTTAATTTATTTAGTCCTAGGATGGTATGAAGCTGATGACTTGTGGGGAAAAGATTGGACTTCAAACAAGGAAGATCAATTGATGGCCTGTCCATGACAAAAAAATCAGAAGTTTGAAGTTGAGTTTACCAGGAAGAAAAAAGATCAAATCAATGATGTGTCGAGCTTTGTGTATAGGGCCTGTTAAAAGTTGAAGTCATTCTGTAGGGGCATTCCTGCCACTCAAGTTATCTTGCACAAAGGGGGGCTTCGACACTGCACCGAGAACATAATCTTAGTAAAGCTTCTATCCCTTAATGTGGGAGGGCTCAACTTTAATATGAAACACTGTGTGGCATTTAGCTCTCTTTGACATCTGGAGGCAGATATAATTTTCCTTCAGAGTAACTCATCTGTGTGTAAAAGGCATGCCGATATGGTTTCAGACAAAGAGGAAATAAAATTAGCCGATAAACCTTGAGGTCTATATATTTATTAATTTTTAGCTTCTGTATTGAGGACCAGTTTTAGGGCTTGTGAAATAAGATTTTTCCATTTATTTTAAATGTCTTATTGTAATCTATCAGCTGGTTATTATATTGTTTTGTAATTGCTATAATTTTCATTAACCTAAATAAAGATAGTGTGCTGATGATGAAGAGTTGAGACAGCTAGGCTTTCTGCAGCTGAAGGGTCAGAGTCTTCCTTCATCAAGAAAAGTAGGATGTTAAAATCCCCCATCAATTTAATGATGAATTTATAGTAATTTCTATGTCTGTGTCTATGTAGGAGGGTATTAAGTTCTAGTCTGGTTTCTAGGATTTTGTTTTTGTTTGTTTTGATACATTTTTTCTCCTGCTGTAAAACAATGCAGGTCTCTGCTATAGTCATCTTGCCGACTTGGAGAATGGTGTTGCTAGGTGCTACGCCAGTCTAGAAGTGGGGTGATCATATTTAAACAATCCACCCCGTTGCTACTGTGTCACCTTTGCAGCTTACTGTTCATCCAGAGAATATATGACCACTTTTTGTGTGCCTGCATCGAAGGCATCTAAACAAAAGTATTAATTGTTTGTACAGTACAATGATCTTACACGTTCTACAGCTGTACCTGATGAATGAATGAATGAAACAGTATTTCTAAAGCGCCTGGTTACCCATAGGCATCCCCGCGCTATTGCCTGCGTACACACTGAACTATGAGCCGTACTTTAAGGAAAGAGTAATGTTTTAATCTGTCTCCGGAAAATAAGGTAGTTAGGTTGGGCACGGATCTGCAGGGGCAAAATGTTCCAGATTTTAGCCACATTATAAGTGAAGAGGCGGCCACCACTGCGTGCTCTCATTATTCTTGGTGTTGACAGTAGGTGTTTGGTTTCCGACCTCAGGACCCTATTTGGGCGGTACAGTTGGACAAGGGACTGAATAGCCAAAGATCCCTTACCTGAAAGTGCCCTGTGTGCTATGCATAATGCTTTGAACTGAATACGCTCACGAATAGGAAGCCAGTGTAGAGATGCTAAAGCTGGGTTAGCCGAGGAGCGCTTTGGGATGTTCATAAGCATGCGCGCCGCGCAGTTTTGAACAATTTGTAGCTTCCTTATCGAGGCGCAGGGGGCTCCGAGATATAGGACATTAGCATAGTCAAGACGGGACAGGATAAGGGCCTGGACTAAAACTCTTCTTGCAGGGAAAGGAAGTAGTGGGAGCACTTTACGGATCATACGCAGGATCCCATAGCAGCTTGCTGCTACTTTATGCCCTTGCTCTTTAAAATCAAGGTTCCGGTCGAGCCAAACACCCAGACTCTTGATTTGGTCTTTAGGGAGGGGGGTGGGACCAAGAGAGCTAGGCCAGAGTAGTCCAATATTTGCCATTTCTTTATTCCCTAGGAGCATTAGCTCAGTTTTTGACCCTTTAAGTTTCAAAAATGAGTCTTCCATCCATCTTGATACTTTGTCCAAACAGAGGGCGAGAACAGCGCAGGTAGAGTCCCGTTGGTTGAAAGAATCAACCAACTGGGTGATCCAATGAATCTTCCACTACTTTCTTCACATTTATTCTATTATTGTAAATAGTATTCTTTATTAGATTAGATTGTGGCTCAAATGTGTGACGGGGCCAGCCGTACAGATTCCTTTTCGTAAAGCTCTTTCAGTGGGTGTTGGACCACAGCCTGGAACTATGTTTCTCTTTTTTCTTGTGCATGCTCCTTCAGGCATGCTGCACAACAATGCATAGCTACATGTTGTTGGTATGCCAGCAACAGCGCCCACCAACAACAGGCTGGTAACCATACCTGTGGTCTATGTATGGTAACAAGCACACGTTTTTGTTAAAATTTCCGGTGACACCCCAGGCGCCAAGGTATTACCAGGCCCTCCATTCCCACACTTATCAACAGATGTAACAAACTGTCAAAATGAAGAAAAGCGCCTTTGGCAAGTACTTGGGCTAACTGAGGAGACGTGAATGTGGCTAGGGTAATCGTATGACTTCAATACAACCTCTTCATGGTCAATGTGATAGTTCATGATGATTATGCTTTGTATTAAGAAGTCTTGGAAATCCATTTCTCACTGTCCATATTAACTTTTTGAAATGTCCACATTTTAATTGTCCATAGACTGAATTGTTTTTTTGCAAGGCATTCTAATTGGTTGCTAAAGGAATTTCTAGTTGAAGCAAAGAGGACTCAACTAGATATGTAATTGAATTGGTAGCTTAATTAAAATTGTATCTCTTTAAATAATTGTCTCTCTTTGTGTAGAGGAATGTTTTTGTAAGCAATGACATTTTTATAGTTTATAGCTGTAGTTCTTCTTTCGAACGTAGCCGAGATAATAATACTTTGAAATGTATATTCAACTTTTTTTTTAACCTGTTTTGTCAGTTCATTTTGTTGTAATATTCTTGTTTTCTTTTCTCAGTTTAAAGGATTTGATCCCAATCAATTGTGCGTAGCTACGTTACTGTTTGAAGGGGACCGAGAGAAGGTTCTGCAACATGAAAAACAAGTTTATGATATTGCTGCCAAATTCGGGTATGACATCGAAAGTCTTACATTTTTGTTATAAAAAAGATTTACCCTAGCTCAAGTAATGCATCTTATTCACATAGACAAAGCAAATGACCTGTTAATCTCAATATAAGAATACTTTGCTTTATATCACATATCTATTTTCTGTAGAATCTAGCCTTTAGAATGTTAGTAAATGCAAGAGAGAATTTCGGAATTTCTTCAACTAAAATCTGATCAGATTGCCACCTCTACTTATGAAATCATTCACATAATTGTTGCTAAATCATCATACTGAGAAGTGTTGAAGTGGCACAATAAATCTCTTCCAACAACAACATGGGGAGTTTGCTCCTCAGTGCCCTTTTTAAGTTTCGCCCACACAGCACATGGGCTGTGCTGCGAGGCATATCGTTTACAATTCAGTGGGTTTATAATCTGCCCGCAGCATACCATTAGTTGCTTTCGTTGTTACTCTTATTTGCAGACTTTTGATTGCTTAACTCCTGTAGGCTTCCATTCCTTTTTTGTTAGCTCCTCCCTGGAGCATGAGCCAAGTACATGTGTTCTTCCTCATTTTTGTACTTTCTCGTCTTTTTGTAATGCACTACTTTATTTAAAGCATTTCTGTTTTCCCGATCGTGGAATGTGCATTCCTACTTTTAACACAGGCATATGGCTTCTTATTTATTTTGCTTTCACCCTATCTGCCATCTCTATTAACGCTTTAGTTTTTTACACCCACGACTGTACTACTGTACGTTACTCCTGTTAGGGAAACACTTTCACCCTCCCAGGAGCAAATGAACGAAACTCACCAGACACTGCAGGTTGCTCAGAAACAGAGTAAAATGTATTTATTGGTACCAAATGCATGCATTATCATTGCTGATCAGCAAGGAAGAAGTCAGGTCTCCTGCCTTAGGGGCTCTCAGACTGCTTCTTCCCAGAGTGACTTGTTTCTGGGTGTTATATGCATTTTGGTAATGCCATGTCAGCGGAAGTAGAATAAGGCACCAAGCCAAATATGGCTAACAGGGATGTGCAAGATCTGCACCATGCCAATTATAAACAGCTAGATATGAGCAGACCAGAAAAGGCTGGCTCGGCCCTGTGTAAGCAAATTGCACAACCAGATAAGGAAACCATCATGAAGTCAGGACAAGCAAAGTGACCTCTAAGGTGGTTCAAAATAGCTGTTGAAGCTTGTCCAGTCAAGATCAGATAGGAAGCCCTTTGGAGCTCCGGGCCTCATGTTAGTGTGCTATATCTAAGCATGATATTTTTGTAGTGCCTACATATGAATTTATATGGATATATGGGGAGAGGAGTTGGCCTAACGGCTTGGACGGTCGACCTCGAATCTGGGGAACTGGGTTCGAGTCTCGGCAATGACGCTGAACATCCTGTGATTCTGGGCAAACACTTCATCTCCCAGTGCCTAACAAAAATGAACGTGTCCTCATGTAATGCAACTGGTGCTATGTAAAGCGCTCTGATACCCGATTCGGGTCAAGTTCGCGCTATATAAAACTCTGTAAAAAAAAAAATATATATATATTTCAACAACTCCACTCTACTCCAATCTACTCTGCCATTCTACGCCATTCCACTCCACACCATTCTTTGCCACTCTATGCCACTCTGCTTTACGCCACTCCATGCCACGCCACTCCACACGATTCCACTCCACGCCTCTACTCTCTACTACTCCACTCTGTGCACTCCAATTTACTCTACGCCACTGTACTAAACTCTACTTCAATCTGTGCCACTCCACACCACTCTGCTCTATGCCAATGCACTCTACGCCACACCACTTACTCTCAGCCATGCTGCTGTACAACATGGCTAAAAGAGACAGACAAAACCAACATCTCTCACATAAGCGTACCCTATTGGCTTTGCCCAGGCTTGTTTGTGTGGTGGTTTTCAGTAACGTTTTCTGGTCTTTTTGTTTCTTTTTTGTCATTCTGTTTCATGAAATGACTTTTAAGCATACAACACTTAATACTGTGGTTATCTTCACCATGTTGAGAAGGTCAGAATGTCCGAAATTATGTGGAATAACATTACAATTAAACGTCTGTTAGTGCCCTAAACGTTCAAATGTTGAGCTCTTTAATGCTGTCAACATTTAATGTTCCTATGTAGTGCTCATATGGCCTTGAGGTAGCAGCTTCTGATTATTTAACTAAGAAAGTTTGACAGATCCGTAAGGTCTTCCAGCACTTTAAATATTTCCTGAAGTCTGATTTTAGACAAGTTCAGCAATGTCTCCAAAGCAGTGAATTAGGAATGCACACATGCCCTGATTTGCAGCTTTATTTTGCTAGTTAGTTTCATTTAATTAATATAAGCCAACGTTGGAGATTTGGTGAAGAAGAATGACCTTGGAGAGGTACTTATCTGAATTCTTGAAGCATAACATTTTGATTTCGACCCACTGCTTAGCTGGCAACCACTGAAGATGCTTCAGGGCCATTGTGAAACAATGGTTTTCTTTTAGATTAATTAAAACTTATTATGTGCTGCCTGGAAATGGTCCACCACTTTGCCACTGAGGCCTCCATTCACACTGTTGTAGTAGTCAGTCCAGGAATAGGCTATTCCAAAGGTGAGTGCAACTGAAGCAAATGTGGAAGAACATATTCTTTGACATGTTGCTAGTCTATGTGATAAAAGGCAGCTCAACGATGAAGTCGCAAGTCAAACTGACAAGGCAAAAATAGCTCATGGAGTATCAAGTCAAATGGAATTGCTGTGGGATTCCTGTTTTAGGCAGCATATTCTCTGTTTTAGATCAGTTAAGTAGGGAGAGTCGAGACACACGTTGTTGAGCACTTTATAAGATCCATTACTTAGAGCTGTTATCCAAAACCTCAGCTATTCTCATGATCTGGGTGTCTAAAGCATTTATATTGCATATATTCATATATTAGATATATACTGCATCTGAAGCTGACATTGCAAAAGGAACCACGTAATCATTAAACAGACAAGAAGCACCCAGATCTTTGCAGTACCTAATCTGTGAAGTTAGTGGAAATATACAAGTAGGACTTCCCACAGGACAGTGATCTGCAGCAGTGGCACAGAGGAGGAAGAGACTTCAAAAGGGCATACCTCTCTGTCATCTTCTGATGCTATTGCTTGTGTGGGCCAGGTCAGTGGGAGCCTAGTGGTTTTGCTGTCAGTGAAATGAATGGCTTGAGGTATAGTGTGTGAACTGGCTGTGGTTAGGTGTTGGGAAATACTGCTTTCCAGCAGGCAAGCTCCAAAATGTCAGACCATATTTCAGCTAATTAATGAAATATACTAGATTCATCCGAAAATCAAAGAGGGATATTTCTGGCCTGCTAAAGGTGATGGGCCCTCTTCCTACTTGGCTTGACTTTTTCTCTGTGCCAGAGGTCCTTGATACCCACGCAGTGGGCCCGTGAAGCTAGTCCTTGATGCTTTAGCTTTGAAGCCTGAGTAGAATATTCTTGGTTCTTTAGCCCCTGATCCCTTGGTTTGAAGTTCAAGGTTTTTGTTTTTTTACTGTGGAGTGTGTATTTTAGCTTGATCTAGTGGTTCTTGCTAGTGGATGTAAGTAGAATTAGGCTTTCCTTTGTCCACTCTCCAGCAGTTTAAGTTACAGCACTAGTTATTACGGGCACTATCCTTGGACTGAGCTTGGGTTATTTTGTAGCTATCAATTCTTCTAATCATGTATTGGCTCCCAGTAGCCTATATAAGGACATTAGCAGCGCGTCCATGCAACTAATTACAGTGGTATGAAATGGACTGTTCAGATTTTTAGTTACTGCAAAAGCTATCTTTTTAAATAGTATATATGCCTTTTAGTTCTTTAGTATTGTAACGTTTTGATGCAAACATATGTTTTCTATTTTTTTTACTCGGGAATGTGTATTGCAGCTTTATCTTGTAGTCATAACTGGTGGGTATATGTTTCAGCAGGTTTTTCTTTGTCCACTCCTCACAACTAACCATCATGTTTGAGATACACCAAGCAGATTTTCTTTGCTGAGAAAGCTATCTACTTTGAAAGTATATGGGTGCGTTTTAGCACACATATACTACCAAAGCTTTTGAAGCAAACTTCTTTTTTCTTTTTTTTACTGGAGAATGTCTATTGCAGCTAGATCTCCTAGTTTTCCACCATGGGTGTAAGAAGCTGCAGCTTTTCCTTTGTCCACTCACAGCTGTTAGCTCCTGCAGTAGTTGTGGGATCCATCTTAGAACTGAAAGTGGGTCATGTTCTAGCCATCAGTTCTTTCAGTCATGTGCCAGCTTCCTAGGGGCTAGATACTGATTTTGGCAGCATGTCTACACTTTGGACACAGAAAAGGAAAACAGCCTGCACCCTGGGAGTGGCAAAAGCCATACCCCCGGCCAAATATCCCAATCGAAATTAACAGATGGTACTCCTCCACTCAATTTTGTGACATAAGACCAAGGGTGGCTGAGCCACCTTAGGGTTTTGAATCTTTTCTAACTAACATCAAGATCAGCAAATTATCGTAGTCCCACGACTAGCAGCATTATTTAATGCAAGATCCCTAGCAAAGCATCACATACCAATTTGTGATCTTATTTTAGACTTTCATCTTGATTTGTTTTTCATAACAGAAACATGGCTCCTGTCGTCGCCATGGTAGCGATTTATCTTTCGTCTGCATCTTAAAGATTCCTTTGTTCCCATTACAAGCATTCTACAAGTAGAAGTTCTTGCACGCATTCAACTTTACTCCAACTTTGGTTTCTACCATCACATCTGTTTTGGTCTATCACCTTTCAGGGTCTACATCTAACCTTGGCAATGACTTTGGCAGCATGCATCTCCGTTGGCGCTTAAAGTAGCAAAACGTGTGGTATTAGGCAACTTCAATATTAAAGTAGACAACTCTAGCACTTCAACCACTAAAGGACTGATTAATTACTGTTTGATCATTGTATAGTCATTTGATTGATTTCTCTAAGCACACGGCTGGACACTGCATAGACTTATTGTTCATTAATTATGACTTTATAATACAAATTAAATGCAATGTTAGCAGGTCGGACCATTATCTCATTACATTTAGGCTGTCCTTTTCTGTGAGAGAAAATACATGTAGGACTAGTTCTAGTGAAATTCTTAAAAGAAAATATTCAAAAGTCCTGCTTAGCAACTGCTGCCTGCTTTTATCCTGGGAAATTCTGCATTTAGGAACTAACCTGAAAATCCCTGTGTGTGCATCTTGGGTTCACTTGAGAAGATTGTGCCGCCAACAAAAGTAAATGGGCTCAGCAGAACACCTTCACACCCATAGAATATGTAAATGCAGCTAAAGCTCTTGTATGGGATTGAAAAGAGCCTTGCAAAAAGATTATTATCAAGCCAGTAGGTCAAGGAACAAGCTAGTTATTAAAGCTTAAAAGCGGATGTTGAAATCTACACATTTTGAATTCTGTTCTGCCCGAACATCTTCTGGTAGGAATAAAACTAAAGAACTGTTTGACATTATCAAATAAAGAGTCCTATCCAGTAGCCTGTAATAATGCCACCAACTCTTCACAAGAATTTTGTGAAGCAGTCTTTTCTTAAAGTTTCAAAGAATTTACTTAAAAGCCAATTAAAACTTGGCTTTAATTTCTTCAGATGTCACACATTCTTGGAATATCAAGTCTAGCGGTCCCATGCAGCCTCTACTCCTAGAATTTAATCCAATTACTGAGTTAGATGCTACCCCTGTAAACCGGTCTCTAAAGTCTGGATGACCACTAGACACATTTCCTGCCAAGAGCTTTCATACAGTCAGTTGACATTATTGCACCAACCGTGGCTTCTGTTAATACCACCTGTAAGGCCAAGGTTCATTAATATTGGAAACATGCGCTGCTGATTCCTTTGCTCAAAACGACATTTGGAGCTGTATCCGTCTTGAGCCACTGCTAGCAGTTTCCAATTTGCCTTTTGTAGCTTAAGTGGCAAAAAAGGTGAATACGCAGTTTTCCACACTTATTGAAGTCAACAGCATCCTTGAGGAGAAGTGGTCTGGCTTTTGTGCTTATCATGGTGGTGAGGTAGCACTGGTGGCCTTGATGAATTAGTTATGGTTGACAGGATGTGGCTGTCCTTATCGTGTTGGATCTTTCTGTGGGATTCAACACGGTGTCTCATGCAGTCTGTTCAACTCCACTGCATGAGACTGTCCATGCAATTACACTGGCTTCCCTTTGACAAACACGTCAAATTCAAAAGCTAATGTATCTGTCACAAAACCATATATGGCAATTGACTCTCAAATATATGATAGCTAATTATTCTTTACTACCAATTTTACGACTGGCTTCGACTTGCCCATTAGCCATACCCAAGGTTCATATATGCAGAGTTGGAGCAATTTCCTTTTCCTTTGGGGCGGTGAGAATATATAGAATTCTCTTCTTCTCTAGTTGCTCTTCATTGCAGATCTTTTAGGAAATTTCTGAAAACATTTGTCTTTGATACCTAATTTTTGCTGGTGCTCTTTCTGAGCACTGTGTGATAAAGTTATCACTAGGATGCCACAGAGGTAATATTGCACTCTATAGTTAAAAATACAAACCTACGGTCTTGAACCTATTTCAGTTCTAAGTCTTCTGACGGGACCTTTATCACAGTTTTAGGTACACCAGGGACTACTCCATCTAACATTGTCGGGATGCCCTTGTCTGCAAACTTTCTAGTTTCTTTGAGACCAACACAGTCCTTACCAAACCCAGTTGATTGACCTTACCCCAGAAGCAGTGAAGGCGTATACCATACCCTTTGGGGCTGGGAAAACAGACAGGTGGTATCCCATGAATCTCTCCCAAACTTAACTGGAAGGAATCTATTTACGGAACAGACATTATCTGCCAGACACCACAGGTATATTTTGAGATCCCCTCACCCTTTCCCCAAAGTGCCACACACAAGAAATCTGAATGAGTGTTTTAGAAGCTTTTATCACAAGCCAGGCTAGTGCAGAGTACAAGCAAAAGCATAGTAACATATATCACTTGAATTCTGGTAACTAAAATGGACAGGAAGTAAACAGTATAAAAATAGGCTATATTATTTCCCTTCTTACTAAGTTTTAGCAATAAGAATAAGCACCTAAAAGTCCACTATTGAGAGGTGCAGTATATCGTCCTATATCTGTTTTGAACAGACAAGTTGTGTAGCCCTGTACTTTCAAGGCCTTGGCTCTGTCTCTGCAACTCAGCTTGTTTTTTGCCAGTGTCATTGACTGTGGCAAAACTAGCTGTTTGGATTTTGAAATGCTCCTCTCTGTCTGAGAGCACTGTAGGTGATGTATTTGTACTGTTTCTCTGACCTGTTGTGAGAAAGAGTCCCTTTGATTTGTGATGGAGTGTGAGAAGAACTTTATGGGAATTCTTACCCAAAAATATATTGGTATATTGAGGCTTAGGAAAGTGTGTCTACCCTTTAAAGTAGCCTACCCCTGATTCACTGGAGGAATGCTTGGGTGATAATCTACATGACTACTGTGTTTTATGTGACATAACCAGGAGTATTCAGATGTTATCCTATTTACAACTGGGAAACTCTTCAGTGTTGCATGTCCAATTGGCTTTTTCAAAAAAGGGAAGGCTAGGACACTGTGAGGCAGTGTCATATGGGAGTACTACCCCGTTTTATGTCCTGTCTGGCGTGGACATCACTCTGGTTCATACCCAGACCTTGGTGACTTCACTCCGGCTTTCGAGAAGACCCTATTCCCTGTGAACATGGAAATGGATGCTAGTTAGTTAGTTTGTTTTTTTGTAATCTTAAAATGTGAATTTCTTCTGTACGTAACACAACCTTTTAAAAAGGCTGCAATTTACTGATTCTGCATCTTTGATTACCACCGAGATGAAAAATTGATTTTCTGCTCTATATAACATATCTGACGTTTAGTATGGGCAGCCGATAATAACTTTGCAATTGAATTCTGTAAACAGAGACCCAGAGGCTGTATGTAGACGTACACACACACACACACACACACGTGCCCATACACACATTTCTGCCCAAAGTTGCTCACCACACCCACCTTTCTTCCCCGAACCCATCCCCCGGTTATTTAGCAATTACTGCCAAATAAGGCTGAAATCTCCCAGGACACCTTACTCAGCTAGCCCTTTTCACCAAAATGCCAAATCAGACAGTCAAAAGTAGAACTACCATTGTCTAAAGAGACAAAGGCAATGAAAGCTGTCATAGCACGGTACAGTAGACAACAGCAGTGGGTGGACTAATCTTCAGCCAACCTCAATCCTTACAGCATGGGAGTCTGGGGTCGTTTGTGTTTTTAGGACAAGTATATGGATGACACGCTGTGGTTCTTCGTAATTTTGGGGGAGAAAGTGATACTATGCGTGGGCATGTGTTTTAATTTTGTCATTCGCTATGTCCCCCTTCGAGCGTGCTGCAAGACTGCCCCTTGATACTATTGGCACATTTGCAAAAAGACCCTCGACTCGGCCCCAAAACTGTACTCTATTGCTTTGAATTAGGTACTGTTACTCATGTGAGTAACCCATGTGAAGTGCACCTAAAACTAATCTCAATGTCTTTTGAAACAGATGGTGCTCCCCCCCCCCCCCTTATCTAATAAGGGCCGTTCAATAGGCCCTTATTAGATAACTCAAGGCTACCTGACCCTGGACAGCAGAAAGTGATTCATGTTTACAATGGCAGACTCTAATCACCTCTAACCTGTAGATCTGAATGTTGATGGGGGAGTAATGTGGAACCCACTGGCCCCCTTCTTTGTCAACACTGTTAAACATGTCCAAGACCGCGCTGACTGGGAAGAGGAATTGATGATATGAGAGAAGGCACACAAGAGATATTGTTGGCTTGTAGTTACATCGCTCGTTGCGTCAGATGGAGGTTCGCTTGGATTTTATGCACTCTCTTTAGTGACAGTTTTCTTAATACTAAACACAACACAAGACTTCTGTTACCCTGCTCTTACATCAACTTTTTCCTTTACATGGATTTTTCATGAATATGACATTCTACAGAAAATGAGACATAGACATGATTTACTCTTTTAACCCCTTCGATGCTCATGACGAGCTCAGCTCGTCATGCTGCGCGGTTGGTGTGTGCGCATGACGAGCTGAGCTCGTCACGACCACACCCGCGATCGGAATGTCCAGCACCTGGGCGGAATTCCGATCGCGGCGAAGCGGTTAATTGTTGCATGATGGTAAACATTCAGCAAATCATTGCCACAGTACCTTTATCTTGTCCGAGCCAAAAGAATCGTCATGAGACTCGTCATGTTCCAATGTTCTATAGAAATTCTTAATGCTCCATAACTTCATACACTGATGAGAAAAAAAGGTTCATGCATGATCTGCATTTAGCACTACAGAGTCCAAGAGATGGTTGTTACAGAACACCTTTGAGAGCGTGGTAGAATCCCAGTGCGTAGGTCCAGGAGATGAGCCATATGGACCCAACAGGAGAGCCAGAATCCAAACAAATAATATCTGGCCTGAGGCTTTTTATGACAGCTCGGGGAGAGGCTGAATAATTCCAAGGATTCAAGGAATGTCTTTGAGGTGAGGCTGCAGATTGAATTTCAGGAAGCGCAGCAAACAGAAAACTGCTGGGAAGATGTTCTCAGCGTCTGGTATGAAAATAATCTCGGCTGGAGAGCCAGGAACCACAAGTGAAAATCTGAGCCCCAAGCAGAGGAACACCTGTGAAGAGCAGAAACGAAGCAGGGACATTCCTCTCATCAACAGGAAAGAAAGCCAGGCCCCTAGAACGCTTTTATAAGATCCAGGATCCTCAAATCCTACAGTGAGTCCTGGGATCATTTAATCCTGCCGCAGATCCTCAAGTGTCAGGATCCTTGAATCCTGCTGCTAGGCAGCCAATAATGCCCAGCACCAGAGGTGGAAGGGAGTGGGGGTGAAAACCTGTGACATGCAATGAAGTACAATAATGGCTGTATTTTAAATATAAATACTCCAATAATACTACCAAACATTGTAATTGTAGTCACCTTTTGCCCAGCCTCTCAAATCATTTGGATCCATGAACTGT
Source organism: Calotriton arnoldi (assembly GCA_963921515.1). Lineage (NCBI taxonomy): Eukaryota > Metazoa > Chordata > Amphibia > Caudata > Salamandridae > Calotriton > Calotriton arnoldi. The sequence continues at coordinate 4,612,077 of CAWUFW010000128.1, read as the reverse complement.
TTGATATTTAACAGTGCATTATTGTGCTCCATGCTAATGATTAAGGGCAACTCGAACTGGTTTCTGACAAGAGTGAGCTAACCAATTATTCTGTTAAGCAGGAAAATGCTGCCTTTTAGGCTAATGCTGTGAGAGGACAAGTAGGAGCTTGAGTACCTGTTTTTATAGCAGATCATACAGTCTTGGGTAACTGAAGGCTAAAAAGCATATTGGTGTTATGCCTACTCTAGATAGGCTACAACGCCATGGGGGGAAATGTGAAGATCCCACAAGTATAAGTGAATTGGCATAGGTGTGTGGCCACCATGTGCACCACTCCCAAAACATGTTTTGTTCGCTGCTACCAATTCTCCTCTTCGCTACAGCCCCTCAAATCTTTTTTGCTAGCGGTACAACATCTGATAGAGACTACTAGCCGCAGATTCCTTAACGTAGAATTATCCCCAGGCGTGAAACTGGTCCCGGAAAACTTTCTTTGCCCCAGCATCTCTGCGCGCCGGGGGGCGGTACCACGCGACTCCGCCCTGACGTCCGCGGGCGTGACGTCAGCGAGGTCACATAAGCCCAACCCCGGCGCGCTAACATCAGTTTTTTTCCTTTTCCGCGTGCCACGCGGATCCGGATCGTGTGGTGCCCCTTCAGGGTCCGCTTGGCCCTTCGGTGCTGTTGGCGGCTGGTCCGCCCCTCTGTTTTGACTTGTGATTTTGGCTGTTGGTAAAGCCGTGTTGGTCCTGAGATTGGGCCTTCTGTATCTTCTTTTGTTAGCTGATTGGTAGGCCGTCTGCGGTTTTGTCCGCGGGTCTTCCTGTTTTGCCCTCTTGACGCGGAAATCTTTTCCTAAGAGTTCCCATGTTTTCCTTGGGACGTGTCATGCCCTAAGTGGGGTACTTGTAGCTATTACATAGCTCTGTCCTACGTTGGGGAGGTGTGGATGCCCTTTTTCGGGTTCCTTGCCTTTCCTGGCATCACTGTATACCGCTGGTGCAGTCTCTTTGCTTGTCTTGTTGCAGCTTACGCGGCTCCAACGTCTGTCATTCTCAGTGTTCGCTTCATCGCTAGCCCAGCCTGGCATGCCGTCTACGGCATCGTGCTGTGGCGTTTCCGCCGTCCTGTCCGGCGTTTTGGCCTGGTCCTCTGTCTGGTGTTCCAGGGGGGGCTACGTTTCTTCTGGCTTTCCTGTGCTCTGGTTGCCGGTTGGTCCGTCCTCCGTGTCTCTCCTCTTTCTCTTCTGCCTGGTCCCACTTCTTTCGTGGGCCGGTGTGTGTCTCTGGCACGGCCCCCCTTTGGGGATTGTTCTGGATTTCACAGGCCTCTGCCCTCGGCTTGCGCCGGGCTTGTTCTGGGTGCACTGCTCCATGGTGTTGCCGGCTGCGCATGCCTGCTCGTTATGGTCCACCACCGTGGCCCTTGGTGTGTTCCCTTGTGCCCATGCCTCTTGTTCTGCTGGGGCTTTGCGCACCTGTGCCTTTCTTCTTCTTCGCCTGCGCTTTTTGGCTGTGGAGCCGCTCCTGCCTTGTCCGCTGCCTTGAGGCTGATGCCTGTTCAGCTGCCCCCTGTCGCTTTGTCTGTGTTTTCCTACGGCAGGCTCTGCCTCCGGTTCTACCTCTTCTCCCTGGAGTTTGGGGTGGTTCTGTTCTTCCTTGGTGCTCCTCTGGCGCTGTCTGCCCCTACGGGGTTTTCTGGCGGTTGTACCTTGGATGGTCTTGGGTTTTCCTGGCCTTCCCTTCGCCTCGCTCTCGCTTACTTCTGCTTGGTGAGGGCTGGGCCGCCCTTCTTGTCCCTGTGACACATCCCCTGCGGGGGCCCTGTGTTTCTTCCTACAGGGGAGGTTCTCTCGCAGGCCCTCTTCCCCTCTGGGTATGGCTAGGGTATCTATTCTACGTTAAGGAATCTGCGGCTAGTAATCTCTATCAGATGTACGAGTTACTTACCTTCGGTAACGATGTATCTGGTAGAGACGATTCTAGCCGCAGATTCCTTCACGACCCGCCCTTCCTTCCTGTTCTGCGAGGACCTTCTGTTTGGTTTTCTGCACTCGCCTCCCTCCGGGTGGCTTGCCTTCTGTGGGGGTATGCTTCGCCTCCCCCCGGACGGGATGCTTTGTTCTGCTTGATTGTTCCACCCTTCCTTCTGATCCGAGGTCGGTTGGTTCATGTGTGCGTCTGCCTTTCTCCACTTTGGTTTTTTCTCCAAGTGTAGGGGCCTCCTTGACTCTTCTCCCTTTGACTGGCTTGGGGTTTCTGATTCCTTTGCAGTTCTCTGCGTTGGGTTTTTTTTTTGCTTGTACCTCGGCCCTTTCGCTCCTTTCAGGGGATGCGGCCATCCTTGATGGTGTCGTCTGGGGGTGAATTGCTGTTACTCCTCTGTTTCGGGCTTGTTGCCCCTTCACTGTTGTGGATTGTGATTGCAGATTCTCTCTCTCTCTCTCTCTCTTCTGCTATAGCGTTTTTCACATTTGTTCTGCCTCCAGGGGGGATGTCGCCTTAGCTTGCAGGGTTGCTCCTCGGGGCAGTGCTCTGCTCTTTCCCTTCTATGGCTTTCGCTGCTGTGACTTTTGGTACCTTAGTGCTTGGCACTTTTCCAATTGGTGCTGTTCCTCACCTTTCGTTTCTCTCTTTTTCACTGATTTTTCGCACACTGTTCCCATAATCTCCACAGTTTTGTTTGTGATGGCTGCGCATTGTGGCGTGGAAAAGTTCTCTGAAGAAAACTGATGTCAGCGCGCCGGGGTGGGGCTTATGTGACCTCGCTGACGTCACGCCCGCGGACAACGTCGGGGCGGAGTCGCGTGGTACCGCCCCCCGGCGCGCAGAGATGCTGGGGCAAAGAAAGTTTTCCGGGTCCAGACTCACTCCTGGGGATAATTCTACGTTAAGGAATCTGCGGCTAGAATCGTCTCTACCAGATACATCGTTACCGAAGGTAAGTAACTCGTACATCACTACAAATAGATGTGTAGCATGCATTTTTATTTGTTTTGGTAATGATGCTCACAACACAGGTCTTCCTCTAAGTTAAAATAATCCTGTATTGCGCACTAAGGTGAATTAAAGCCTGATAACAAGGATTTTTCCATTCTGTGCAGTGTGTTTAACATGACCTTGTGTAGTTACTCTGATACCGTACCAAAGAAGATACATCAGGTAGCTGCTTCCATGCGTTTCCTGAAACCAGAGTGAGGGATTGTTTACTTACCGTGACTAACGAGTACAGGAGCTGAGCATGGAGCTCCTCCTCGCTCCAAGCAGTAAAAGATATGAAATGCAGAAGGCAAGGCAGAAAAAACAAATTCTAGAGGGATGCTGACAGGCGATTATATTCAGCGTCCAGCCTAATGACATAAGGCAGTGGTTCTTAAGATTTTAGCTTCTGTGGACTCCCACTTAATCATCACTGGAATCTGGGGACCCCCCACTGATTCATTACTGGAAACCGCTGATCCCCGCGGAGTCATCATTTGAATCTGGTGGCCTTTCATAAGCAATTTTGAAGATTTGAACTGCAGAACAGTACACGAAAATACAGAAACAAGTATTCATCAAATACACAAATGATTAAATATTTTATTTAATTCACAAATATAAATAAAAATTAAGTTTTAATGTGAAGTTTGGAGTGTTTCTAAATTCAATCAAGGCCTCCCATTGCCCATACAATATTCCTGTTAATTTTTAGCCTCCAATTTCAAATTCCTTCACATATACAGAATGTTTTTAAAAAGTTTATTATTTAAGTACACTTTAGTAATCTGGTAATATTATTTAATTTCCTAAACAGTCGTAGGACCTCCCGAGTAGATGTTGCAGACCATCAGGGGTCCTTATACCACAGGTTAAGAACTGCTGGCATAAGGTATGCGTGGGGGCTATGCGACCACCATTCAACTCTAGAATTATAATAGCTATAGCCAGATACTGGTAATTTAGATAGGGTTTTAGACTAATTGTGTTGGGCTGTGTGATGAAATTTGATTGGAGTAGATTTCCTGTTTAGTTCTAATAACTGTTTTATTTGCTATGTTGTTGATTATTATGGAGGTTTGTACTCTCATAATTGTGGACAAATATTACTTAAGAAATAACTAACTTATTATAAGATACCAATACTTATGTGAATGTGTGTTCATGTATATGAAATACTTTCAGGATTCAGGATGGGACTCCTCAAAATCACCTACAGATGACGGATCTCTGGCAGGTCTGTCTGACTCCTAACGTCCTGTTCAAAGTAGGTTAACTTGTGGGTGGTGGTGGTGATACACTTCTGCCAGGTGTCCGTTTCTCCAAAAAGTCACGTTATCTTTTTCATGCTTCGGAATTCTACTGGTGTGACCACAATCATTTAAGAGAACGCCAAAAATGGGTACCACTTCATAGAAATCTAGATATAAGGATACTTGAGGCCCCAGCTACTTTAAAACATGTCTAAACATTCATGTTTCATCAGACTTACCCACTGCTTATTTCATTTTCTGAGGTATTGTACTGACACCTGTTATTGACCAGTGTTCTTTCAACAGCAAGAGACTATTTTGACAGTATAAGTTGTGCTTTTCAAAAACAATTTAACAAAACACCGGTCCTCGCAAGGGATAAAAAGACACTCTGTTTGATAGGTCTAACCGCAGATTCCTCACCTTCGGTGTCGCCGGGTCGCCTAGGACGGTGAACATACATCCGTGACTCGCTGGCCAGGTCTGCCACAAATGCCCATAAAATCAGGCGGACAACCCAAGAAATAACATGGGCCGCACCACAACATGACGCTCCCTTCTGATTACTGAAAATCTGGACTTCTGTGATGCAGATCAGCGCGTTACAGCAGAAGGTCTGTATAGCGGTGTGAGATGCTGGGCCTAGGAGACTCTGTCCTGCAGAATGCAAGGAGAACTGGACGAGCAAGAAACAATGTAGTGGCCAGGAAGGTTAGTGGGGTTGCGGTCTCCCAGGTCTGGAAGGGGCCTGTAGAGTACATTTTATTGAGTGAAACAAAGAAAGAGCTGGAGGAGCAGGCCTTGAACAAACAAACCACTGACCTGGCGGGGGTTAAGAAATCGCCTATAGATGACGGGTGGGTTTGTCGCGACTTTCCCCATGCCCAACCATCAGTCCTCCTTGTGAGAGATCGATCCTGCTAGTGGGGTCCTTACGGGGAAAAGATAGCAACACGGAGTGGCTAAAGCCCACTTGAGCTGCTCTGAAGATGTAAGGAAACACAGGGAAAAAAACGGGACTCCCCCCTCCGCTTGGTCACAACATAAGAAGTGAGAGCCTGCTTTGAGTGGATATTGCAGGGTACTAAACTGTATAAATGGGGACCTTCTAGTGTACAGCAGACACTGAACTCAACTTGCAAGGTGAGGATTCTTCCGGGGCCTGGAAAGCAAGAACCCTTGGAGTGAATACACCCTCCTCCGAGAAGATCACACAATTTATCGCCTGGCCTAACTAAAGAGCACTAGCTTGCCACCTGGTCTACAGCTCTGAATGCCATATCCTGAGAAATACAAAGGACAGAAAAGCTTCCGGGAATTCTAGAACGAGACAGAGTATTAAAGAATCACGACATGCCCTAGGAGCGGATGTTGAACAAATAGGCCTAAGTGCTAAGAGTATATGACCTGGACAATGTTGTAATGGGCTTTCTTCCTACTTTGGGCTTGGCTGCGTCCGGCCCCAACATTCTGTACTTTTAGAACGTTGCTGTTGCGCGGTTCGACCATTGTCAGTTGGTGTTTGGCTGGCGTTGGTGGATCACGCTACGTTGCTGCCTCTGTGGAACTGTCTGGATAATATATTCGTGTTCCAGCTGCTTTGGTGTACGGTGTCATTACTACATTTTATTGGCGACGATCGCCAGCCATATGTAGTGACACCTGGGCAGCGCGTAGCGTGGATGGTGGACGAGCGTGGCTACCTTGTCGTCCTGCTGTGAGGAGTCGCCCACCTGTGATCGAGCACTCATGTCGGAGTGCTGATTGTTACTGGCGGAGCTGTGTTTCGCTCACCACATAAGGTGTGTAGTGGTGGAAAACGAATTGTTGGGAAGAGGAGCCGCGTTTGACACACTATAAGCAACACAGTTTCAGTGTCTCTGCCAGTATTAATCCTGACGCAACTGCTGAGGTGAGGCTATGTGGTAAGCCGGCGTCCGGAGAAAACCCTATAAGGTGCCGTGTTTACATGAAGCTGCTTTGTTCTCGTATGTCAATTTTATTTAAAAAAAGGAAAGTCTCAGTTAAGCTTAGCGGAGAACAAGTGTTTTCAGTCAGTGCCTGTTTTCTGACTAGAGTACGACGCATTCAGTGTGCCACATGTGGAGGAGAAGAGTATGCTCTACATCGAGGTGAGGGAGCGGAAGGACAGGGCACATACTTTCATCCTGCGCGCTTCGGTATTCTCACAAAGTCAAAGAATTTTGTGTACGCAGCTGGGCTATTGAATTTTAACGCTTACCTGTGTCAGAAGAAGCCTCTATTTATCTCTCCTCAGCTCTTCGACATCGTGTGTGATCCTTCCTGTCACGTGAATTATGAGTTAAGTCTCTTCAGGCATTGAGAGCCCTCTTCTGGCCACAGTCAATATTGCATCATACCTTGTTTCACAGCTCGTGTGTTAGTAGTTTGAATTACTGCATGTACTTTACCTATTATGCTCATTGTCCAACTTTGACCATTTTCTGAGCTCTTTTGTTATTGTTTTACGCCAACATCCACAATGGCAGTCTCTTCAATAGTAATTCCTCCATCTTTCATTGCCCAACCTGGGCAACCGTCCATGCCTTGGGAGGAATGGATTGACCTTTTCGAAAACTACATTGTTGCTTTGGATGGTCTTGAGTTCTCTGCTGAGAGGAAGAAAGCGCTCCTCCTAGGTACGATAGGGAAAGAAGCTCATCGCATTTTCAAATATTTACCGCAGATGCTTGGTAGTAACAATCAACCAGTGGAGGATGTGTTCTTGGAAGCCAAGCAACGCCTTGAAAAGAGGTTTGCAAAAGAAGAGAACATCGTGCTGTCACGTTTCAAGTTTTATACAATACCACAAAAAGCTGAGTAATCAATGGATGAGTTTGTCTCTGCCTTACGTGAATTGTCCATCAAGTGCAACTTTGGTCAAATGGCAGACGAACTCATTCGTGATCAATTTATTGTTCATTGCCACAGTAAAAAGGCACGAGCGTTTATGGGCTGCAAAAAACCCCACTTTGAAGGATGCCATATCAATTGCCAAAGTTGTTGAGGAGTCTGAGCGTTGCATGTTGGCTATGAGTAAAAAAGACTGCAATGGAGGAGGTTGCGGCCATTGGGAGAATGGACTACGCAATGAAGAGTCCGAATGATAAGTCAAGTTCTACATTTCATAAAGGCACCAAATCCAGGGGCTGTGCTAGATGTGGTAGTTCTTTCCATGCGAGTGATTCCAAATGGTGTTTTGCTTCTAAACAGGACTGCAGGAAATGTGGACGCAGAGGTCACTACGCCCGGATGTGCAAAGCTTTGGACAGGTCCAGAGTTGCTGTCGCTGAGGACTTGAGTTTGGATGGAGATAGCGAAGAACGTGTGTTGGTGGTTCTCCCAGGCAGCGGCGCAGATTGTAAGAAACAGCGCCCTAAAGCTTTCTTTGGCATCCTCGGGAAACAAGTGGAACTGATGGTTGACTGTGGCTCTTTGTACACTATCGTGCCGAAGTGGATGTGGAAAAAGGAGTGGCCGCAGGTTTCACTCCTACCTAAGGACATCGATCCTAGAGGGTACCAGGGGGAGTCCATAGATGTTCTGGGTTTCTTTACCGCTCCCATATCTTTTAAATCAAGACAAGTTGTAGGCAAAGTCTATGTTGCAGAGGATGGGCCTCCAATCCTGGGTTGGGGTCACCTATTTGATCTTCACATCGTCATTGACCCACATGCTGAGGGTCAAGTCCTATGCTTGACTGATGTGTCCACTGAAGAGGTTTTGAGAGAGATGGAGGGTGTTTTTGGAGGCGGTCTTGGTGAATTGAAGGGGTACACTCATAGAATTGTCTTGAAAGAGGGCACCGTTCCGGTCAAACATAAATTGAGGAGAGTACCTGTCATTGTAAGGGATGAAGTCAAACATTTGTTGAACGAAATGCTCAATGATGGGGTCATTGAACCGGTTGAGGCGTCTGAGTGGGTCTCTCCGGTTGTGATCACCAAGAAAAGCGATGGCAAACTTAGGTTCTGCGTGGACCTTCGCAGTTTGAACCAATATGTTGTTTCCGACACCTTTCCCCTTCCTAACATTAATGATATGTTACTTTTGATTGGTGGTGGTAAGTATTTTTCAAAACTAGATTTGAAAAGTCCTTATCACCAGATTAAGTTACATGAAGAGTCAAAGGATCTCACGATATTCATTACCATGGAGGGCACATTTAGGTTTAAAAGACTGCCTTTTGGGTTGTCTTCTGCGGCCAGTGTCTTTCAGCGTATCATGACTGATGTGTTGAGGGGCATTTAGAATGTAAAATTCTTTCAGGACGACATCCTTGTATTCGGGGAGTCTGTTCAGGTCCACAACAAGATTTTGAGAGAAGTTTTGGGCAGGTTGAGGGAAGCTGGTTTGACTCTCAGGAAGGACAAGTGCAAGTTTCTTGTGGATGAGATTGAATACCTTAGCCACACCATCTCAGGGCAAGGTGTTCGCCCCAAAGTTGACCTCATTGAAGCTATACGTGATGCTCCTGTTCCAAACGACAAAGACCAATTACGGTCGTTCATGGGACTAATAGAGTATTATGCCAAGTTTGTCAGTTGTTTTGCCACCAAAACAGAGGCTCTAAGGTCGTTGTTGAAGAAGGGGTGTTCCTTTACTTGGGGGGGATGCCCAACATGCTGCTTTTGATCTTATCAGGAAGAACATTAGTGAAGCTGGTGTTCTTGCACCATTTGACACTCCTCTCACTACTTCTCTAACAGTCAACGCCAGTGCTTGTGGGTTGGGGGCTGTCCTGTCCCAAGTTCATAAGGGGTGTGAGAGAACTGTGGCGTTTGACTCCTGCTCCTTGTCTGATTGTGAGTGTAATTACTCAGTCATTGAGCGTGAAGCATTGGCAGCTGCATGGGCTGTTGAACATTTCAGGACTTTCTTGTGGGGTCTTGAATTTTGTATCCGCACAGACCACAAGCCCTTAGTAAAGGTGCTGAGTCCAGGAGACGCAGGTAAGGGTTCAGCAAGGTTAGCTAGACTTGCCTCTCATCTACAAGAATTCAGGTACAGGGTGTCTCATATTCCAGGGTGGAAAAATGCTCAAGAAGACTGCCTGTCTCGTTTGTCCTTGAAGAACAAGGGGATCCGTAATGGAAGCTCTGTATGGGAACAAGAAGGAGCAGTAGCCTCTTTGGGTGATGTGTCTGAATGCGTTGGAGGGGCATTCTCGGCGGATGAATGGAAGGTTTGCATGGAACAAGACTCTACCCTTAAAGATGTGGAACGCATGTTGGTCTTGGGTGGTAGAAGAGAAAGTACTGTAATCCCCTCAGTAAGACCTTTCTTAAAAATCTTGGATGAATTGAGTGTTAGCGAGTCCAAGGTTTTGATGAGGAATGACAAATTTGTAACCCCTTGCGGGTTAAGGCAAAAGATAATTGCACTTGCTCATGAGGGTCATCTAGGGCAAACCATGACCAAGAAACGGGTGCGTGAAAATTTCTGGTGGCCGAGCATGGATGAGCAGATTAACTCTTGGATTGTTAATTGTGAGGTGTGTTTGGAGAGTAAAAAAAGGCTCAAAACCGGTTGTCAGGCTTCTATTGGGCACATTGAAGATCCTGGATTGTCATGGAGTACAGTTTGTTTGGACTTCATTGGGCCCATGCATGTTGTAGACGAGAGGCTAAGAAATGCTTTGGTGATGGTTGATGTCCACTCCACAAATGGCTTATTGTACGATTTATGTCAGAAGTCACTACTCGTAGCACTATTGAGCAGCTCAAAGTTGTGTTTCAAGAGGAGGGTCTACCTTGTACTCTTGTAACGGATAATGGTACCCAACTTGTCTCTGAAGAAATGAGGGAGTTCCTTGATAAGTGCGGTATCACCCATCATCGCACAGCTCTTTTTAACCCTCAAGCTAATGGCATGGTAGAACGTGCCAATCGCATGGTCAAGGGGACCATTACCATGGCCATCCAGTGTGGTAAGAACGTAAGAGACTTAGTTGATGAGATGGTGTGGGCACATCGCACGACTGTGCATAATGTGACTGGTTTTTCTCCTTTTGAGAAAATGCGTGGGAGGAAACCTGGCACCAAATTCCTACCTTCATGGCTTGTTTCTCCAGTTTCTACAATTGTCAAGGAAGTTGAGCACAGCTCAAATGCCTTGTGGGTCTGCACTGGAGACTTAGTAAAAATCAGGCACGGTAGAACAGGCAAAGGCCTGTCCAAGTTCTGGGGGCCCTTCAGAGTTAAGCAAGTGTTCAGTAACTATGTTGTGCTTGACAATGGTAACAAGTGGAACAAGCATAAGGTCGCTTTGTATCGCAAAGGAGGTGTTGTGACAGCTAATACAGGTGGTCAAAATGTTAGTAGTTCTAAAAACAATGCCAATGACTTCTGGCTCATGAGTGATGTTGATATCGGGGCCAACGAGTCTTCTGGTAGCAGCGAGAGTGGTTCTAGGCATTACTCTGGGGGAGTTCAAAATTACCTTCCCGGTGCCTCCTCAACTCCTTCGGGGTTTGAGTCTTCACGCCCCTGCCGAGATCGCAGACTGCCTTGTTATTTGGCTGATTATGTACTTACCTGATTTTTGCTTTTCTTTCTTTATGTGCATTCCTCCTCTTGTTTCCTTTCTCACTGCTCACCGCCTGCCTTTTGCTCTCTTTTTGTTTTGTGTAGAAGGGAGGGGGGGTGTTGTAATGGGCTTTCTTCCTACTTTGGGCTTGGCTGCGTCCGGCCCCAACATTCTGTACTTTTAGAACGTTGCTGTCGCGCGGTTCGACCATTGTCAGTTGGTGTTTGGCTGGCGTTGGTGGATCACGCTAAGTTGCTGCCTCTGTGGAACTGTCTGGATAATAAATTTGTGTTCCAGCTGCTTTGGTGTACGGTGTCATTACTACAGACAACCAAGAAGACAGCATAGAAACCGCTGATCAAGTCAGAAAGAGAGCTATCTGAGATTGGACATGGCCTAACTACTCTAGTAGAAAAATGTTGTACCAGAAAAGACACTGTATGCATCAGGGGCTTTACGAAGACAACAGAGAGCTTAACAGTAATACACTATATATAAACACTCTGTGCAGGCTTTGGATCTCACACAATTCAAGAAAGTTGATATAGAACAAGCCCTTAGAGCAGTGGTCTTCAAACTCTTTAATGCCGCCTCCCCCCTCCCCCACCATGGAAAAAATAAAATAATCGGGCCCCCCTCATAATTTTTCAATTCTCTTTTATTAAATTGTTTCTATTAAAAGTATCAACAGTATGTTGGTGGGGGATTTGTAGAATATTTGGAGTCCCTTCCCTCTTGACTCATACTCTCATCTAGGATATAAAATACAAAAGATGTCAGTGATGGCCCATTACAGAGTATAATGCTTCTTTTGGCCGGAGCCTGGAGCCCCCCCTGGGATCACCCGAGGCCCCCCTAGGGGACCTGCCCCCCAGTTTGAAGACCTCTGCCTTAAAGTAAGACCGAAACACCAATAGCCCTCCACTAGATCAAGAGACATAGTAAAGCTCACCTCCTGCCAGCAAAAAGAATGGCTAAATAGGGGAGTCTGAGGTAACACTAATGAACAACCAGGGAGGGAAAGTCATACTGCTACAAGACTTGGCCCCAACTATATTGCATAATGGAAAAAAGCTGTGGCCAGTTGTGGAAGAACTGAAGAGGCGAGAGCTGCAGTTTTAATAGACGTTTCCACGTGGCCTTCAATTCCAGCTTGATGAAGAAACCAACACATAACAGCAGTGTATTAAGGAAGCCAAACCCTGCTAGTGCAGATCTCGACAGAACAAATGGAAGAGAGGCAAGCTGAAGCAACATCGCCAACAAGACTAACAGAAGAGAGATGACAAACATAAAGGATCAGAGAGACCTGGGTGGCTCCTAAGGAGCCCACACCAGACCTGGCAGACGAGGTTCACTGGAGTGTAAGAATACAGTTAAATGTTTGAGGAAGAATTCCATTAAGTGGAACCCAGCAATGGCCCACTATAAAACAGCTGTTTGACACAAGAACCCCCTCTAAACTACTAAGAGACACTTAACCGCAAACCGAGCACTGCTGAGTAGATTGAAGGCGACTCAGTTCAACAGCTTGAAACACCTAGAATGTATGTACCAGTTGTGATACATCTACATGCTCAAATGAGCTTTGTTTGGGAGCTGGCTATTGTTTTGGGGGGGGGGGGAGTTGGATGGGGAAAGGGATAGTTTTAACCTACGGGAGCCTGGTCATAGGCATAAACCCATGTACTCTAAATTTGTTAAATGGCACTGATGGGAATTAAATTATTAACCAACAGAGCTAGAGCCCTAAACTGGCTTGTGAAGCGATTAAGAATATACACTAAGCTAGAGGAAATAAAGGCTGAAGTCATTTTTCAACAAGAAGCATACTATGAGAGAGGGAAATCGCTTAGATTCAAGAAAAGACACTATAATCGCCAGATCCATTCTACTGCATTAAATAAAGCCGAAGGAGTGGCCATCCTATTTAGAAATTCTCTAGGGGTGGGTATATTAGAGACTTTAAGAGACAAACACAGGAGATATGCCTATATGAAGTACAAATTCGGCACACAGATACAGTCGCTACCCTCTATGCCCTGAACCAGGCCGAAGAGCCTTTCACCCAGTTTGAATTAAGAAAACTATAGTGTTGTGCCAAAAGTAATATAACAGTGGGGGGAGGTTTTAATCAAGTCACTGACTCAAAACTGAATTGCTCCTCGGAAAGATATGGCCAGGCTACCCATGTGACTGATATCCTAGAACAAATGCAAGATCTGTGCCTGTTAGACACCTGGAAGACACTCCATCATAATGAGAAAAACTATACCAGTTACTCCCATGTGCATCACATGTATTCCAGAATCAATGTCAGGGGGATGAGATCACTACTTCAGGAGCCACACATTGGAGTGACTTCAATATCAGATTACACCCCATTGGCTTGCACACTGAAAGGAATAGATACATCACCAAGAGACACAAAATGGAAACTAGGCAAACATGTACTGAGTGATACGAGAAAAAGAGATATCTCGGACAATCAAAAAATATCTAGACACTAGTGTTACCCCAGAGGTATCAACATACGCCTTCTGGGAAGCCTAAAAGCAATAGTCAGGGTTAAAACTTCTAGCCCTTGTCGCAGCCGACAAGAGAAACAGAACATTGCACCAAAACAAACTCAAGCATGAATTGACAATGACAGAAGAAAAACATATATGATCAGGTCCTAGATAAGACATACACGACGTAACTAAACTATGAGGTCCATGCTAGTCAGCAGGTCAGAAAAAGCCCGACTTGCACTTTGGGGCAGAATGAATGAATATGGAAGTAGCGTTTGTACCCTGCTGGCTAGAGAACTAATCACAAAGCAAAACAGACATAGGATCCTAACATTAGAAGACAAAGTGACTGCCTTGTTTTCTATGACTGGGAAAAAAAGGGTAGCAGTTTAGACAATTCTATGCAATGTTATATATGTAAGGCCCAGATTGACACACACCAAGATCCCTTCCTGGCGCAAATAGATCTTCCTAAGGTAACAGAGGCACAAAGAGAATTTTTGACATCCCAAATAAAAGATGAGGTGGTCAAGGAAGCCATACACAATTTGAAATCCAGAAAAGTCCCAGGACCGGGTGGAATTACGGTGGAATTTTATAAAATATTTCAAGCTTATCTGACCCGACACTGATGAAACTGGACAGGTGTCCCAATCTATGAACGATGTGGAAGTAGCTGTTATATCAAAACCTGAGAAAAACACACTACCATGTGCCTGTTTAGGCCAATTATTTCATAGTTTCTAGGAAGATCATAATGCAGCCTACACATAGATTTAAACTAGGTTTCACAGACGTTAAAATTTACTACCACACATCTCAATTATAGGTGATAGGTGTTGGGGTCCAAAGATACTCTAGCAAACACTGGGTCAGTGTATACTGAGCAGTTCTGGGCTAGCTGCTTTGGTGTATACTGTTGCTTCACAAGAGTTCACAACTAAAAAAAAGTGTGTGCAAGCCAAGTAACAGGTACGCTTTTAGAAATATAGGACAGCTGTCACCATACACACCCATTCATAACACTGGTGAATTCACCCCAGCAAGGTTAGGAGCAGTTGTGAAAGCACGTCAAGAGGGATCTTGCACTACTCTTTCAGTTCTATATGAAAATGGGGAGATAGGATATTTTGATAGCTGCAAAAAGTGTTTAATCTTGGGGGAGGAAAAAAGAGAAAGCTACCAATAACTACAATACTGGACAATGTATTCCTTTATAAAGTAGCTACGAGAAGAGAACTTGAAGAATTTTATGAAATCCATTAATACGTTGAGACGGATGAAGGGAGCAGTGTCTAATAAATATAAGCTCATGCTCGAATCCATGCGAGACCAAAAGATGTCCTATATGGCAAAATCACGGAAAACTATTTTTACAGAGAAAGACTAGGAAACATATTGGAAATATACAACAAATCGTTCCTACACAGAGCGGTATGACTTAAAATAATGTTTTGGTATATGACCCCAGAGAAACTCAATAGTGGTTTGGGACTTCCTCAAATACAAGCAGGAGGCATTGAAAGGGGACCATGGACCCTCTACACATGTGGTGGCACTGCTATCTCCTGACCTTATTTTGGAAAGAAGTCCCTGCAGCTATCAAATAAATGTTGGGTTTCCTAATCCCAGCAGACCTGAAACTGACTGTACTAGGTATGAAACCAGAAGCATGAAAAAATGTGCGAATGACAGACTGGGCCTTGACATTTAGATTACTGACGAAAACCAAGATTGTCTTAGAAGATTATGAAAGCATTCAAGGGCATGGGATGCTTATCTCGAAATCTGATAATGATGACTTCATGCTTACATGGTAACTAGCCCAACAGTACATGGAGAACTGCTTTACAGAAATAACTTGCTCACCAAAATTGGGAGCTTTGCAATTATTTGACTGAAAAGAAATGTAAAGAAAGGGTTTAATAAACCACTCAGTGAAGCTCCCACAAGGGGCGTGTGAGTAACAGGGAGCAGACAAAGGGGGTAACCAAATCAGGCAAGCTTGAATATGCCTTATGTAAACCTCCCGAGGTACCAGACTGGATCCAGAGAATTTTACAGCAGTGCTCGTGTGCCAATAAGTGATGCCATGTTACTCTATACCATCCCAGAAGTGACAGAGCAGATATACATATATTATGGGTACTAACATCAGCTCTTTTCTTTCTGCGCCCTTCAACATGAATCTGGAGCTCCGCTCCCAGCTTTGTTGGTCTTACGACCATTTCAAAATTTACCTCAGACAGTGTGCCAGGGACAGTGTCTCCCCCAAAAACTCCAGGATTCAAGATGAGCTGTGAGGAAGCACATTTCAGTTATGGGCCAACAAAACATTTATCTGTGGTGCTTTGGCTCCGATCACAACTTAAAGTCTTGATATAAACGTGCCCTCATGCACCCCGAGGCAATCTGGGAGTGGGAGGAGAAGCTTTAAGTTGTTGAACATAAGAGTAGGTTGCGTTTCAAACATACGTCTGTAGGAAGCTGGCTCTGTATATACTATACCAAAATGAGGTATAGTGTGCACAGAGTCCAGTGGAACCCCAAAGGTAGGCAGAGGTAAAAGTAGATAGCACCTTACTCTCTATTTGTGGTAGTGTGGGTGAGCAGTAAGGCTTTATCAGAGGGTAGTGTTAAGCATTTGTTGTACAAACCCAGGCAAGAAATTATGTCACACACTTAAAGACTGAACTCAGACCAATTTGTTTGTATCAAAAATATTATTTAGTTATTTTATTTCTAGAACCAAGCCAAGCCTGGTGCAGGTAAGTGAAATAATAATTTGCAAAATCTTATGCAGTGATTTACCATTGAATGCAGGTTCAAATGCGGTTGGTTGAATTACAGGTAAGTCAACAGTTCAAATTACTTTTTAGTTACTTTACAGATTACTGTGCACGTTACTTTTTAGATTATTTTTAAAGTTATTTTTGCTAATCAAAAGGTAAGCAATTCACTTTTAGTACATTTGCAGTTTTTCAATGTTTCATACAAACCAACTCCATACCTAGAAGAATTTTCAAGGAAACGCAGTCAATGCAATCCTATGGAAGGAAAGGAAGTTAACGGTTTGCAGGTAAGTACTTATTTGTGGGAGTTTGTATTCTGGGGTTAGAACCAGGGTTCCCCCAGGGTCGAGGATGCACTCTCAGAACACCCTCAGCGGCACTAGTGTGGCCAGGTGCAGAGTGCTGAGGCCCAATGTTATCCAATGGGGGATAGGAGGCCTCCGGTTGGTGGCTGCTTACGAGCAGGCCACAAGGTTACGGGAGCAAAGCTCCTGGTGTTAGGCTCAGGGCAAAGGGGGATCTGAGTTAGCACCCAAAGTACACCCACAGTGGCACAGGGGCGGCTGGGTGCAGGGTGCTGTTTTGGCGTTCGGTGCCCTGTTGATTTCAGAGGGGAGTCTCCGGTTGCAGCAAACACTGCAGGTTCGGGGATAAAGATCTTCTGGAGGTGACCACCGGTTGGAGAGGTAAGTTGGGATGTCTGGGGATGCTGGGACACCGTCAGTTGGGCCACCCAAGGCCATGGGACGTCAGGTGCAGAGGTGTCTTTAGGCGTTGGGTTTTCTTACCAGCTCCGGTCGCGGTCGGGGGAACCCTCCAGAAAGGGGCTGCAGGCGTCGATTGAAGATTCGAGGCAGGTCAGGATCGACGGGGAGGCCTCCTCGTGGTGTTGGGCCACTCGAACTCGGGCCGTTGGCGTCGGGTGCAGAGTGGTGCAAACTTGTGTATTTGGCTGTATCCAGAGCCTGTGGGTGAGTAAATCCATTGCTCACGGGAGACAAAGTCTCGGTTTTGGAAGGCAGGGCAGGTCCTTCGGGTTCTTGAGGGCTGCTGGCTGCAGGACACACCGGGATTTCGCTGGAGCAGAGTCGAGGTGGGGACAGGCCGGTAGAACTGGGGCCAAGTCAGTGGGCGTCCTCCTCTTCTTAGTTCAGCAGGGCTTCTTCGGTCCTTCTTCTTCTGGTCAGTTCTTGTCTGAGGAGGCAAGGTTCTGGGTTGCCCCTAAATACTAGATTTAGGGGTGTTACAGGTAGGTAAAGGTCGGGACCAATGGGTCCCTTCCTTGGGGTGGGTACACCCCCTATTATGCCACCCTCCAGTGGGAGGGAAGCATAGGCCACTCACTGGTTGGCTGGGTCCCCCCATCTGCAAGATGGCGGGGACTGAGAGTTGTGCTTCACCTCGCCTCCCCTACCTGAGGGGTGGGGTTGGCAAAGGTGGGCACACCTCCTTTCCTCACTTGGTTTTCCTGCCGATTCTCCAGCCCAAAGTGGGGGTCAGACCCGGTGGGGGCCAGATGCTGGAAGCAGCAAATGGGTGGGGTAGCTCACAAAGGCGGCAAGCCTTTGGAGCTTCCCCTTCGTGGTCCCTGCCCATCCTTAGGATAAGGCTTGGCACCTCATCCCAGGATGTGCATTGTTTCAGAACCCCGAGAGCAGCAGGTTCTCGACCCAGAGGTCCAGAAACCTGTCTGGTGGTGGCAACTGGCGAGTAGCCACTCAGCCAGGACACTAGTGTTAGGTCGTTTTTCAGTGGGCATCTCTAAGATGCCCTCTGAGTGCATTTTTCATTAAATCCCACACTGGCATCAGTGTGGGTTTAATGTGCTGAGAAGTTTGATACCAAACCTCCCAGTTTTCAGTAAAGCCATTATGGTGCTGTGGAGTTCGTAATGAAAAACTCCCAGCACCATATACTCTTAATGGCATTACTGCACTTACAATGTCTAGGAATTGGTTTAGACACTGTAGGGGTACAGGGCTCATGCACCTGTACCCTCACCACTGGTATAGTGCACCCAGCTAGAGGGGTGGCTGACCTATGTCAGGGCAGTATGTTGTAGCCATGGCACACAAGAATGTGTGCCATGTCGACTCTTCACTTTGTTTTGCACCAAAACACGCAGCCTGTAATGGCAGTGTGTGTGTAACGGTACAGGGCCTCTAAGGGTGGCACAATAAGTGCTGCAGCCCTCGGAGGCCTTCCCTGGCCACAGCGCCCTTGGTATCTATGGTACCATTTACAAGAAACTGACATGTGGCCAGGGAGTGCCAATTGGGTTTTGTATCAATGCACTTTAGTGAAAGAACATAGGCACTGGGTACCTGGTTGGCAGGAACCCAGGGCCCACTCAAAGTACATCAACAGTTTGGCAAAAAGTGGGGGCAACCCTGAAAAAAGAGGGCACTTTCTTACAACGTCCTGCTCCCCCATCATATTGCGGGGATGTATGTGTTCCCGTTTAAGTAGCCTGTCTCACCTAAAATACTGTTTCCGCTTGAAATGTTCCTGCACATTGAAGCCATGCCATAAGAGCAAGAAAGCTAAGAGAGACTCGACCCCATCCTGCCTCTCAGAATCAGGCAAAACAGACCTACAATTGACTTTAGTTGGACTTTTGTCGGTGAGCCCTACCTCGTCACCTACTTGACATTGCAGGATCGTTAGGACTCCAGTTCACACTTCCACCCCGACCTGTGGCTCTATGCCAATTCCTTCTGTGTTGATACCAATGCCGACTCTTCTCACTCCTAACCCAATTCCAACATCAGCGTCTGACCGTGAGCTGTATTCAGCCTGCTTCAGGCCTATTTCACGCTGAGAGATTAGAAAAAACACAACCAGTTAGTTTGCAACTAAACTCTAATCCTCAGCCTCGACACCAGTTCTATCAGCAAGTAGAGGCCTTATTTGAATCAGACTCCGATGGGGGGTTGGGTGGGGGTGGAGGGTGGTAGGAGGATGCCCTCATGTTCACTTTTATGGCCACCCGGTCTAAGCTGTGCTCTGACCCCCTGATCAGTCGACTGGTGTCAAGTCAACATAGACTGGTGATCTCTATTTTTTGGACAAGAATCGAGACGGGCATTAATAAGTAAACTCGCCCCTAATTCCTTTCCTACAAATTCTCCAGTTAGAGAGTCAAAACATATTGGTGCCTTCAGAAACAGACTGTTCACTGTGACTACTTTAGCCTTAAGATCCTTGAACTCAATGTGCCTTATGGACAGGCACACCCATACTTTATGGCACATGGACAAGGGGAAATCTTGCTAGCCATCCTGAAAGACCTCAAGGCCTCACTGGCTCAAAAGATACATGATGGCCAGGACCTACTGAAGTATGTCTTATTGCTAGCTTGGTTATTACATACTGTGTTGGCAGAGCTATTGGCGCTAGTGTATTTCATGAAGGCATGCCTACATGTGATCAACTAGGTTTTCAGGGGTTACTCATTGCGTCCCTTAGGACATGACATGCTCTTTGATACCTTTACATTGGGGAGAAGGCTTATTCGGTGCTCAAACGACTTAAGGACGTTTAAGCAGCAATACTATATTGGCCACTCTTGTCTCCCGCCAAGCCCTTCCGTAGGGGTTCTTCTAGGTGAGAGAAATGCAGTTTTGAGAACATTCCTTCTATACCGTATCGTTTATTTTGAGTTTTGACTTCTGTTTCCGTAATTGCGTGAGTGAATATGTTGTAAACAGGTCCTTGAGAGGTATAACTTACATTGTATTTCGGTCTACTGATAACGCTGTTAAGCCTTCATTACAAGATAACCAAAAATTGTGTGGGGAGACACCAGGCTGGAATTAACGATTCCAGTCGATATCCCCACACACGTCCCCCACCATCCAGTTGAAGGGTCTGGAATGAGGAATAACCTTCAGGAAATTTAATTATTATGTCAAGCATCATAGGGTTTTCCACATGCTGAAGCCTTTCTCATTTGCTCTTAGCAGGGAGAAACCTTTGTGGGTTTAGCAGGTGCGTTTAAAGTAGGGGTGGGCGGAATTTGCGTAGTCGCGCTACGCAAAGCTCCGCGAAACGGTAAAAAATCTCCGCGAACACTCGGAATTGCTTGTTCCGCCCGTTCGCGATGCTTTTTTCCTGTTCGCGAACGCTGTTTGCGTGCTCGGGGAGAAATATCTCGCGAACACGCATTTTGAAAGCGCGAACAAGCAAAAAATTCCGCGAAGCCGCAGATCGCGGAATTTTTGGTAATTCCGCGTTCTCCGCGGAACGCGAAATTACCCAAATTCTGCAAATTCCGCGAGCGGAACGGAATTTACCGCCCAGGCCTAGTTTAAAGCCAGGAACCGCAGAATCGCCCGGAGCGGTAACTACTAACCCCCTCCCACTTTCCATTTCCGGGTATACCGCTCCAGACGACTCGTAGCGAGGGTCTTAATATGTTAAATGTTCTATTAGGCTTATGTTATCTTTCCCCCCGTGGAGTGAAGAAAGCATTATGCTGAAAGGCTAATATCCAGGGTCCCTCAATTTTCTAGAGAATGAACTGAGGCAACCGATCAGCGTCTTGTGCTGAAAAAAATGTGTTCGATCAGAGAAGCTGGATACATTGTCTGCAGCCCACCCCTTGTCACCCAGGGTTTTGTGCCGTAAAAATGAACAGAAAACATTTCACTCCAGTAACTGGCTGAGTAATGTCAGGGAGTTTTCTGTCTGTCTGCTTTTGATTGATTACAAGGCTGATCGATGAGGCCACAGGGAAAATGTCATTTGTCAGGATTTCATTCTCCCATTGCGCTCTCAAACACAAATGCACAGTTTATTAGCTGCATATCCACCATGTTTGATTTTAATTAAGGCTGGTAACATTTCTAATTTTTTCCTCGAAAACTCACCCTTTGACCTCGGTAAGATGAAGCTATTACACTTTATTTGTTACTTACACTTTAGGTGAACATTTTTTCCTCCATCCCATAGTCTAGTATTGCTTGAGTGACGTGAAATAGCGGTGAGAAGCATTGTGCAGCTTTTCATGTTAATTTAAATGTGAATTTGTTTTTCCTGAATTTTTAACCTCTTTTGTTTTTAAGTATGTTAAAAGAAAATCTGCACAATTTTGGGGCATAAATAAAAATTGTCAAAAGCTCCGAGTGTAAAATAGAGTGCATGTGAATCATTGCACATGATCACCTAGATCACGCTTTGGCGCTTTCTCCTCTCCGCACGGATGTCCTAAAGCAGCATGATACCTCACCGCTAATGATGTGATCCTCTAATAGCCAGTCCATCCTTAGACCAGGCACGAGTTGCTATCAACCTTGTGTGACAAGTGACATTCAAAAGTCCATTGAAGGTGGACTTCGGAGCAGAGTATGTTATTATAAGGTGCTATACTCTACTCCCGCTCGGTTTCTCATCTTATACCCTGTGGTTGAGTGTTTGTCTTCAAATATCCATCAAAATCTGTGTTCATGCCATTGATATGTAAGCATGCACTGAAGGGTGTGAAGTTTGCAGGTGCTGATTTTTTTGGTCTTGGCTTTAGATTCATTAAAGCACCTACAAAGGTATTTACACCTGTACATGATTTCTGTTTTTTGTAACAAGGCAAAGACTGAGATGCCCAACATTAGCTCACAAAATTTAGGGCCAGTAGGTTACAATTTGCGACCCGCTGTGATAGGCTACTAAAGCAGGGACGGAGGCCTGCAAGGTAGAGCAGGCCTTTCCAAATTGGGAAATATTTTTTTAAAGCAGCCTGTGTCCATTATAGGCACAGATACTGCTTTTTTTTAAAAAAAAGTTACCCATTTGGCAAAACATCGGAGGGCAGGGGGAGCTGGATAACTGCCTCCTACCCTGAGGCTGCCAACATGATTCACAGCGGAGGATCTTGTCATTCTTCTTGGGGGACAGCAAGTCCCAGGTGTCTCTGGGCCAGGAGGCAGCCACGTCGGAACTTGCGACACCTGTGCTGGGATAGAATTATATAGCTCATTTGGCTTCCCTGCAACATAGTATCGCTTCACTCTTCTTGGGGGACTGCAAGTCCCAGGTATCTCTGGGCTAGAAGGCGGCCCCCTCTGAACTTGCCACACCTGTGCTGGGATAGCGCTATATAGCTCATTTGGCTTCCCTGCAACACAGGATCTCTTCACTCTTCTTGGGGGACTGCAAGTCCCAGGTTTCTCTGGGGCAGGAGATGGCCCTGTCCGAACTTGCCACACCTGTGCCGGGTTAGCGCTATATATGGCGCATTTGGCTGCCCCGCAATGCGGATCTTTTTACTCTGCTTGGGGGATTGCAAGTCCCAGGTCCCTATGGGCAGGAGGCGGCCCATCCGAACTTGCCACACTTGTGCTGGGATAGCCCCCTAGAGTCTGCACTTTGATTCTACAATGGGAAAGCAGAAATCCATCAGTGATAATGCCCCACTCCACTTAAGTGTGAGTCCATTATTAAGTTTCTCACATCAGCAGTGGGGGCCCTTAACGATAACATTTTGAGGGCTGAAGAATAATTGGGTATTAGAATGGATAACAATGCGCAAAGCTTTTCATCTAGGGGAAGCCCCAAGGACCTTGTCGATGCAACCTCCTCGCCCAAGGAGGGAGATCTCGCACCGCACTGAATGATTTGAAAGGGGATTACCTCAGTTAAGATCCCAGTACCGCCCAGTTCTTGCCCCTCGGATTGGACCCTTTCACATAAGCCAACGCTAGACCGGAGCTGGTAAAAAGATGTCTACCACTGTCAAGGATATAAATCAAGCTCCTGCTCTTGAAAGCTTTCCTGTTGATTTGGACTGTGAGGAGCCCATGTGTTTAGCGTCTGTTGTCCAAGACTTTAAATTAGCATTGGTGCCCCTCTGGCACAGTCTTTGGGACAACATTGTTGAATTGATTAAAAGTATGGCTTAAGGCTTTTACTCGAAACTGAAAGCACTAGAACCCGTTATAGCCAATCTGACCCTCTCTTTGCCCAGGGATGGGGATATGGCCCGGTCCACCTGGAGAGTACACCTTATAGTGCTACTAACGCCTCCATAGAAGCAAGTGTTGGGGTAAAGCAAGATCGTATCAGTCAACTTACGTTGAAGCCCGACACCACTAAGGATTTGGGAAATATTCATTGAATGGGCAATGAGGGGACTCGTGCTTCTTGCTCACAGGGTCCCCCCCTTTGCAGGTCCACGACATAGCTGTCTCGCAAAACAGGGTAACTATCGCCTTCTCCAGTCTAGTCATGTGGGGTTAACAGTAAATAGATCTAGTCTGCAGTTGCCTCCCTAATCCACCCCGCTGGTGGCCATACTGCCGGACGTTCTGCCCCTGAGACCAGGGGCGGTAAAAACAACCCCTGAAATTATTCATAATGTTATCCACTGGTGTGATGCTCAATACGAGAATGGGGGAGGCCTGTCTCCCCCCCACATTATTATGGTGCAACAAGTAAGCTGGGTGGGCCTAAGGGAGAAATCGGGGGAAGGGGATTGTATTGTTATTAACTTCAGTCTGCCGGATTTAGCAGGCCGTTTATTTAATCAGTCAGCCCATTGTAATTCGCTAGGCACAGGCATTAAGGTACTACCCCTCGGCTTTTTTTATCCACTAGAGGGTTGCTTCCCCATTAGGAAGGGTATTTTACCCAAGGGTACGCCGGGCTACCAGGAGAGGCGGGAACAGGTAGTTCCCGTTGAGCTGACAAACAGATTTCTCCCACTTCTTTATTTATTTAGAGTTTTATATAGTGCTAGCTAGACCCGAAGGTATCAGAGCGCTTTACAAATTGTGAGCATAGGTTAATTTGAGATACATGTGAGGATACGTGTAGGTCAAATGCAGTCCATGGGAAGTATATACAAAACATCATTAAAATAGAGAGAACTCACGAGCAAAGTAAATAACAATACAGCAAAAAAGGTAATGACGTTAGTTCCAAAGTAGGGACTGACTGGGTCCGGAGACCACAACGAGAGATTCTGTAGAGTGGGGCAAGATCTTTGGGTAAGGAGGATAACTTGTATGCGAGTTGAAGCAGTTGTTAAGTAAGAGAGATTTGAGGTCTCGTTTAAAGCAAGAAAAGGAGGAGTTGCATCGGAGATCTCTGGGGAGTGAGTTCTATATCCTGGGGTATTTCCTGAGAAGGCGCACGCCTGGGTGGATTTCTTTTTCAGCTTTGGGGGATATGTGAAGAAGTGAGTTGGAACTTCTCAGTGCCCGGCGTCTACCTGCTCTGGAAAGTTTGAATTATAGGTATTTGAGGTTTTATGAAGGGCTTTGCTGTTGATGCAGGCCTTCTTGAAGATGCATCTTCCTTCAATGGGAAGCCAGCTGAGACACTAAGAGGCAGATGAAATGTGATCAAACCACTTTAATCCTGTTAAGAGTCTGTCTGCCGCATTGAGAGTGTCTCTCAGGGGTGCAAGGCGATTTTGCACTGAGTTCCCTTGAGAGAACGATTGACTGACACCTACTCTTTCAGGCCCTTTACCCCGCAGGGTTAGAGCAAGATCTGATGGAGTCAATCGCCCTGAAAAACATAGCAGTCAAGCATGGTACCCACTTAAAGTTCATGTTGTGGAATATGGCCAAGCTATCCAGCAAAAGGGACAATAAGAGTCGGCTCAACCTGTTATCAGAACAGCACATAGTAGTCCTGCAAGAAACCTGGGACAAGAGTGATACTTTTTTTCTAGATGGTTATGTCTCATATCTTTCCTCTGCTCTACCCTCACAATCGGGCAGGGCTAAGGGGGGGTTTAGCGACCCTGGTCTCACTAAATATTGAGTGCATGGCTATGCAGGTGGCTACTGGGTCTAGTTTTCTGATGGCTGTACAGTTAGAATTTAAAAATGTACCTACCCTTTCGGTAGTAAATTTTTATAACTCATTTGGCCAGTCCAATCCTGAAGAACACTTGATGGCTTTACATTTTTTTTTAGAATTATACGCAGACAGACGTAATGGCCTGCATGGGGTTTTAATGGCTGGAAATATTAACATTCATTTTTTTCACTCGGCGTGTCATACATCTCAACGGACCCTAGAAGATTTTAATAAAGGTCAGTTTGAGAATACGACTCAGGGGGACATGTTGGATGATAATATAGCAGATTTTATTTGATTTGTTTGGAGGGTTATAGAAAGGACGTAGATATCCCTACTTTTACTAGACGAGGCTCCAACACCATCACTGATTATATCTTTCTATCGGCCTCCCTTGATCAATGCGTGGTGCAATACGAGGTCATGTGGAACAAGTTAAGTGATCACAATCCTTTACATATTAGTCTGCTGTGGCGAATGAAAGAATAGGTGCACCCTGAATTAGGCCCCAGAAACAGTGGCATTGTCCTCCAGGACCAAGCATGCAGAATAAAATGGAGTAAGGTCCCTGTAGACTCCTTTTTAAACGATTTTCATATTAATTGTGATCTAGATATTGGTCTTTGTTTGGAGGGATGTACAGACCCGGAGCTTTTGTTGAGAGCGTATGAACGTATTTGCGGGTGCATAGCCTCTAATCGGACAAAAGCTGTCGACAAGCCGAAGAAGGATGGGGAGAGGTGGGTTGATCAAAACTGCTCAAGGGCCAATTGCAATCTTCTCCTAGCTTTGAAAAAAACACCAAGGGATAGGGATGAAGTCGCTTTATGTAGAAGGGGTTATAAACGGGCCCTATCAATTAAGAAAGAAAAAAAAATCAGAGAAGAAGCCTGGACCCAATTGCTCCAAATTGAGGTTTTAAGGAATCGTTCCTGTTTTTGGAAAATAGTTAATCACCCATTTTTAATGGAGTTTTCAACTACATTGTGGACTGTGTCATGTCCCCAGAGACTAGGGTGACCCATTTTAGTGGGATTTATGGGAGTGAGACAGATGAGTCACCAGCCGATAAGGGTTAAGTCTCGAAGAGTTCATAATCTGATTTTTTTTTAGGAGGAGGAGTAATTTACTGAAGCAATATTAACCTTGTAAAAGGAGAACGCTCCGGGCCCCAACAGGGTGCCAGCTGATCTGTTTGACGGACCCAGTCAAATGGGCCAAAATCCTCATGCATGTCTCAAATGCTGCTTGTAAAGCAGGTATACCAGGTTCATGGCCCTGATTCGTAATTATTCCAGTCTTCAAGAAAGAAATAAGGTCAGACCCCAGATGTCATAGGCACATACCCTTGATAGATTATGTGGGTGAAGTCAGGTGGTGGGTGATACTATCCAGGGTAACCACCTGAGCAGATCAGAATGAAGTTATCTCAAACCTACAGTATGCCTTCAGAGCGAGTAAAGGTACTCTTGATCAATTCCTTAATTTACAACTTATCATAGAGAACTAAACGGTAATTACAGGAGACATGTTCGTTACATCTTGCCTTTATGGACCTTACATCTGCATTCAACAGACTCAACAGGGCGAAACTCTGGCCTTTACTCCTCAATATGGGTATGGACCGAGCGATAGTACATTTATTTCATGATTTACATCTGGATCTCTCAGCCGTAGTAAGGGCAACTTGGAGCTTTTCTTCATCTATTGTGCTAAATATAGCTGTCAGACAAGGATGCATACTAGCCCCATTTCTATTCATGTTACATATTAATAACTTGGGTCTGTCATCTTCAGCTAGTAACGACGTCCCCCGTATTGGTTCACATCTTATCCCGGCACTCCTCTATGCAGATGATGCCATGCTTTAGGCCAGAACAGGGGTGGAGTTACAGCACCTCCTCAATATATTTGTAGATTTCATGAATAGGCTAGAGTTAAGCACCAATTATACAAAATCCCATATCATGGCGATGGGCCACAAAAGTAAAATAGTAATCTGAAGAAATGTTTTGGGGATGGAGTAGAAATCACTAGGGTAAACTTTTTTTCTTATCAGGGAATCCTCTTTGATGAAAAGGTGTCCTGAATCCCATTAAGGAAAGTCAAAAGTAACACCATAGCCAGAGCCACCACTGCCATTTATGATTTTGTCAGTAGATTAGGTGCCAAACCTGTGCAGGCTCTCTTGAAAGTGTATCTATGTAAATGCATTTCCCAAGCCAGCTATGGTTGTGATTTATAGGGCTATAATGTTTAGTCAAAATTGCAGATAGTGGAGAACAAGTTTCTGGAAAGGCTGTTAGCAGTACCTCAATCAACAGCTTCCTTTATTGTGCATGAGGAACTAGGCGTCAGTTATATTTGAGATCTTTTGGCTGGAGGTCCACTATTAAGGTGGCTTAGAATCTGGATAAACCCGAAACCGACATTTAATCAATTAGTCATTAAAGATTATTTATCCTTGGAGAAGGAGAACAGTATTTTGTACTTGGTCACTATTATTCCTGTCTTTTATGATTTTAATTAATAGAATAAAGAGTGATTGACGGACTGATTAACGAAGGGGAAGGTGTCCTAAGGGGGCAGCAATACCGTCCCGGTATGAATCGGTTACTACCCCAACTCTGAGGTTGATAACTCAACAGTTTTTTGCAACCACTTTTGTTGTCATAGATCATCGACACATTCCTTCCTGAAGCTGAAATAGGAAGGGGGCACCTCATTCACTCCCTCTCCTATTTATGATTTGTAAAGGATTGCAAAAGTCCTTTTACTAATCAGAAATAATTTTCTGGCTTGTATACATTAAGGAATTTTTTTTTATGGCTGCGCGTCCTGTGATTTTGCGAACTGCTTGGTCTGCTGGTACAAAACGTGCTTTCTCCATTTGACTCATACTTTTTAGTCTCCTATTACAATACAAGTGACTCTTCCTGTCGAAATCAGAGTTTTATACTGCATCATGCACCTGCCTAGTCACAAAGGTAAATTTCTTTAGTCATGTGTAAACTTAGCACTGCACCTAGAAGGAACTGCACACTTTTTTTCTTTTCGTTATTCACTATTTCCGAGTGTAAATTTACTACTTGGTGCAGACTTGCATGTCTCCACTGCCTCAAAACTGGCAGTGGAGCCTGCTATAACAGGATTTACTAGTGTAAAGTTACAACTAGTAACCCTTTCAGCTCTAGTTGAAGGTCTCTACCACCAGGACAGAGACCTCCCTATGGTAACATATAGGGAAAAATAATAATGCTTAATAATTATTAAAAGAAATATTAACATTTTAATTTAAAATAAAATTGAAAATTAAGTTAACAATATAAATTAAATATTTAAATTAAAATAATTATTAATTTAGAACTAAAAAAAGAAAATGTTACAGCATATTAACTCGCCAAATAAAATTTCTAAAAAAAAAACCTAGCATTTTTATATTTCATTATTATTTAGTAAATGTTATTAAAACATCGCTTTACTTTTATTTCATTTGAATATTTTTCTTAAAAGTTTATTTAAATATATTCAAAAAAGTTGAAAAGTAAATTTTAAATTAAATCTAACTCTTAACACTTAAATATATTGCCCAAATAAAAAAGCAGGGCTGAAATTTACCCAAACAACGGGGGTATTTTAAAACTATATAAGAACTGTTCCAAAAAACACTTAGTCCAGTGCTAGAAATTTACAAGGTTCAGGCTAGACCTGCTGCCCTCTATGGAGCAGAACTTTGGGGCCATTGTACAGTGTATCCGCTAACCAGAATAGAGAATACCTTTATTAGACAGCTTTTGAGGCTCCCCAATAGTACCCCATTAACACCCCTCCGTCTAGATCTTGGGGTTAGGCCCGAGGAAGAGGTGGCCCTCAGGCCTCTCCTCTATTGGCGTCGCCTCTGGAGCACCCCGGAGCTAGCTGCCTACAGAGAAGAATTAACTGATGTCATGGGCACGCGAGGCTCTGGGAGGATAACCTGGTTGAACAACATTAGGAATATCTGTGGGGGCCTGGGGAGGGGCGACCTATGGAATAATGCGGAGGTCACATCTCTATCATTACCAAGAAAGACCCTGATGGAGAGCTATAGAGCGGACAAGCTCAATGAGCTTGAACAAAGAGCTACCGCCGGCCGTCTAACCGTGGAATTCTTGGCTATAAAAAATAGGTATAAACTTGAACTGGTACTGGATGTAATCCAGCCCTTACTCGCTAAAAAACTGTATGTCCAGTTCAGGCATGGAGTCCTCCCGCTACGTACCTTTACTCGAAACTGGGAGGGGACCTCAAACAGGGGTTGCCCGGCCTGCAACTATCCCGATGAATCGGAGTTGCATGTGTTATTTTTTGTAAGGGGTACAGAAAGGCCAGAGCACGTTGGTTACTCCAACTTTGCAGAAATTTGGGGACACGCCGCTGTTCTGAAGCCTATAGGATACTCAAAACAAATATGCAAATGCCCATTGTTTATTCCATCTCACGCTTCTTATTCAATATGTGGTGCACCCGAAGGGCTATCCTTAAGGTTCTGCCCCAGTAAAATGATAGTCCAGGAACACCATGAGCGAGTTAAATAGTGCATTGGTCTGGTTGTACCTAGGGACAATGGTGGGGCTTCACTATTGACTGTATTGTATCATTTGCTTTTTTAAGCTTTATTTAAAAAAAAAAAAATTGTACATATCCGATGAAATGTACTTTTAGTTCTTGTTTTTTATTGACGCTTTTATGGCATTTGATTGCCGAAATAAAGTTTTTATGAAATGAAAATGAAATTTAAAATAAAATTAAAAATTAAGTTAACAATATAAATTAAATATTTAACTTAAAATAATTATTAATTTTGAACTAAAAAAAGAAAATGTTACAGCATATTAACTCGCCAAATAAAATTTCTAAAAAAAAACCCTAGCATTTTTATATTTCATTATTATTTAGTAAATGTTATTAAAACATCGCTTTACTTTTATTTCATTTGAATATTTTTCTTAAAAGTTTATTTAAATATATTCCAAAAAGTTGAAAAGTAAATTTTAAATTAAATCTAACTCTTAACACTTAAATATATTTCTGTATATTTGTGGTGATGGGCTTACTCCAAAGCTGGGCTGGAAAACATTTACGTTGTGGGTCCTTTTTTGGCTATAGAAACTTTGTAGTCTGGTTTATGAATAGCAATGGCCTTACTCTTTTGTGGGTTGGTGTTGATATTTGCCTCTCCCTTCCTAAATCCTTCCTTAGCCTTTCCTAATCCCCTCCCATTTAGTAGTAAGTATTTTCCAGCTAATCCCCTCCTCCTCCCCACATTAACTACTGCAACGTATACCTATGCGGAGAGCTCTATACACATCGTGAGAACCACGACATAGAAGGGGCAGAGACCTTTGCAGGTACTTTGTGAATAGCATTTACTAGTACAATTGTAGTTCTACTTAACGTATTACAAAGTGCAGTTTGTGAATAGTCCCCGTCAGAACCCTGCTGAGAAGGCCACGGGGCAAGCAGAAGTTACTGGGCCCAGCCATAGGATTTGAGGCCTTTTACTCCCAATGTCCCAGGAACAGACCTACTATGGATCTTGATCAACTGGGCGAAGAACCCCTTCAGCACTTAACTCGCAGTGCTAGCGCGTGTCAAGCATTCTAATGCTTCTCTGGAAGAGGAAGATACTGTTGTGGGAACACAGGCTCTCAACTCAAAATACACTTAATAGAAGCAATAAATGATTGTCCAGTCAAATACTGGCTTTTATGAGAAAAGAGTATTTATATATCTGAAAGAGACACGTTAGTGATAGATTCCTTACCTTAGAATATCCCCAGGCGTCAGGCTGGATCCGGAAAGTTTTGCGTAGCAGTACCCTTGCGCGTCGGTAGGCGGCGTCGTGCGGCTCCGCGTCCGTCGTCGGCGTCGTGATCGCCGGGATGACGTCGCGGGCAGTACTTAGGCGCCGCCCCTGCGCGCTGACGTCAGTTCTTCTTTTCCGCGCCAGTAAGCGCAGATCCGGGAAGAGCAGTGCCCTGGTCAATTTTTGACCATACTTTTTGGTGATTTTTCACTGTTTTTTTTCCCAGCCTTCAGGTGTCGTAGGGATGCCCGGCTTCAAGCGATGCGGCGCCTGTGCGCGGATGATGTCCGTCACCGACCCGCATTGGGAGTGTCTCTTCTGCCTCGGCCGAGGCCACGACACCGAGTCTTGTCCCGAATGCCAGGCCCTCAACCCGAAGGCTTTGCGAGAGCGGTCTCGAAAGCTCCTCGAGGCCCGGCATTCGGCTCCGCGGAAGCCCCGGTCGCGTGAGAGGTCCAGGGGTCGCTCGCGGAGTGCACACCGGTCGTCGGCGTCGAAGTCTTCTTCGTCCGGTAAGTCTCGACACAAGAAGTCCAAGAAGCATCGTCGCTCTCGGACTTCGCCTCGCCGGTCTCGCGACTCGGCTGAGGCCCCTCCCGGCACCGTCCCCGCCCCCGCGGCCCCGGACTTGCCTGTGGAGTCGCCCCGTCATACCCGCCCTTCCCGGGTTCGGGGGCGGATCCGGCCAAGGTACAGGAGTTCCTGTCGGCCATGGCCCGCCTCTTCGGGCCTTCAGGCCCCTCCGGTGCGCCTTCGGGCCCCGCGGGCCCTGATGGGGTTGATCCGGCGTCGCCGGCGGCTCCGGCCCGGCGTCGCCCGAGCCTCCAGCCTCGATCCCGGCTCCGGCTCCGGCCCCGGCCTCGATCCCGGCTCCACAACCCCCATCGACGCCGGTCGACCTCACGACACCTCCGCCGGCGCCGATGTCTCCGGTGCCGTTCTCGACGCCGCCCTGGGCTCCGGGCGGCGTCGTCCCCAGTTCCTTCCGGCTCCGGACTTGGACCCGGAGCGACGTCGCTCGACGCCGGCTCCGGCGCCGATGGGACCTTGGGTCCCAAATGTCCCTCCTCCTCCTTATTTTGAACCAGAGGAGGACCAGGAGGACTGGGAGGGGTCTGATGACCCTCTGACACGCAACTGTCAGTATGATGAGGACTGGACAGAGAGTCTAGGGAGGCCAGTGGTCTGGATACTTCTCCTGACACTGGCATGCTGTCTCCTCCCGTGGCTACGGAGGAGGGGGCCAATTTTGGTACGGTGTTGCGTAGGGCTGCTGGGGCCTTACGTCTCCAGCTCCCTACTTTGACGGTCAAGCCTAACATCTTGACAGAGGTGCTTCAGCCGGCAGCCTCCTCTGCGGAGACTGTGCTGCCGTTTAACGACGCCCTCACGGACGTTCTTTTGGGCGCCTGGTCCAAGCCCAACACAGGGGCTCCTGTGGATCGGAACGTGTCACGACGCCATCGCCCCGCTCCGGGCGACCCCCTGTTTCTTTCTGTCCACCCCACTCCTGAGAGCTTGGTTGTCCAAGCCTCCGCTTCCCAAACCGCCTTCCCTACCGCTCCTCCGGATAGGGAATCCAAACGCCTGGATCAGTTTGGGAAGAAAGGTTTTTCTTCCTCCAGTGCTGGCTTGCGGTCCGTTAACACCGCTTGTCTTTTGGGCCGATATACCCACTCTCTGTGGGATTCGGTGGCGGATGTTTTGCCCCAGTGCCCTGAGGAGGTCCAGGCACTGCTTTCCCGCGCCATTGCGGAAGGAAGGGATGCGGCCAAATACACTATCCGTTGTGGCCTTGACACCGCCGACTCGCTGGGCAGGTCGATTGCAACGACGGTGGCGCTCCGACGCCACGCCTGGCTAAGAACCACTGGTTTTTCAGGGGATGTCCAGAATACTCTCATGGACATGCCCTTTGATGGAGTCGGTCTTTTTGGGTCCAAAGCAGACCATGCGTTGGAGCGCTTTAAGGACTCACGGGCTACTGCCAAGTCCCTGGGCCTTTCTGCTACACGCCCTCCGCTGCCTTCTGCTTTTCGCCCCTATCGTGGCCACGGTAGGGGCGCCCCTTCACGTCAGCAGCCCAGCCACCGGCCCGCGCAGCAGGCGTCTTCGCGTGGCCGAGGACGTGGATTCCGCCGTGGCGGATCGGGCAACCAGCGTGCGGGTCAGGCCACCACCTCCAACCCGTCCGCGGCCTCCAAGCCCTCCTAGTCCCTCCTTTCAGGTGCACGGCACGCCAGTAGGGGCAGGGTCCGCCATCACCTTCCCCACTGGCGCACCATCACCTCGGACAGGTGGGTCTTGGACATTGTCCGAAGGGGCTACTCCCTCCCCTTCGAGACCACCCCCAGCCATGCCACCTCAATTCCACCGCATGTCAGGGGATCACTTGGTGCTTCTACAGAAGGAATTCACGGCCCTCTTGACCAAGAGGGCCATCGAGCATGTTCCGACCCCAGAAGTAGGGCGTGGTTGCTACTCCCACTACTTTCTGGTGCCCAAAAAGGACAAGGAGGACATGCGTCCTATCTTGGACCTCCGGAACGTCAATCGCTTCCTCCGGAAGGAGAAGTTCAAGATGCTCACCCTAGCTCAGGTCTTGACTGCCCTCGACCCTGGAGACTGGTTGGTAGCGTTGGACTTGCAGGACGCGTATTTCCACATTCCCGTCCTGCCGGCCCACCGGCGTTACCTTCGGTTCACGGTAGGCCCCGAGCATTTTCAGTTCACCGTGCTCCCCTTTGGCCTTACCAGTGCCCCTCGGGTGTTCACGAAAGTGATGGCGGTGGTCGCAGCTCATCTGCGCCGGGCAGGGGTTTCAGTCTTCCCCTACCTCGACGACTGGCTGCTGAAGGCGGGCTCGTCCCAGGCAGTCGTCTCCCACCTCCAGACTACGGCCGAACTCCTGCACTCGCTGGGGTTCTCCATCAATGTGCCGAAGTCGCATCTGATTCCTTCTCCACAGCTCCTTTTCATCGGAGCAGTTCTGGACACGACGCGGTTTCGGGCCTATCCTCCCGAACGGCGAGTCCGGGATATTCAGGCTATGATTCCGATCTTTCGGCCTTTATCCTGGGTTTCGGTAAGGATGACCCTGAGGCTGCTGGGCCTCATGGCCTCCTGCATCCTGCTGGTCAATCATGCCAGATGGCATATGCGGGCTCTGCAGTGGGACCTGAAGTTCCAGTGGGCGCAGCACCAGGGCAACCTGTCCGATCACGTCCAGATCTCGGAGGGGACTGCAAAACAGTTGCAGTGGTGGCTCTCGAACCGGCAATGGGTCATGGGCAGATCCCTCTCCCTTCCCCAGCCAGAGCATACAGTTGTGACGGACGCGTCCCTTCTGGGATGGGGCGGTCACATGGGAGAGGCGGAGATCAGAGGCCTCTGGTCTCCGGCGGAGTCCCGGCTCCATATCAACCTTCTGGAGCTCCGGGCGATCCGGCTTGCACTCAAGGCATTCCTTCCCTCTGTCAAAGGGAAGGTAGTGCAGGTGTTCACAGACAACACCACCGCCATGTGGTACTGCAACAAACAGGGCGGGGTGGGGTCTTGGACCCTTTGTCAGGAGGCTCTGCGCCTCTGGACATGGCTGGAACATCAGGGCATGTTCCTGATGGTTCAACACCTGGCAGGTTCTCTGAACGCCAGGGCGGACGAACTCCAGCCGCAGGTGCATGATGGATCACGAATGGCGTCTTCACTCGGAAGTGGCGCAAGGACTCTTTCTACAGTGGGGAGAGCCTTGGTTAGATCTATTCGCCACCGAAGAGAACGCGCAATGTCATCAGTTCTGCGCGTTGGAATTTCCAAGGCGGCACTCGCTCGGCGACGCTTTCGTCGCGAGTGGAGTTGCGGTCTGTTGTACGCCTTTCCGCCTATACCACTTCTACCCAGAGTGTTGAAGAAGATTCGGCACGACCGGGCCCAAGTCATTCTTGTGGCTCCGGACTGGGCTCGAAGAGTTTGGTATCCCGAGCTACTCAATATGAGCATAGATCCCCCGATCCGTCTGCCTCTTCGGGAGGATCTTCTGTCGCAGCAGCAGGGGACGGTCCTCCACCCGAACCTGTCCAGTCTACACCTGCTTGCGTGGAGATTGAGCGGCGGCAGTTGATTCCTTTCGACTTGCCTCCCGAAGTTTGTGATGTGATTCTGGCAGCCAGGCGTCCCTCCACTAAGGTGGTATACGCCTGCAGGTGGAACAAATTTGTGGCATGGTGCACAGCAAAGGCTGTGGATCCCCTTTCTGCCCCTCTTTCTGAGGTCCTTCTGTTCCTTCTCTCTCTGGCCCAACAGGGTTCTGCCCTGGGTACCATCAAGGGTTATCTTTGTGCTATCTCGGCCTTCCTCAGGCTCCCTGATCAGCCCTCCCTTTTCAAGTCCCCTGTTGTTAACAGGTTCTTAAAAGGCATTACTCACCTCTTCCCTCCTGTTCCGTTTGTAATGCCTCAGTGGGACTTGAACTTGGTTCTTACCTTTTTAATGTGCGCTCCCTTTGAGCCTCTGCATAACTGTCCTCTTCGTCTTCTGACTCTAAAGGCAGCCTTTCTGGTGGCCATCACCTCCGCTCGGCGGGTGAGTGAGCTCCAGGCTCTTTCTTGCAAACCTCCCTTTCTGTCTGTTCATCCAGACAAGGTTGTTCTTCGGACGCGTCCGTCCTTCTTGCCAAAGGTGGTTACTGCTTTCCACATTGGGCAGACCATCACTTTGCCCACCTTCTTTCCGCCTCCGCATCCTTCCAGAGAGGAAGAGAGGCTCCACCGTCTGGACCCAAAACGTGCGCTCTCCTTCTATATCGACCGCACGAAACACTTCCGGGTGGATGACCAGCTCTTTGTTGGCTACGTGGGCGCCAAAAAGGTCGGGCGGTGCACAAGAGGACCATCTCCCGCTGGGTTACCTTGTGCATCAAGACCTGCTATTCTTTGGCTAAGAAGGAGCCTCCTGTTGGGCTGCGTGCCCATTCCACCAGGGCAACGGCTGCTACCACGGCCTTGGGCCGCGGTGTTCCGCTGCCGGTTATCTGTCAGGCAGCTACGTGGGCCTCGCTGCACACGTTTACTAAGCATTACTGCCTTGACAGTCAGGTCCGGAGGGACGGCTTCTTTGGCCGTTCTGTCCTCCAGGACTTCCTTGTCTGATCTTTGTTCGCAGACCCACCACCGGGGTTGGTATTGCTGGGGTATCTATTCTAAGGTAAGGAATCTATCACTAACGTGTCTCTTTCAGATGCACAAGTTACTAACTTGTGTAACGATATATCTGTAAGAGACAGTAGTTAGTGATAGATTCCTACCGCCCCACCCATCCTCCCCGTTCTGCGAACTGATTTCTAGGGTTAAGGACATCCCTTTCAGGGCCCTAGTATTTTTCAGACACCTGTGTCAGCTTCTTGCATGGCTCTGCGTTCCTGGCGCGGAAAGTCGTGTACAGAACTGACGTCAGCGCGCAGGGCGGCGCCTAAGTACTGCCCGCGACGTCATCCCGGCGATCACGACGCCGACGACGGACGCGGAGCCGCACGACGCCGCCTACCGACGCGCAAGGGTACTGCTACGCAAAACTTTCCGGATCCAGCCTGACGCCTGGGGATATTCTAAGGTAAGGAATCTATCACTAACTACTGTCTCTTACAGATATATCGTTACACAAGTTAGTAACTTGTGCATCAACACAAAGTAAAATAGGGCATTCACAAACAATACACACAGTCCCCCCAAATTCAGGGCTCTAGTGTTTCAATTGGCATTTCCTCCCTCCTGGTAGTGGTTATTCCCCATTCACTATAGGAGACATTCAGGTTAAGCCCCACTAGTAGCCCGGGTCCCTGGAGTTGCACTCTGACTCCAATTAAAGTCAAA
Organism: Calotriton arnoldi; assembly: GCA_963921515.1. Taxonomy (NCBI): domain Eukaryota; kingdom Metazoa; phylum Chordata; class Amphibia; order Caudata; family Salamandridae; genus Calotriton; species Calotriton arnoldi. Next base: position 4,575,490 of record CAWUFW010000128.1, on the reverse strand, counting down.
AGTGTTCCAGCGCCAAAGTGCTATATGGCAGCCAAATTTCCCTGGGGCCTTCTGACCCGTTAATCAGCCTTACGCGCACCAGCAAGACCTTTAAACTGGATCCTCCCCACTGAGGTGGTTGGGAATTCGACTCTTCTGGTGCCGATCCTCAGTTGGGGCTTGTGTCAGCTCGGGTTACTATGGTGGCCTCTGCCTCTCGACAATGGTCTTGGGCAGACTATGTTCCTTGCCTTTTTCCCGGTGGCCCCACCTAGCATATGGGGTCAGCGTCCTCACTCGGGCTATGGCCTCATTGGCATAACAGTAATTTTTATGGCAGCCCCACCTGGTATACAAGGTCGCAGACTTCTCTCTACACACAGGCTACGACCTGATAGGTGTACCAAAGCACACACAGGAAGTCCATTATTCATAGTATATCAAAGGGTCATTAAGTACTCCAAAGTCCAAAAGATTATTTGCTGTGCATTATTTATTCTTTTCGTCTGTTCCCACAACGTCTGGTACAATCAAATGTGTTAAGGAAGCAGAAGGACTTCCTGTGTGTCCTTCTGTACATTTCACTGGTCAAGTTCCCACCAAGGACGTGGTCCTAGGCTGGCTCAAACACTCCAGGTGGCGAAGTGTACAGTACCACGAAAGCACCTCATTTCTCACTGGATAACATTGTGTACAAAAACTTTATTTTTGACTGTTTAAAACCATAGATGTGCAATTAAGGCATAGCCACCACGTTTGTTGTTTGTATACGACCTGATAGGTGCAAAAGCCGTCTCCTTACCCCTCGCTTTAGAGATTTAGTTGCCAAGATCTCCCACTGGACCTCGCTCCCTCCAGCGCTCTCTTCTTCCTCAAAGGGTACACTGGTCTTGGTAAGCAGGCAGACACTGGAGCTTCAGGCTCCAGGGGCAGGTGGTATTGGATTCAAGGGGGTGATGTCCCCTCACCCAGATGAAGACTGCAGGCCTTAACCTCCAGTCCTGCTCACAGGCAGAAGTCTCACACAGCCTGATTGGCAGTTTTGGGTGCCTCAAATCTTCTTCTTTTAGTGCATTTCCATACACCAAATGTGATTTAGGGTCTGAGTCTTTGAGGTTTGTTGGGAGGCTGCTTCCTTTTGAAGTGCCCTCTCCTCTGTCCTGCCCTTCCTCTAGGAAACAATCTGTCACAGCAGGAGAGACTCCAAATCTAATAATCCTACAGTACAGGCCAAAGGGAGTGACTAAAGGTTCACACATGGATGTCAAGCGCACTCATAAGTGTATCTGATAGAGACTTGTATTTGCATATTCCTTACCTTAGACTATTCCCCAGGTTTCAGGCTGGATCAGAGAAATCTTGAGCAGTACGTCCTCGCACCGGTTGACATTGATCAGTTCGGCATCGTCCACGCCCGAGGTAACGTGCGTGGTGCCTATATAATCGCCACCCCAGCGTGCTTTTTCTTCCTACACCATCAGCACAAATTCAAAGAGAGCTACCCCAGCCCAATATTTCGACTATTTTGGCAACATTTTATTGAACTCTTATGTGCTTTTTGCTCCCAGTGTGCAAATACGGACGTCCTCTGAAAAAAACCTGTGGAGTTTAAGCCCTGTGGCTCCTTTGTCTGTGATAGACCCATTCCTGATTTGCCTCTGGTGCCTGGAGATGGGCCACAACTCCAAGGCCTGCCCCAAGTGTCACGCCATGAATCCAAAGGTGGTTTGGGAGCGTGCCCTGAAGCTCTTGGTCGCCCAGCACCAGACGACTCCGTTACGCTCCAGGTCTTGGTAGCGCATAAGGTCCCGGGCCTGCTAACAGAGCATTTCCTGGTGCTCATCATCATGCTCGAAGTGGTTGTCAGGTAAGTTGCATAAAAAATCTTAAAAGTCTAAGCGCTGCTCGACTTGGCTGCGCCGGTCCGAGGCTTCGGACAAGGCTCAGGAACGACACCACAGATCTGGGCCCCACTCCCACGCGTCAGCCGCAGAGTCTTGAGTCTGGGGCCACTCTGCACCTTTCAGAATTTCCCAGAGCGACATCCACCGAGTTAAAGGAGTTTTATGAGGTCATACACCTCATATTTGGGTGGGCCAAGCCCTCTGGAGTGCCTTCGGGCTTCATGTGTTCGGCAGGTGTCCCACTGAATTCCTGCTGGTGTGCTTTCCCTTGGTGTCAGTGGGGCCTTTTAGATCCGTTCCCTGATCCGTATCAGCTCCAGTTGCACGACCAGGACATTCCCTGGAGTCTGTTCCAGCGACGTCAACCCCATCGTTGTACCCTCCTGGCAGTCAGGACAAACGTCTTGACAGAGGTGCTTCATCCGGGAGTTGCCCCCACAGACCATCCACTCCCTTTAAATGAAGCCCTCAAGGACATCCTGCTCGGGGCATGGGCCAAGCTCAGCACTGGGGTTCATGTGAACAGGACAAACGCCTGCCGCCATCGCCCCGTTCCCGGGGGACCCAGATTTCCTCACCCAGCACCCCAGCCAGAGAGTCTGGTTGTGCACGTCTCCATGTCCTAACTTAACCCAGGTGCGTTCTCTACCACACATCCGGATAGGGAATCCAAGAGGCTTGACACCTTCAGCTAGAAGATGTTCTTTTTCTACAGCCTTCCACTGTGGTTGGGGAACACTGTGTGCTTCTTGGGCTGGTATTCCCGCACAGTTTGGGATTCGATTGCGCAAATGCTGCCTATGGTATCCGAGGAGGCCCATGCCATCCTGACCCAGGCTGTTATCAATGTCAGGGATGCAGCAAGGTTCACCATATGCTGCTCACAGGATACGACCGACTTGCTAGGCAGAGCGATTGCTTCGTTAGTGTCACTCTGTCACCATGCCTGGCTGAGGTCTACTGGGTTCTCGGGGGATGTCCTAACATCCCTTATGGACATGCCCTTCAATTACACTTGCCTTTTTGTGATGAGGCTTGAACACTTAAGGACAGTAGGGCCACAGCCCAGTCGCTGTGACTCTCCACAGCCCCTATGCTAGCCCCACTTTTGTCCCAACTGTGTCCATTTTCACCTAACCACCATGCCCAACAGGCTCCTAAGTTCTTTCGTGGTCACGGACGCAGTTCCCACAAGCCCCGTAGGACCCAAGGCCAGAGATCCGCCCAGACCGCCAACCCGCTGCCCCCGGGAACCACTGCCTCCAAACCCCTTGAGTTTACCCTCTCACCATCACAGGCAACCAGTCGGCGGAAGAGTCGAGCACCACCTACCCAGATGGCAGTCCATCCTCTCGAACAAATGGGTGCTTCAACTTTTTCAGTAGGTTACACCATTCCATTTACAGAAACCTCTCCGCCCATGTCACCATCCTTGGACCAGCTGTTTGAGGACCACCTCTCCCTGCTGCGTCGGGAAGTGTAGGCTCTTTTGACCAAATGAGCAATCAAGATGGTGCCAACAACAGAAGTAGGTTGTGGTTGTTATTCCCACTACTTTCTGGTGCCGGAAAAGGAGGGAGGCCTCCGCCCTATACTAGAACTGCACCCTCTCAACTACATACTGAAAAAGGAGAAATTCAAAATGCTCATGTTGACTCGCGTCCTGTCTGCCCTGTACCCAAGATGGTAGTGTTGGACTTGCAGGATGCCTATTTTCTCATGCCGTCTTGCCAGCCCACAGACGTTACCTGTGTTTCACGGTGGACCACAAACACTTTCAGTTTGCTGTGCTCCCCTATGGCTTTACCAGTGCCCCTCGGGTGTTCACAAAGGTGATGGCAGTGGTTGCAGCCCATCTGCTGAGGTCAGGGGTTTCAATATTACCCTACCTCTGCAAACTTGCTGCTGAAGGTGGGTTCACCCCAGGCAGTAGTCACCCATATCCAGATTACAGCAGACCTCCTGCATTCGCTGGGGTTCACTGTCAACTGCTGAAGTCACACCTGCCTCCCTCCCAGTCACTCCATTTCATCAGAGCCATTCTGGACACAGTGCAGTTTCAGGCCTATCCTCCAAAATGGCGAGTCCAGGATATTAAGGCTATGATTCCGATGTTTCAGCCTCTATCCTCGATTTCCCCAAGGTTCACTCGGAGGCTGCTGGGCCTCATGGCCTCCTGCATCCTCCTGGCAACACATGTCCGCTGGTATATGCGGCTTCTGCTGTTGGTCCTGAAGTCCAAGTGAGTGCAGCATCAGGGAAATCTCTTCAACCTAGCCCAGATATCGAAGGGATCTGCAGTGGTGGCTGCCGAACCGTGATTGTCTGCAGCAGACCCCTCTCCCTTCCCCACCCAGAGCTCACAGTGGTGACATGCATCACTCCTGGGTTGGGGCGGCCATCAGGGAGAGGTGTAGTTAAGAGGACTCTGGTCTCTGGCAGAGTCTCAGCTTCACATCAACTTGTTGGAGTTGAGAGCGATCCGCTTGGCATTGAAGGCCTTCTTCACTTTCCTTTAAGGGTAAGGCTAGTCCAGGTGTTCACCACCATGTGGTACTGAAACAAACATGGCGGTTGGGATCATGGACCCTGTGCCACGAGGCTCTGCTCCTCATGGAACGTCAGGGCATTTTCCTGGTTGTAAAACACCTGGCAGGCTCTCTGACCACTATGGCAGACCGACTCCGCCATCAATGTCTCTCGGGTCACGGATGGTTTCTCCATCCAGAGGTGGTGCAAGGTTGCTTTTGTGACTGAGGAAAGCCTTGGTTAGATCTTTTTGCTACCACCGAGAACATGCAGTGTCAGCAGTTCTGTGCTGGAGTTTCCATGGCGGCTCTCACTCTGCTCCACATTTAGTCTCGAGTGGAATTCAGGCCTCCTCTATACCTTACGCCAATATGACTCCTGCCCGAGTTCTCAGACGATCAGAAACAACTGGGCCCAAGTCATTCTTGTGGCTGCGGATTGGGCATGGAGAGTATAGTATCCCAAACTCCTGAGCATAAGCATCGGTCTACCGATCAGGCTGCCCCTTCGGGAGGATCCTCCTGTGACAGTAAGAGGGCAGGGTCATGCACCTAAACATGTGCACGCTTCACCTTCATGCATGGATATTGTGCGGCAGCAGCTGATAGTCTTTGTCCTCTCCATAAGTTTGCAAAGTCATTCTGGCATCCAGGCCTCCCTCCAATAAGGCCGTATAGGCCTGCCATTGGGACAAGTTTGTGGCTTGGTGTACTGCCGAATATGTTGATGCCCTCTGTGCACCTTTCTACAAGGTCTTGTTTTTGTTATTGTTAGCCTGGCAAGCTTTGCTTTGGGCTCAGTTACAGGACATCTTTCAGTCATATCGGCTTTCTTAGGTTTTTGGACCAGCCCTCCCTATTCAAGTCACTATTTGTGACCTCCTTGCTAAAGGGACTCCCAACATATGTTTCCCCCAAAACCCTTCATTATGCCCCAGTGGGACCTTAATTTGGTTCTAACATTTTCGATCTGTTTGCTCTTCAAGCCCATGTACAGTTGCCCTCTGCGCCTCTTGACCATTAACGGTCTTCTTAGTGGCCATTACGTTGGCCACTAGGGTTAGTGAACTTCAGGCACTCTGTGCATTCTCTATACACCAACTTCTTCCCAGACAAATTGGTTCTTTGTGCCCATGCCTCTTTCCTACCAAAGGTGGTGACACCTTTTCATGTCGGTCAAAGCATCATGTTACAAACCTTCTTTGCTCTGCCTCACCTTTCTAAAGAGGAGAGTCTTCGACCGGACCCAAAAATAGCATCGTCATTCTACATTGATCTCACAAATAAACACCGGTGGATCAACAGCTCTTCATTGGGTTTGTCAGACCTGAGAACGGAAAAGTCATGCAGAAACTAGCCATCTCCAGATGGGTTGTGCTCTGCATTAAGATCTGCTACGCATTGGCCAAGAAGCAACCCCCTGAGGGCTTGTGGGCTCATGCCAAGGCTGTGACCACTGCATTAGCTTGCGGAGTCCCCATCCTGGATATGTCAGGCTGCTACATGGGCATCTCTGCACACGTTTACCAAACACTACTGCCTCGACAGTCAGGTCTGTAGTGACTAGCATTTTGCCTGTTTGGACCTCCAGGAATTCTTAATCTAATCTGTTCTCAGACCCTCCTCAGGGGAGGTATTGCTTGGATATGTATTCTAAGGTAAGGAATCTGAGGCTAGATAGAGGCTCTATTAGGTTACCCCCGGGCCTCAGCTCTATTCCTTGATTCTCTTATCAGTCCCATCTCCTTACTGAGATGTGCCCAGGCCCCTCTCCAGTGATCGCTCTCTGAATCAAAGTTGCACTCTTTGAAGTATGCTGAAAAGCTTGACTCCCTTCCTCCAGTGTCACACCTAGCTCACAGGAATGCAGCAATCCACACATTTCTCTGCGGGGGGGCCTGGTGGGGGGGGAGGGATTCCTGTACGTCCTCATGCTCCTCCAGTCAGCCCCTGGGCTCCCAAAATGGAACCCAGAATCTTCCATATATTGTACCATTCACAGGCACCCATACACCCAGCGCATGCATATGACACGCACGCAGTGCATAGCACTACCTGCTAACCTGGTGTAGGTCAAGGGTGAGTTAAGCACACAGCAGCAGAACTGTACATGAGTGAGCCTATAGGCCTCACTCCAGTGACACAGGCAAAAAAAAGCCTGTTCTCTTCTACTGACCACTACACAATATGCTGCCACCACTGCACTTGTGCTGCTTAACTACTGGCAAAGTTAGTAGCCTTTCACCACCATGAGGGTAGCGCTTTGGGTGCCCCTCCCCATCCAAAAACCCCACACTCTGTGAGATGGGTATATGTCATGGTGTATTAACAAATTGAGGACTATGGGCTATATTTATCCAGGTCCAGCATACATGCCCCAAAGGGATGCAAAACAGTATGGTATGCAGTTCCTAGTGAACACTATAGGATGACGTATAATAAGTGTAATAAATGACACACTATGGGCAGGAGAACAAAGCCTCCTTTTGGAAAAGGGACCCTCACACACCCCCCATCAGTGGGGTGTCTTGCTTCATCATCGGGTCTGCTCCTTATCGGGTCGGCGCTGCAATACCCGGTCGGCGCCCTTAACGGGACCTTTTGGCGGAGATCTTTATTTCCTTTTTGCCGTAAGGTGCAGTGCGTGTGAGGGCCCTAGTGAGTGTAGATGTAGTGAGTGTAGAAGTGAGGTTAAAACAAAAGGGGGTGGTCCACCCAAAACAATTTTAATGATCGTGGCCACTCTCCTCATTAAAAACGTGAAAATCGCGCTCCCCTGTTAGAAGGTCACGGGGCTGTGCGCATTTGGGTCAACATGTTTCTTGCCGATACTTCAAGTAGAAGGCAATTCTTCAGGACCAAATCAAGATCTATTCACACTTTTTGGTAGGTGTTCACAATTAACTAATAAAGTGACCACCCTTACAGCACCCTAAAAAGTGGTACCTGCAGATCTATGACATCAACCTGTAGAAAAATATAAGTATAGAAGTATATCAGAACAATGTATGAACCTACTATACTTAAATAGTGTTCTAATAAAAATTGTGATAAAAGGGCATGCATCACACACAGTGGTAGTGACCATACACAGAGGGATATGGAGTAGCAAAGAGAAATAAAAGCTATGAAAACACAGGAGCATTATGTATAAAAAATGTAAAATATGCTTGCTCCTAGCATCAAGAGGACTCACCCAGTCTGGGTAAAAGAGATGTTTCATCAGTGGCCGGCGAGTTCGAACACTGAATAGTGCAGTATCCTTGTTTAGGCAAGAGATACAAAGCCATTAGTCAAGTTCTAGAAAGTAACAATCAGTGTCGATTACTCAGGCATCGCAAGAAGATTACACCAATAATGAGGGTTAAAGCTCTTGTAGCGCATGTCATGTTACCCCCACGATAACCGGTGTGGTCCCCCAGCCTCCAAAAACCCAAATGTCACCAAATAGGTAAACGTGGGGTGTCAGCCGAGAGGTCCACCCACCTCGTGTTCGGAAACAAGCTCAGCGTGTACAATCACAACTTATCCACATAATAGTAAAAGGCTATATGCACAGGGAACACCTCCGGTCTACTGGTAAGTAACCAACTGCCCCCAACATGGCCACACCCATCTCCCCGTGACGAGTCATGGCAAGGTGTTGGTGAGTGAAGTGGGTTCCCTAGCAACACTAGACCCGGTGCGCCACTCGTGGAATAGGCATTAGTTCCAACGTAGTGCCCCGGTATGGATTGTAGTCTCGCCCTAGTTAAGTCTCAAGTCCTCAGGGCGCCGACTAAGGTACTTACTTGGACATCCGCGCATATGGTCAGCAGACCTACCCCAGTACTGCCGGTGCCGCTGGTACACTGGAAGCCGACAGTGCTTCCCTGTATACTCACCGCACGGCCGATGCAGGGGGCGGGTACTTCCGGATGCACGTAAGCCACGCACGGTCATGCGCACTGATTGCAACTGCCGCCATACTGCGAATGGCATGTGAAGTCCGTGGTTGATTCCTCATGTCGCCAACCAGTATGTTAATAGCGTCCTAGAGGGCGAGCTGTTCCTTAATGGAGTTGGCTCTTACGGTCGGCAAAGATAATGTGTGGTGTAAATAAAGTCATGTCTAGGGCACACTGGGCCTATCAAATTTGTCAGGAAGCGCCTTACTAGTGTATCACGACTACAGTGTAATAATCCCACGGTCGTGATAATAGGTATTATCTGATATCACGGGGGTTGAGCTGTTCATAATGACCCCAGTGTTGCCTATGTGTACAACATGTTACAAAGAGATCATAATCCAAGTGTCCATTCTAGGAATCCGGTTACCCAGTGGATTCATAAATAGAATGCACTAAAGTGGTCAAAGAGACAACTATTGAGAAGGTAATGCACGACAACTAGCGTCATACTACATCCTGTATGTGAAACTATCAAGGACAGACCCTCTACTGACCTTTAAGTAATGAAACTCATACCGAAGGTGTACTGACTTGATAATCATCTCGTCAAGGATGCCCAAGGAATTTCTTCATTTAAACCCTCTCTATCAGATGCCAATCGCAATACCCATCTTTGTTCGATTCTGAAGAGGCCACCTTTCGTTATACCAGGGTGTGCTTCTAGGACACACCATCTGATGGAATCTGGTGGATGGTGCAAGGTGTTAAAGTGTGCCATCATCTTAGTGTTGGTCTTGTGGCACCTGACATTGCTACGGTGTTCCGTGATGCGAATCTTTATGGGTCTCGTGGTCATCCCTATATAAAGGAGATTGCACGGGCACAACAACATGTAGATGCAATTATTCGTGTTGCAATTCGTGTGTTTATTGAGCTGCCACCTGAACCCATTAGCAAATGTGATTTCTTTAGTCATCTTGGTAAATGGACACACAGAACATGAGCCACACTGGTAATGTCCCTTCACAGGTGGCATATCCCACAGAGATCTTTGGGCTATTGTGGTGTGTACCTTGGGTCTCGTATGTATTAACATATCTTTGAGGTTGCTCGTCCGTTTAAAGGCAAACCTCGGTGTTGGAAACTGTAGATCCCCTGTGTTCAGGATCCCCCAATGTTTTTTAATGATGCTTTTTAATTGGTTGGAATCAGGTGTAAATGTGGTTACACACGTCAGTAAATCATTTTTTGTTTCTTTAGGTCTGATTTCTAGTAAGCCTTCTCTGTTGTGATTCCTTGCTCTTTTTTTACACCGAGGTTTGCCTTTAAACGGACGAGCAACCTCAAAGATATGTTCATACATACGAGACCCAAGGTACACACCACAATAGCCCAAAGATCTCTGTGGGATATGCCACCTGTGAAGGGACATTACCCGTGTGGCTCATGTTCTGTGTGTCCATTTACCAAGATGACTAAAGAAATCACATTTGCTAATGGGTTCAGGTGGCAGCTCAATAAACACACGAATTGCAACACGAATAATTGCATCTACATGTTGTTGTGCCCGTGCAATCTCCTTTATATAGGGATGACCACGAGACCCATAAAGATTCGCATCACGGAACACCGTAGCAATGTCAGGTGCCACAAGACCAACACTAAGATGATGGCACACTTTAACACCTTGCACCATCCACCAGATTCCATCAGATGGTGTGTCTTAGAAGCACACCCTGGTATAACGAAAGGTGGCCTCTTCAGAATCGAACAAAGATGGGTATTGCGATTGGCATCTGATAGAGAGGGTTTAAATGAAGAAATTCCTTGGGCATCCTTGACGAGATGATTATCAAGTCAGTACACCTTCGGTATGAGTTTCATTACTTAAAGGTCAGTAGAGGGTCTGTCCTTGATAGTTTCACATACAGGATGTAGTATGACGCTAGTTGTCGTGCATTACCTTCTCAATAGTTGTCTCTTTGACCACTTTAGTGCATTCTATTTATGAATCCACTGGGTAACCGGATTCCTAGAATGGACACTTGGATTATGATCTCTTTGTAACATGTTGTACACATAGGCAACACTGGGATCATTATGAACAGCTCAACCCCCGTGATATCAGATAATACCTATTATCACGACTGTGGGATTATTACACTGTAGTCGTGATACACTAGTAAGGCGCTTCCTGACAAATTTGATAGGCCCAGTGTGCCCTAGACATGACTTTATTTACACCACACATTATCTTTGCCGACCGTAAGAGCCAACTCCATTAAGGAACAGCTCGCCCTCTAGGACGCTATTAACATACTGGTTGGCGACATGAGGAATCAACCACGGACTTCACATGCCATTCGCAGTATGGCGGCAGTTGCAATCAGTGCGCATGACCGTACGTGGCTTACGTGCATCCGGAAGTACCCGCCCCCTGCATCGGCCGTGCGGTGAGTATACAGGGAAGTACTGTCGGCTTCCAGTGTACCAGCGGCACCGGCAGTACTGGGGTAGGTCTGCTGACCATATGCGCGGATGTCCAAGTAAGTACCTTGGTCTGCGCCCTAAGGACTTGAGACTTAACTAGGGCGAGACTACAATCCATACCGGGGCACTACGTTGGAACTAATGCCGATTCCACGAGTGGCGCACCGGGTCTAGTGTTGCTAGGGAACCCACTTCACTCACCAACACCTTGCCATGACTCGTCACGGGGAGATGGGTGTGGCCATGTTGGGGGCAGTTGGTTACTTACCAGTAGACCGGAGGTGTTCCCTGTGCATATAGCCTTTTACTATTATGTGGATAAGTTGTGATTGTACACGCTGAGCTTGTTTCCGAACACGAGGTGGGTGGACCTCTCGGCTGACACCCCACGTTTACCTATTTGGTGACGTTTGGGTTTTTGAGGCTGGGGGACCACACCGGTTATCGTGGGGGTAACATGACACATGCGCTACAACAGCTTTAACCCTCATTATTGGTGTAATCTTCTTGCGATGCCTGAGTAATCGACACTGATTGTTACTTTCTAGAACTTGACTAATGGCTTTGTATCTCTTGCCTAAACAAGGACACTGCACTATTCAGTCTTCGAACTCGCCGGCCACTGATGAAACATCTCTTTTACCCAGACTGGGTGAGTCCACTTGATGCTAGGAGCAAGCATATTTTACATTTTTTATACATAATGCTCCTGTGTTTTCATAGCTTTTATTTCTCTTTGCTACTCCATATCGCTCTGTGCATGGTCACTACCACTGTGTGTGATGCATGCCCTTTTATCACAATTTTTATTAGAACACTATTTAAGTATAGTAGGTTCATACATTGTTCTGATATACTTCTATACTTATATTTTTCTACAGGTTGATGTCATAGATCTGCAGGTACCACTTTTTAGGGTGCTGTAAGGGTGGTCACTTTATTAGTTAATTGTGAACACCTACCAAAAAGTGTGGATAGATCTTGATTTGGTCCTGAAGAATTGCCTTCTACTTGAAGTATCGGCAAGAAAATGTTGACCCAAATGCGCACAGCCCCGTGACCTTCTAACAGGGGAGCGCGATTTTCACGTTTTTAATGAGGAGAGTGGCCACGATCATTAAAATTGTTTTGGGTGGACCACCCCCCTTTTGTTTTAACCTCACTTCTACACTCACTACATCTACACTCACTAGGGCCCTCACACGCACTGCACCTTATGGCAAAAATGAAATAAAGATCTCCGCCAAAAGGCCCCGTTAAGGGCGCCGATCGGGTATTGCAGCGCCGACCCGATGATGAAGCAAGACACCCCACTGATGGGGGGTGTGTGAGGGTCCCTTTTCCAAAAGGAGGCTTTGTTCTCCTGCCCATAGTGTGTAATTTATTACTTATTATACGTCATCCTATAGTGTTCACTAGGAACTGCATACCATACTGTTTTATATGTCATGGTGCACATGCATGATCTGTGTTCGCCCATGACAGCAAAATATGCTCCAGGGATCAAGGCTCATTGCAGTTGGGGGCACTCGGGCAAGGGTACACGTCCATCACCATGCAAGGGACTTTTCCTTCCCAACAAGCCCCTGCCTCTTCAGTCTCGTCTCTGGGTGCATTACCTTCAAAATTACCTGCATCATTTACAAAGTGGTGCAGCTACAAAAACATCTCTCCTTGCCTTCAAACAGCACCTGAATAACTAAGATTCATTTTACCTTTATACCCAAAAGCTATACTTCATCCTTAAAATTTTCGGAGATTTAAATATGTGCCTGGGTTCATTCTAATTCAGATATTTATTAACAGCATACTTGTTTAGGTCATGCTTCCGCTCCATTCTTAGCTAATGTTACTCCAGGACCATTGGATTCTTACAGACTTTCAAATACTCCTTTATCCTCAACTCCCTGTTTTCTCCCTTCTAGTCTTCCTTTTCACCCATCTAACCCTCCCTTTCCTCCCTTATTGTTGAGGTTCCTTTTCATCCTTTAGTTTTTTGTTTTTCCTTTAAAGTACTATGATTCCCGCGACAGTTTATAAAAATTGAAAAGCCTTGCTGCCAAGGCTATTTCTCCTTCCTCGCCTTACTCTTTATGCCCCATTGCTCTTCATTTCTCTTTTGTCACTTGTACCGATTAGAGGATTTTAAGTAAAAACATTGGATTAACAGTCGTCCTGAAAGGGTAGATAGTCAGTAGGTGAGGTTATATGATTGCAGTATTTGTGAAGGCGAGATATTTGAAAAAGTTCGAGTTTCACTTTGAATACACAAAGTCATACTACAATAGAATTTGCTCCAGCATTCCCTTACATGCGTGCCATTTTTTGTGCATTACATTGTGTATAGTATACTTTAAAATGCAGTTTATAAATAAATATGTAATATTTGATTTTATTACCTGATTACCAAGTCTGTGATTTTGGTTTTCAAATTTGAACAGTAGTTATGATGTTTAAAGCAGTGTTATGGACTACTACCAATGTAGTAGACGTTATCTAATATATCACAAGCATGAAAATAACTTCTAAAACTATTATACTTAATAGCAGGTACAAATTGTAAAATCACAGCACTAAACCATGCTGGTGCTTAACAGATATAGCACCAAAAGTAAATTTGAAGTCTTCGGCACTATTACAAGTTCAGGGTTAAATTCCAATACCTGTTCAAGCATGGTTGTGTGATAATTTCACACCCTCACAGTTTTCCGTTGTTTGATTCCAGCAGATTGAACATGCCAAAACGTACTTTTTCAAAAGCCCCGGAAACAAGGTCAAATATGTGTAATTTCGTGTGTTAAATACCAATTTTGCATGTTATGTCGCATTTCCAAGTTGATGACTCAGAATAGGAGGTATTTACCACACCCGGTAAATACCTTACCCTAGTATAATGGTATTTACTTGGAGTGGTAAATACCCCCAATCTATCCCACTCAACTTGTAATGAGATCCTCTGAAATTGAATGGAACTCGAATATTCTGTTTTGTGGGCAGAAGTACCCTCCACTTTCTTATTACATATCTGTTTTTGAGTAATTAGGTGTGCAGAGAATTAGCAACTGCCAATGTTGAATATTTTCTGCAGCAATTAAAGCCATATTTTTTAATGTCACTAATGGTTAAGTAAATATGGCCATGATGGTCGTTTAACAATTCACTGTCACAATTGCAGAGGCCTGGCAGCAGGAGAAGATAATGGACAGCGTGGATACATGCTGACGTTCGTCATTGCTTACCTGCGGGTAGGTCGCTTGTCTGTATTATTTACTGTTTGGTCTTTCTTGGAGTGATAATTACCTCACAGCATTAGAACACTTTAAGAACTGAATCGTCTAAAAAACAATTTTCTATCACAGCATTTTGATCTTAATCATTTACTCTCTTCTCCACAAAAGTGATCCTCTTTAACCAATCATTTTCTCCCATAACAAGAAATCTACTTTTGTTGATGTAAAGTCAGTAGCAAACACAAGGAGATGATGGACGGAGCGCTGAAACTTTTCAGACACTCACCCCCAGTCACAGATCTGGGTTGAATCCATCATCGTTCTTTAGCTCACTTCGCCACCGCAGTTCAGACAAAGCTATATGCAAATCAGTCTTGACCCTGTGCCTCATGGGAACAGTCCAGCCCGAACTGCCAAGCCATGTCTTCCCTGGATCCGAAACAAGCATCCTGGGACCGGTTTCGGGCTAACAGCCCTCATCAGCCAGGCTAGCTTGAATCCAGTGGCAAAGTGAGCAAGGGACCCACGTCTGGGCATACCCTGCCAACTTAGGGCGAACAAAGCAAACACAAGGAGATGATGGACGGAGCGCTGAAACTTTTCAGACCCTCACCCCCAGTCACAGATCTGGGTTGAATCCATCATCGTTCTTTAGCTCACTTCGCCACCCCAGTTCAGACAAAGCTATATGCAAATCAGTCTTGACCCTGTGCTTCATGGGAACAGTCCAGCCCGAACTGCCAAGCCATGTCTTCCCTGGATCGGAAACAAGCATCCTGGGACCGGTTGGATTCAACCCAGATCTGTGACTGGGGGTGAGTGTCTGAAAAGTTTCAATGCTCCGTCCATCATCTCCTTGTGTTTGCGATGTAAAGTCAGTAAGCTGTTTCTAATCCACTTTTTTGAAAAACGTTGACATTTTTTTATAAAGTGTCAAAAGCTGAGAGAAATGTTCTATTTGCTTTATGTCACAAAAGCATGTGGTTCTTTGACCTGTTTCCATCTTTGTTTCAATTCTAGAATATTTTGTCTGTCCATGGTTTCTTTTTTGATTCAGGCAGTGGTATGTGTGGTTAAAAGAAGCCTGAACCTTCAGAAATGTCCTATGAAATAACAGATTTAATATTTTGCTCTCATATTCTCCTCCCACAAAACACATTGGAGTTTCATTAAGCTTCAGACAGTATAATGTTTGTAGATGGAAACTTATTTTTTGAATGATTTGGCAGCTTTTTCTCATGTTCTGTATGATTTTTTAGTTTACTTTACCTGAAGGATAATGTTATTCTATCTCAGTAATCAAGATACAGTGCAAACCTAGTTCAATGATTTGAAATTTGACAGCTTCAAACCCCAACTTTCACAGAATGCCAAGTCAGTTGGATTCACCCTGGTTACCATCCTCACCCTCTGGGAACGCATTGCCAAAAAACCAAAGATGGCCAACTCTCTTTTCTAAAGAAAGTCAAGCGTTTTTTCAAGAAAGCTGATGGTAGTGCCTTACTCCATGGCTTCTCAGACTCCACACTTTCACCTCTTAGGGGCATCCTACACACTACAGCATTTCTAATCCAAGGCATGAAGAAAAATGATCATTTCTACCCCCCCACCCACCCAATCTCTCCCAACCCCTCACTCCCAACCACACCACCTTCAAAACCAGCTGCATCATTTACAAAGTCATACCAACCCCTCTCCTCCCTGTTTCTTGCAGATAAGCTTGCCTTCTCTGGTGGATCTTAGCACCCCTGCAACCAGGACAACATCAGACTGCAGACTAAGAAGTGTAAATAAGAAAAAAAACAAGACAGCAAGCCTTTTTCATCAATGCACCCATGACCTGGAAAAACATCTCTGTATCTATCTGGACCACCCCAATTCTACACCAATTTAGGAAACAGCTGAACGCACACTTCTTTAGAGAACACTACATCACTATGCATTAACCATATACAACCAAGCCTATCCTCTTAATCCATAAATGTATGCTCGTCTTTGCCCATGTATAGCGCTTTGCTTGGTTTATGCTACAGAAATACCATATACATACATACTTCACCAACATTTGTCAGAGATTCAGTGAACTTGAACTCATTTTTGCTGCGTTTCTGATGGTGTTTTAGTTTACAGGCTTTAATTGTACAGTGGCACAGTATGCTTCCTTCTAAGGCTTGCAGCCTTGAGAGATATGTATGCGTTTTCTCTTGGAGCAGTAAAGAGTTGCAAAATCAAATTTGGCATTAGACATTTCACGTATCGATTCCTTGCTGTCAGGGGAGGTGATGCGTTGATTCCTTAATGCAAGGGAAGGTAATACGTTGAATACTGGACACGCAGTCTCTGTTCCTTACTACTGGGCAACATCAATGAAGAACTTGGCGCAGAGGTGCAGTGCGTGGAAAATCCAGACGCGCTGGGTCGATACAGCGGCGGCGAAACAGGCGCTGCGTTGATTCTCCCAGCCGCAAGCAGGTAATGCGTCATTTCTTCAGGCGCACAGCAGGGTCTGCGCCGGAGTCAGAGCGGGTGCCTCAGATGTTAGAGACACGATGCTCAGGACGCGGTGATCTTTTCAGCTGCACGGCAGGCTCTGCAACGTTTCTCCGGTCACACTGCGGTGATGCTTTGGTTTCTCAACCGCACAGCAGGACTGCGGCGGGAAAAGCAGGCGATGAAGGTTGATGTGTGGATTTTCGGGCTTCTTTGCAGCAAAACCACCTCCAAGAGCCCAGAACTGGAATTGGCATCACTTGGCAGGACAGAACTCCCAGCAGAGGAGTTCAGGGGCTACAGGCGAAGTGTTTGATGGCCCTGAGACGTCTTAATAGGTGGCAAGCACACACATGCCCTTGGAGAACCTTTGGAAGCAGGATGATGTAAACAAAGTCCAGTCCTTTCCCTCTCCAAGACAGAAGTAGCAAGCAGCAGGCCTGCCTAACACAGCAACAGGATAGTCTTCGTAGTGCACAAGTCCCTGCATTGCACTGTCCTGGCTTCAGACGCACTTTCAGGGGGGTGGAGACAGCTTTGTGTGCGGACAGGCACAACCGTATTCAGGTGTCAGTGACAACTCTTCTCACCACTCTAGGTCTGGAAGACCCATCATCCTGGTGATGGGCCACCAGGGTATGCAGGGCACACCTCAGCTCCCTTTGTGTGACTGTCTACAGTGAAGGCACAAACAGCCCAACTGTCAGTCCAAACCAGACGTGGATTTCACAAGAAGGCAGAGGCACAGAATGGTAAAGCAAAAAAATGCCCACTTTCTAAAGTGGCATTTCCAACATGCAATTTAAAAACCAACTTCACTAAAAGATGTGTTTTTAAATTGTGCATTCAGGGACGCCAATCCCCAAATCTCTATCGCTTCCCAATTGAAAGTTACACTTGTAAGAGGTTACAAGGCAGCTCCAATGATAACCTATGGGAGAGATAGTCCTTGCAATAGTAAAAAACAAAATTGACAGTATTTCACTATCAGGACATGTAAAACACACCAGTACATGTCCTACCATTTAAATGCACTACACCCTGCCCATGGGGCTACCTTGGGCCTTCCTTAGGGGTGTCTTACATGCAGTAAAAGGGAAGGCTTGGGCCTGGCAAGTGGGTGCACTTGCCAGGTTGACATGGCAGTTTAAAACTGCACTCAGACACTGCAGTGGCAGGTCTGAGACATGGTTGCAGGGCTACTCATGTGGGTGGCACAATCTGTGCTGGAGGCCCACTAGTAGCATTTGTTTATAGGCCCTGGGCACACCTAGTTCACTTTACTAGGGACTTACTAGTAAGTCAGATATGCCAATCATGGATAAACCAATCACGAATACAATTTACACTGGAGAGCATATGCACTTTAGCACTGATTAACAGTGGTAAAGTGCCCTGAGTCTTAAAGCCAAAAAAAACCAGGTCATTAAAAATAGGAGGAAAAAGGAAAAAAGTTTGGGGATAACCCTGCAAAAAGGGCCTGGTCCAACAACCCTTATAACTGCACCTTCAATAAAGGTTTCTGAGGTAGCAGTGAGATGACTTGGAGTTTATTTGCTGTACTAATGAGTACAGCATCCTCCGCATGAAGCAAAATTAGCACTGTCTTTTGTTGGAAGAATTTAAAGTAAAGCAGTAGGAATGTTGTCTTTTATGCTAGAGTAGCATATTCTAAGTTATAGAAGTAGGCTCAGGTCAGAGGTTAAACCACCTCAAATTTGATAGCAATGAATAGACAGACAACAAGGGAATATGCATGGTTTGATTTAATCTCTTTCAGAGCTGCTCTGTATGGTTCATGTGCTGGTGAGGCTCAAACTTTAATCTAGAATATCACTGGTTTTGTACCGGTCCCCTGGACAGTGGTATCATGCCCAAGATGAAAAATACAGCATCCATAAAGGAGCACTTGACACTTGCAGCTACTCTAAGTACACATTTATAAAAGGAATTTTCATGCAGCTGGCTTGTCACTAGAGGTCTGATCGTTAGGCAGATGCAGGAAGAACTTTGACATTATACACTTTTAAGATTGACAGAATAGATCTAAAAAAAAATCTCTTCAGTGCACCAACATTGTGAGAGAGAAGGCCATACACTTAGCAATGTAACTTTGCCATGTCTCTTCGATCCTCACTCATGCTGCAAGGTAGTATCATTCATTGTACCTTTTCTAGAGGATCATGTAATACAATACTAGAAATATAGCATTTGTGAAGTTTCAGTGTAATATACTTTAACTCTTGTTGATCATCAGATGCCTCTCCACACAGAAGTCGGCAAACCTTTCCAAAAGATTAGTTAGATCCATTTTGGGAGAGTTGCATCATTTGCAGAGAGGAGAGTAGTGACCATAACGCCCTCCAGGGGTCGAGAATCTGCTTGAGATATAGCTAGAGTTTTGTTATATAAGCAAAATAAAGGAGGAGCTGCATCCTTATGTAACTCCAATAAAATTACTAAATTGTTCTATTTCAAATACCAAACTAACCCCAGCAAAATTACCAGAGCACAGGCACTTGAGTGATTATGTGGTGCCCCTTTATCACTTAACACAACCCAAGGTTTTGGTCTGAGTATGCTGTTAAGCATGTTATTAAGATCAAAAAAGTGATATGTAGAGATACCTTTCGAAGAGTAACATTTTTGTAATCAGGAGGGTCAAGTGAAAGACCTGGTCTCATGTGATGAGATTCAGATGAAAACCAGCCTGAAACTGAAAGATAACATTATACGACCTAGTCGGTGTCTCCATTCTTGCATTCAAGAACATACATATCTTCTATAAGGATCTATCAAATTGATGGGATGAAATTGGCTCTATTTTTCTAGACACTATTCTTAAAGAAAGCAGTAATTTCTTCGTCTAACCGTGATTGAGCTAAGCACAAATGCTGCAGTTTATGAGGGATATGGATGTCTGGAATAACAAAATTATCTGAAAGAAAGTTAGTTATAGATTCCTTACCTTAGAATTAACCCCAGGCGTCAGACTAGATCCGGAAAGTTTTTCGTCAGCAGTACCCCTGCGCGTTGGAAGGTGGTGTCGGTCGACTCCACGTTCGTCGTTGGCGTCGTGGTCGCCGGGATGACATCGCGGTAGCTACATAGACGCCGCCCTCGCGCGCTGACGTCAGTTCTTTCTTTTTCCGCGCCAGCGAGCGCAGATCCGGAGAGAGTGGTACCTCCAGTCACTTTTTGACTGACTTTTAGCCGACTTTTGTCGACACCATTTTCGAGTCTTCGACTCCTGGTGCACGTCAGGGATGCCCGGCTTCAAGGCTTGCGGTTCCGGTAGCCGACTGATGTCGGTGACGGATCCGCACCGCGTGTGCCTGTTTTGCTTGGAGTGCGACCATGACCCCAAGTAGTGCTCCGACTGCCAGACCATGAATCCGAAGTCTTTGCGGGAGCGGTCCCGAAAGCTTCTCGAGGCCCGGCAGTCGGCTCCATGCCGTTCGAGGTCCCGGTCGCATGGGAGGTCGAGGGACCGGTCGCGGAGTCACCATCATCATTCTTCTTCCAAGTCTTCGCACTCGGGGTCAGGTAAGTCGAAGCACAAGAAGAAGTTGAAGAAGCATCGTCGCTCTTCGACTTCTCCCCGTCCGTCGGCCGACACGACGAGGGATGCGGGTGGTGCCCCTCCTGCGGCTCCGTGTGCGGAGCCCGAAGGGTCGACTCAGAGTTCCACCCCCCCCCCTTCCCGGGACCCGGAGCGACCCCTGCCCAGCTTCGCCAATTTTACGAAGCAATGCATGCCATCTTTGGGCAGCCCGACTCCGCTGGCTCGCATTCGAGACCCGTGGACTCGGCTGGGGGTCCTGGGCCTTAGACGCCGGCGGCTTCGGCCCCGGCGCCGCAGGGTCCCCTTGGATCCAGGCCTGGATCCGCATCGGCGCCGGTCGACCTGATTACACCTCCCCCGGCGCCGATTCCACCGGCACCACGTCCGCAGCCAACGCCGGTTGTGTCCCCAGCTGGCGTCGACCCCAGCCTCCAGCTCGATGTAGACACGGAGCCGGACCCGGCACCGACGGGTACTTTTGTGCCCTTGTTCTACCCTGGCTCTTTTAGACCAGATTGGCAGCCAGAGGAGGGTGAGGAGGACTGGGAGGGGTCTGGAGACCCTTTAACTGACCAGTTGGTCTACGAACCGGACTGGAGAGAGGAACTGGGGGGAAGCCAGTGGTTTGTATACCTCACCAGACCTTGGCATGTTGTCTCCTCCTACCGTGGCTACGGAGGAGGGAGCGTCTTACGCCGTGGTGTTGCGAAGGGCGGCTGAGGCTCTCAGCCTCGAGCTACCTACGGTGGCAGTCAGGACTAACCTCCTGACAGAGGTGCTTCAACCGGCAGCGAGCTCTTCGGAGCCCCTGCTCCCGTTTAATGAAACCCTCACTGACATCCTTTTGGGCACCTGGACCAGGCCCAACACGGGCTCCTGTGGATAGGATGAGTGCCCGACACCACCACCCGGCCCGGGCGACCCCACTTTCCTCTCCCAACACCCCAGCCCTGAGAGCTTGGTGGTCCAAGCCTCCACCTCCAAAGGCGCATTCCCTAACGCACCACCTGATAGGGAATCCAAAAAGCTGGACCATCTTGGGAAAAAGATGTTTTCTTCCTCCAGCTTGGGGCTGCGGTCGGTAAACATCGCATGCCTGTTGGGCCGCTACACCCACTCCGCGTGGGATACGGTGGCGCAAGTGCTGCCCCAGTGCCCGGAGGAGGCCCGGGCCGCTCCAGTCCAGTTGCCGAAGAGAGAGATGCAGCAAAGTTTACCATCCGCTGTGGGCTGGATACTGCCGACTCACGAGGCAGGACTATTTCCACGTCATTAGCCCTTCGACGCTACGCCTGGTTGAGGTCGACTGGTTTTTTCAGGGAATGTCCAATCCACTCTTATGGACATGCCCTTTGATGGCTGAAGCCCTTTATGGACTCTCGGGCTACGGCCAGGTCCTTGGGCCTCTCCACCACCTGCCCTGCGCAGTCTGCTTTTCGCCACTTTCGTGGCTACGGAAAGGGTACCCCGGCATGTCCCGCCCAGAGCCACAGGCCAGCGCAAGCTGTTCAGCCCCTGTGTGGCCAGGGACGTGGGAACCACCGCCGTGGTTCTGGGGGCCAGCGGGCGTGCCAGTCCACCACAGCCCCCTCTGCAGCAGCCTCCAAACCCTCCTAGTCCGACCTTTCAGGGCCACCAATTGCCAGTGGGCGTCAGGATTCGCCATCACCTCCCCCACTGGCGCACCATCACGTCGGACAGGTGGGTTTTGCAGATAGTCCGAAGGGGCTACTCCCTCCCCTTCGAGACTACCCCTCCCGCCATGCCACCTCAGTACCATCGCATGTCGGAGGATCAGCTGGCCCTTCCCCAACAGGAAGTTTCGGCACTCTTGGCCAAGGGAGCCATTGAGCGAGTTCCTGTCCCAGAAGTAGGTCGTGGTTGCTATTCCCACTACTTTCTGGTGCCCAAGAAGGACAAAGGCCTGCGTCCTGTCTGCGCTCGACCCTGGACACTGGATGGTAGCGTTGGACTTGCAGGACGCTTATTTTCACCTCCCCGTCCTGCCGGCCCACCGGCGTTACCTGCGGTTCACTGTAGGCCATGAGCATTTTCAGTTTACCGTGCTCCCCTTTGGCCTTACCAGCCCCCTCGGGTGTTCACGAAAGTGATGACGGTGGTCGCAGCTCATCTGCGCAGATCAGGGGTTCCAGTCTTCCCCTATCTCGACGACTGACTGTTGAAGGCGGGCTCGCCCCAGGCTGTCGTCTCCCACCTCCAGAGTACGGCTGACCTCCTGCATTCGCTGGGGTTCTCCATCAACGTGCCGAAGTCACACCTGACTCCCTCTCAGAAGCTCCTCTTCATCGGAGCAATTCTGGACACAACGCAGTTTCGGGTCTATCCTCCCGAACAGCGAGTCCGGGATATTCGGGCTATGATTCTGATCTTTCAGCCTCTATCCCGGGTTTCGGTCAAGATGACCCTCGGGCTACTGGGCCTGATGGCCTCCTGCATCCTGCTGGTGGACCATGCCAGATAGCATATGCGGGCTCTGCAGTGGGACCTGAAGTTCCAGTGGGCACAACATCAGGGGAATCTGTCCGATTGCGTCCAGATCTCGGAGGGCACTGCACACCAATTGCAGTGGTGGCTAACGAACCAGGATCGGGTCGACGGCAGTTCCATCTCCCTTCCCCAACCAGAATTCACAGTGGTGACCGATGAATCACTTCTGGGATGGGGCGGCCACATGGGGAGGCGGAGATCAGAGGCCTCTGGTCTCTGGCAGAGTCCGGGCTCCACATCAACCTTCTGGAGCTTCGGGGACTTCGTCTTGCACTCAAAGCATTCCTTCCCTCTGTCTGGGGAAGAGTAGTGCAGGTGTTCACAGACAACACCACCGCCATGTGGTACTGCAACAAACAAGGCGGGGTGGGGTCGTGGACCCTATGTCAACAGACATAGCCTCTGGTCATGGCTGGAACATCGGGCATATCCCTGGTGGTTCAACACCTGGCAGGTTCGCTGAACGCCAGGGCGGACGAACTCAGCCGCAGGTGCATGATGGATCACGAATGGCGTCTTCACTTGGAGGTGGTGCAAGGTCTCTTTCAACAGTGGGGAGAGCCTTGGTTCGATCTATTCGCCACCGAAGAGAACGCGCAATGTCAGCAATTCTGCACGTTGGAATTTCCAAGGCAGCACTTGCTAGGCGACGCTTTTCGTCGCGAGTGGAGTTGCGGTCTTCTATACGCCTTGCCGCCTATACCACTTCTGCCCAGAGTGCTGAAGAAGATCAAGCGTGACCGGGCCCAATTCATTCTTGTGGCTCCGGATTGGGCACGAAGAGTCTGGTATCCTGAGCTGCTACACATGGCCATCGATCCTCCGATCAGACTGCCTCTTCGGGAGGATCTTCTGTCGCAGCAGCAGGGGACGGTCCTCCACCCGAACCTGTCCAGCATCCACCTCCTTGCGTGGAGATTGAGCGGCGGCAGGTGACGTCGTTTGACCTGCCTCCCGACGTCTGTAATGTTATCTTGACAGCCAGGCGTCCCTCCACTAAGACGGTATACGCCTGCAGATGGAACAAATGTGTGGCATGTTGCACTTCAAAGGCTGTGGATCCCCTTTCCACCCCTCTTTCTGAGGTCCTCTTGTTCCTCCTTTCTTTGGCCCAGCAGGGCTCTGCTCTGGGCACTCTAAAGGGCTACCTCTCGGCCATTTCAGCCTTTCTTAGGCTTCCTGATCAGCCATCTGTTTTCAAGTCCCCTGTTGTAAATCGCTTCCTTTAAGGCATTACTCATCTTTTTCCTTCTGTTCCCTTCGTAATGCCCCAGTGGGACTTGAACTTGGTTCTTACATATCTTATGAGCGCTCCCTTTGAGCCGCTACATAACTGTCCTCTCAGGCTTCTAACCTTAAAAACCCGCCTTTCTGGTGGCCATCACCTCTGCGCGCAGGGTGAGTGAGCTCCCAGCAGTTTCTTTTAAGCCTCCTTTTCTGACTGTTCATCCGGACAAGGTTGTCCTTCGAACTCGTCCTTCCTTCCTTCCCAAAGTGGTTACTCCTTTCCATATTGGACAGACTACTTTCTGGTGCCCAAGAAGGACAAAGGCCTGCGTCCTGTCTGCCCTCGACCCTGGACACTGGATGGTAGCGTTGGACTTGCAGGACGCTTATTTTCACCTCCCCGTCCTGCCGGCCCACCGGCGTTACCTGCGGTTCACTGTAGGCCATGAGCATTTTCAGTTTACCGTGCTCCCCTTTGGCCTTACCAGCCCCCTCGGGTGTTCACGAAAGTGATGACGGTGGTCGCAGCTCATCTGCGCAGATCAGGGGTTCCAGTCTTCCCCTATCTCGACGACTGACTGTTGAAGGCGGGCTCGCCCCAGGCTGTCGTCTCCCACCTCCAGAGTACGGCTGACCTCCTGCATTCGCTGGGGTTCTCCATCAACGTGCCGAAGTCACACCTGACTCCCTCTCAGAAGCTCCTCTTCATCGGAGCAATTCTGGACACAACGCAGTTTCGGGTCTATCCTCCCGAACAGCGAGTCCGGGATATTCGGGCTATGATTCTGATCTTTCAGCCTCTATCCCGGGTTTCGGTCAAGATGACCCTCGGGCTACTGGGCCTGATGGCCTCCTGCATCCTGCTGGTGGACCATGCCAGATAGCATATGCGGGCTCTGCAGTGGGACCTGAAGTTCCAGTGGGCACAACATCAGGGAATCTGTCCGATTGCGTCCAGATCTCGGAGGGCACTGCACACCAATTGCAGTGGTGGCTAACGAACCAGGATCGGGTCGACGGCAGTTCCATCTCCCTTCCCCAACCAGAATTCACAGTGGTGACCGATGAATCACTTCTGGGATGGGGCGGCCACATGGGGAGGCGGAGATCAGAGGCCTCTGGTCTCTGGCAGAGTCCGGGCTCCACATCAACCTTCTGGAGCTTCGGGGAATTCGTCTTGCACTCAAAGCATTCCTTCCCTCTGTCTGGGGAAGAGTAGTGCAGGTGTTCACAGACAACACCACCGCCATGTGGTACTGCAACAAACAAGGCGGAGTGGGGTCGTGGACCCTATGTCAACAGACATAGCCTCTGGTCATGGCTGGAACATCGGGCATATCCCTGGTGGTTCAACACCTGGCAGGTTCGCTGAACGCCAGGGCGGACGAACTCAGCCGCAGGTGCATGATGGATCACGAATGGCGTCTTCACTTGGAGGTGGTGCAAGGTCTCTTTCAACAGTGGGGAGAGCCTTGGTTCGATCTATTCGCCACCGAAGAGAACGTGCAATGTCAGCAATTCTGCACGTTGGAATTTCCAAGGCAGCACTTGCTAGGCGACGCTTTTCGTCGCGAGTGGAGTTGCGGTCTTCTATACGCCTTGCCGCCTATACCACTTCTGCCCAGAGTGCTGAAGAAGATCAAGCGTGACCGGGCCCAAGTCATTCTTGTGGCTCCGGATTGGGCATGAAGAGTCTGGTATCCCGAGCTGCTACACATGGCCATCGATCCTCCGATCAGACTGCCTCTTCGGGAGGATCTTCTGTCGCAGCAGCAGGGGACGGTTCTCCACCCGAACCTGTCCAGCATCCACCTCCTTGCGTGGAGATTGAGCGGCGGCAGGTGACGTCGTTTGACCTGCCTCCCGACGTCTGTAATGTTATCTTGACAGCCAGGCGTCCCTCCACTAAGACGGTATACGCCTGCAGATGGAACAAATTTGTGGCATGTTGCACAGCAAAGGCTGTGGATCCCCTTTCCACCCCTCTTTCTGAGGTCCTCTTGTTCCTCCTTTCTTTGGCCCAGCAGGGCTCTGCTCTGGGCACTCTAAAGGGCTACCTCTCGGCCATTTCAGCCTTTCTTAGGCTTCCTGATCAGCCATCTGTTTTCAAGTCCCCTGTTGTAAATCGCTTCCTTTAAGGCATTACTCATCTTTTTCCTTCTGTTCCCTTCGTAATGCCCCAGTGGGACTTGAACTTGGTTCTTACATATCTTATGAGCGCTCCCTTTGAGCCGCTACATAACTGTCCTCTCAGGCTTCTAACCTTAAAAACCCGCCTTTCTGGTGGCCATCACCTCTGCGCGCAGGGTGAGTGAGCTCCCAGCAGTTTCTTTTAAGCCTCCTTTTCTGACTGTTCATCCGGACAAGGTTGTCCTTCGAACTCGTCCTTCCTTCCTTCCCAAAGTGGTTACTCCTTTCCATATTGGACAGACTACTTTCTGGTGCCCAAGAAGGACAAAGGCCTGCGTCCTGTCTGCCCTCGACCCTGGACACTGGATGGTAGCGTTGGACTTGCAGGACGCTTATTTTCACCTCCCCGTCCTGTCGGACCACCGGCGTTACCTGCGGTTCACTGTAGGCCATGAGCATTTTCAGTTTACCGTGCTCCCCTTTGGCCTTACCAGCCCCCCTCGGGTGTTCACGAAAGTGATGACGGTGGTCGCAGCTCATCTGCGCAGATCAGGGGTTCCAGTCTTCCCCTATCTCGACGACTGACTGTTGAAGGCGGGCTCGCCCCAGGCTGTCGTCTCCCACCTCCAGAGTACGGCTGACCTCCTGCATTCGCTGGGGTTCTCCATCAACGTGCCGAAGTCACACCTGACTCCCTCTCAGAAGCTCCTCTTCATCGGAGCAATTCTGGACACAACGCAGTTTCGGGTCTATCCTCCCGAACAGCGAGTCCGGGATATTCGGGCTATGATTCTGATCTTTCAGCCTCTATCCCGGGTTTCGGTCAAGATGACCCTCGGGCTACTGGGCCTGATGGCCTCCTGCATCCTGCTGGTGGACCATGCCAGATAGCATATGCGGGCTCTGCAGTGGGACCTGAAGTTCCAGTGGGCACAACATCAGGGGAATCTGTCCGATTGCGTCCAGATCTCGGAGGGCACTGCACACCAATTGCAGTGGTGGCTAACGAACCAGGATCGGGTCGACGGCAGTTCCATCTCCCTTCCCCAACCAGAATTCACAGTGGTGACCGATGAATCACTTCTGGGATGGGGCGGCCACATGGGGAGGCGGAGATCAGAGGCCTCTGGTCTCTGGCAGAGTCCGGGCTCCACATCAACCTTCTGGAGCTTCGGGAATTCGTCTTGCACTCAAAGCATTCCTTCCCTCTGTCTGGGGAAGAGTAGTGCAGGTGTTCACAGACAACACCACCGCCATGTGGTACTGCAACAAACAAGGCGGGGTGGGGTCGTGGACCCTATGTCAACAGACATAGCCTCTGGTCATGGCTGGAACATCGGGCATATCCCTGGTGGTTCAACACCTGGCAGGTTCGCTGAACGCCAGGGCGGACGAACTCAGCCGCAGGTGCATGATGGATCACGAATGGCGTCTTCACTTGGAGGTGGTGCAAGGTCTCTTTCAACAGTGGGGAGAGCCTTGGTTCGATCTATTCGCCACCGAAGAGAACGCGCAATGTCAGCAATTCTGCACGTTGGAATTTCCAAGGCAGCACTTGCTAGGCGACGCTTTTCGTCGCGAGTGGAGTTGCGGTCTTCTATACGCCTTGCCGCCTATACCACTTCTGCCCAGAGTGCTGAAGAAGATCAAGCGTGACCGGGCCCAAGTCATTCTTGTGGCTCCGGATTGGGCACGAAGAGTCTGGTATCCCGAGCTGCTACACATGGCCATCGATCCTCCGATCAGACTGCCTCTTCGGGAGGATCTTCTGTCGCAGCAGCAGGGGACGGTCCTCCACCCGAACCTGTCCAGCATCCACCTCCTTGCGTGGAGATTGAGCGGCGGCAGGTGACGTCGTTTGACCTGCCTCCCGACGTCTGTAATGTTATCTTGACAGCCAGGCGTCCCTCCACTAAGACGGTATACGCCTGCAGATGGAACAAATTTGTGGCATGTTGCACAGCAAAGGCTGTGGATCCCCTTTACACCCCTCTTTCTGAGGTCCTCTTGTTCCTCCTTTCTTTGGCCCAGCAGGGCTCTGCTCTGGGCACTCTAAAGGGCTACCTCTCGGCCATTTCAGCCTTTCTTAGGCTTCCTGATCAGCCATCTGTTTTCAAGTCCCCTGTTGTAAATCGCTTCCTTTAAGGCATTACTCATCTTTTTCCTTCTGTTCCCTTCGTAATGCCCCAGTGGGACTTGAACTTGGTTCTTACATATCTTATGAGCGCTCCTTTGAGCCGCTACATAACTGTCCTCTCAGGCTTCTAACCTTAAAAACCCGCCTTTCTGGTGGCCATCACCTCTGCGCGCAGGGTGAGTGAGCTCCCAGCACTTTCTTTTAAGCCTCCTTTTCTGACTGTTCATCCGGACAAGGTTGTCCTTCGAACTCGTCCTTCCTTCCTTCCCAAAGTGGTTACTCCTTTCCATATTGGACAGACTACTTTCTGGTGCCCAAGAAGGACAAAGGCCTGCGTCCTGTCTGCCCTCGACCCTGGACACTGGATGGTAGCGTTGGACTTGCAGGACGCTTATTTTCACCTCCCCGTCCTGCCGGCCCACCGGCGTTACCTGCGGTTCACTGTAGGCCATGAGCATTTTCAGTTTACCGTGCTCCCCTTTGGCCTTACCAGCCCCCTCGGGTGTTCACGAAAGTGATGACGGTGGTCGCAGCTCATCTGCGCAGATCAGGGGTTCCAGTCTTCCCCTATCTCGACGACTGACTGTTGAAGGCGGGCTCGCCCCAGGCTGTCGTCTCCCACCTCCAGAGTACGGCTGACCTCCTGCATTCGCTGGGGTTCTCCATCAACGTGCCGAAGTCACACCTGACTCCCTCTCAGAAGCTCCTCTTCATCGGAGCAATTCTGGACACAACGCAGTTTCGGGTCTATCCTCCCGAACAGCGAGTCCGGGATATTCGGGCTATGATTCTGATCTTTCAGCCTCTATCCCGGGTTTCGGTCAAGATGACCCTCGGGCTACTGGGCCTGATGGCCTCCTGCATCCTGCTGGTGGACCATGCCAGATAGCATATGCGGGCTCTGCAGTGGGACCTGAAGTTCCAGTGGGCACAACATCAGGGGAATCTGTCCGATTGCGTCCAGATCTCGGAGGGCACTGCACACCAATTGCAGTGGTGGCTAACGAACCAGGATCGGGTCGACGGCAGTTCCATCTCCCTTCCCCAACCAGAATTCACAGTGGTGACCGATGAATCACTTCTGGGATGGGGCGGCCACATGGGGAGGCGGAGATCAGAGGCCTCTGGTCTCTGGCAGAGTCCGGGCTCCACATCAACCTTCTGGAGCTTCGGGAATTCGTCTTGCACTCAAAGCATTCCTTCCCTCTGTCTGGGGAAGAGTAGTGCAGGTGTTCACGAGACAACACCACCGCCATGTGGTACTGCAACAAACAAGGCGGGTGGGGTCGTGGACCCTATGTCAACAGACATAGCCTCTGGTCATGGCTGGAACATCGGGCATATCCCTGGTGGTTCAACACCTGGCAGGTTCGCTGAACGCCAGGGCGGACGAACTCAGCCGCAGGTGCATGATGGATCACGAATGGCGTCTTCACTTGGAGGTGGTGCAAGGTCTCTTTCAACAGTGGGGAGAGCCTTGGTTCGATCTATTCGCCACCGAAGAGAACGCGCAATGTCAGCAATTCTGCACGTTGGAATTTCCAAGGCAGCACTTGCTAGGCGACGCTTTTCGTCGCGAGTGGAGTTGCGGTCTTCTATACGCCTTGCCGCCTATACCACTTCTGCCCAGAGTGCTGAAGAAGATCAAGCGTGATCTGTGCCTACCTTCTTTCTGCCTCCGCATCCTTCCAAAGAAGAAGAGAGGCTCCACCGTCTGGATCCAAAGCGTGCGCTTTCCTTTTACTTGGATCGCACAAAACAATTCCGGGTGGATGACCAGCTCTTTGTTGGCTACGTGGGCGCCAAAAAAGGTCGGGCCGTGCACAAACGGACCATTTCTAAATGGGTCATTTTGTGCATTAAAGCTTGTTATTCCTTGGCAAAGAAGGAGCCTCCAGTGGGGTTGCACGCCCATTCCACCAGGGCGATGGCAGCTACCACTGCTTTGGGACATGGAGTCCCCCTTAATGACATCTGTCAGGCAGCTACGTGGGCATCGCTGCACACGTTCACAAGAAACTACTGCCTGGACAGCCAAGTCCGGAGAGACCGCTTCTTTGGCCGTTCTGTTCTCCAGGACTTCCTGGTGTGAACTTAGTTCGCAGACCCACCTCCGGGGTTGGTATTGCTGGCGTATCTATTCTAAGGTAAGGAATCTATAACTAACTTTCTTTCAGATGAACAAGTTACTTACCTTCGGTAACGATATATCTGTAAGAAACATAGGTTAGTTATAGATTCCTTACCGCCCCACCCATCCTCCCCGTTCTGCGAACTGACTTCTAGGGTTAAGGACTTCCTTTCAGGGCCCTAGTTTTGTGCACCAGTGGTCAGTGTCTTGCATTGCTCTGCGCTTCTGGCGTGTAAAGTCGTGTACAGAACTGACGTCAGTGCGCGAGGGCGGCGTCTATATAGCTACCGCGACGTCATCCCGGCAACCACGACACCAACGACTAACGCGGAGTCGACCGACGCCACCTTCCGACGCGCAGTGGCACTGCTGACGAAAAACTTTCCGGATCCAGTCTGACGCCTGGGGTAATTCTAAGGTAAGGAATCTATAACTAACCTATGTTTCTTATAGATATATCGTTACCGAAGGTAAGTAACTTGTTCATCTGTACCCCTACCAGATAGTTTACAAGAAAAAGACCGCTCATCATTTATTCTAATCTATTGAAGATTTTCCCATTTAGAACATCCCCCCCCCAACTCCCCAGTAATGTGATGCTTAGCATGTAGAGGATCAGGCTGATTTTCATACTTGGCCTGGGCAATACCTTTTCTTTTAGAAAGCTTCATTATTTTACCATTTACATTTTTAAACATTTAGAGAAGAGAGTGGGGATAATCTGTTCAAGAATAATTTTCTCCCACTTTTAAAATATGTGGTTATTTGAAATTAGTATACTTGAGGTTATTGGTATAGTGAATCTTAGGGATATCTCACTTAATAAACTAAGAGCCAGCACCAGTCTCTGTGGGTCAAACACTCTTTCTATGCATTTATTAGTTGACAGACCATTAACTGCATGCAAATGCTCTTTGTCATTAAGAATGTATTCCATAAGGCTTATCCTCTATAGTTTGGTTTAACAATGTTATCTGAAATGGTTTTACCATTGCAGGTTTCAATCCAAACTTAAAAATTGAAAATGCCGTTTAAAGAGGTAATTTGGCAAGAACTGGTGGTCACTCTTATCAGTTGTGACCACTTGTGTATGGTATTTACATTTCTGCATCGTTATCCTGAGTTATCAGCCTGGATGTGTTAGATCATTCAGTTTGCAAATCAAAATCTCCTGTAGTCAGTATGTTTTGAGGTGCCGTCCTCCTTTTATATACAGGTTGAAATGTTTTTGGCCAAAGAAACAATGGCGATTACGTCAGGGTGTGATTATTCGCCTTTGTAATTGTCATTGGAAATACCAGTAAAATGGCAAGTACAAAAACACTGAAATGTAAAATATTAATGTTCTACTGTCACAGTTCAGCCAAGGTTTACTTTAACTCAAACAACCAGCCCTCGAAATAGACCATGCTTGAGCCATTTTTAAAGCTCAATGCTCAATTTTGATAGCTTAGTTTAACTACAGAAGACAAGGGTCAGGTCTATTAGAAAATGAATGCAAGTGCTGTATTGCAGTGATACACACTTAATGAAATTCGGAATAATTGAGCCTCTGAACGACCTGTAACGCTATATTTAGGAATGGGGTGTCTCTGGCATACATAAAAGGATGTACATTCCTCCTTACCAAATCAGAGGGATTTGAACTGAAGTTGATTTATAAGTAGCATACTGGATTGCAAATTCATAAAAAGCATACTCCTCTGTATCTGGAAGAGTTAGTCTCTCTCTCCCGAAAGGAGAGTATTGAGAAGCACTGTTAAATGAACACGATCAAGGAGTGTACTAGTATTAAAGTTAAAGAAAGATGTCACATTGAGCAAACTCTAGTCCAACATTCTCTCACCAATTACGTATAAACAGATTCACAAGGACTGCATGCCAAGATGTCATCACTCTGTTGCACCCTTGTAGCGGCTGAGGCAAGCACTCTCCATTTGACAAAGATCTTGGTTGGCAACACCTACTCTGATTACCTTTGGGAAGCTCTAAGGTATGTAGTGGTCCTTGGCTGGTTCTCTGCAAACAAGTTCTGCTGCACAGGCATGGCAGCATTTTCTCCAAAAGTACGTTTCTTCCTGGATGTATGTGATCAAAACAAGATGCCACCTTCCCTTTAGCTCTTCATGAAGCGATCCTAACTGAAAATGGAACCTTTATTTGTTGTTTTTATTTCCTTCCTCCTGTTTCCTTCCTTTACAGCATAAAGGATTGAGAGTGCCAGCATTTACTGCATTGTAGTGCAGTCAAAGTATTTTTCTGCGGGTATAGCACCCCTCTAGCTAATATTTTTGTTCCTTGTTTTTGGACATTTCAGATATCAAGATATCCCACCCTTTGAATTGGGTTTCTTCAGACCGTTTGGTTATATCTGAAAGAAACACATAGTGATAGATTCCTTACCTTAGAATATCCCCAGGCGTCAGACTGGATCCGGAAAGTTTTCGTCAGCAGTACCCCTGCGCGTCGGTAGGTGGCGTCGTGCGGCTCCACGTCCGTCGTTGGCATCGTGGTCGCCGAGATGACGTCGCGGGCGCTACTTAGACGCCGCCCATGCGCGCTGACGTCAGTTCTTTCTTTTTCCGTGCCAGCAAGCGCAGATCTGGGAAGAGCAGGAACCCCCAGTCAATTTTTGACTGACTTTTTTGAGGTTTTTTGTCTCTATTTTTCTTCGAGTCATCGACTCCTGGTGCAGTAGGATGCCCGGTTTCAAGTCCTGCGGGGATTGTCACCGCATGATGTCGGTGACGGACCCGCACCGTGTGTGTCTTTTCTGCCTGGGGCGCAACCACGACCCCAAGTCGTGCTCCGACTGCCGGGCCATGGCGCCGAAGACTTTGCGGGAGCGGTCCCGAAAGTTGCTGGAAGCCCGGCAGTCAGCTCCGCGCCGTTCGAAGTCCCGGTCCAGAGGGAGGTCGAGGGACCGTGAGTCATCATCATCGGTCTTCGGGATCCAAGTCTTTCCACTCTGGGTCAGGTAAGACGAAGCACAAGAAGTCGAAGAAACGCCATCGTTCTTCGACTTCCGGTCGCGCGACGCGGCTGAGGGTGTGGGTGGTGCCACCCCCGCGGCTCCGGCGGAGCCTATGCAGTCGCCGCCCGACTACCCGCCCTTCCCGGGGTCGTCGGCGACTCTGGCCCAGATACAGGAGTTCCTGTCGGCCATGGCTCGCCTCTTTGGGCCGTCGGGTCCCGCCGGTGCGCCTTCGGGCCCCGCGGTCCCGCATGGGTGTCCTCGCGTTTCCTCGCCGGCGGCCCCGGCGTCCCTGTCAGCTCCGGCCACGGCGCTGCAGGACACCCTTGGATCCAGGCCTGTATCCCGGTCGACGCCGGTTGACCTTGTTACGCCTCCACCGACGTCGACTCCACCGGCACCAGTTCTGACGCCGCCCGCTCCTCGGGACGACGTCGACCTCAGTTTCAGCCCCGAAGTGGACGCAGCGTCGAGCCGGCGTCGGTCGATGCCGTTCTCGACGTTGCTTGGGGATTTTTATCCCCATGTCCCTGCTCCTTATTTTAGACCTGTCGAACAGCCTGAGGAGCAAGGGGAGGACTGGGAGGGGTCTAAGGACCCTCTCGCTGCAGCCTGCGAGTCTGAACAGGACTGGGCTGAGGAATTTGGGGACGCCAGTGGTCTGGATACCTCACCAGACCTTGGCATGCTGTCTCCTCCTACCGTGGCTACGGAGGAGGGTGCTAGTTATGCTGTGGTGTTGCGTAGGGTGGCCGAGGCCCTACACCTCGAGCTCCCTACTGTGGCCGTCAGGACTAACCTACTGACAGAGGTGCTTCAGCCAGCAGCTACTTCTGCGGAGCCGCTGCTTCCTTTCAATGAAGCCCTTTCTGACGTTCTTTTGGGCACTTGGTCCGAGCCCACCACAGGGGCTCCTGTGGATAGGAACGTGGCCCGACGCCAACGCCCGGCTCTGGGTGACCCCATTTTCCTCTCCCAACACCCCACCCCCGAGAGCTTGGTTGTCCAAGCCTCTGCTTCCCCAACCGCCTTCCCTTCCGCTCCACCGGATAGGGAATCCAAGAAGCTGGATCAGTTTGGAAAGAAGATTTTTTCTTCCACCAGCTCTGCGCTGCGGTCTGTGAACACCGCATGCCTCTTGGGCCGTTATTCCCACTCTCTGTGGGATACAGTGTCGAACGTGCTGCCCCAGTGTCGGGAGGAGGCCCGGCCTGCTCTCTCCTAGGCTGTTGCAGAGGGGAGAGACGCAGCAAAGTTAATGATTCGTTGTGGCCTAGACACCGCCGACTCACTGGGCAGATCGATTGCAACGACGGTTGCGGTTCGCCGTCACGCCTGGTTGAGGACCACTGGATTTTCGGCGGATGTCCAAAACACCCTTATGGACATGCCCTTTGATGGCCGTCGCCTTTTCGGCGACAAAGAGGACAGCGCGTTGGAGAGGTTTAAGGGCTCACGGGCTACGGCCAAGTCCTTGGAACTCTCGGCAGTCCGCCCTCCTCCGCCTTCCGCTTTTCGCTCCTTTCGTGGCACAGGAAGGGGCACCCCACAGCGTTCGCAACAGAGCCATAGGCCGGCGCAGCAATCATCCCAGCGCGGACGCGGGTTCCGCTGTAGCGGACCAAGGGGCTAGCGGGCGGGTCAGTCCACCACCACCCCGGCCACCACTGCCCCCAAACCTTCCTAGTCCGAACTTTCAGGCCCATCAAACGCCAGTGGGCGGCAGGCTTCGCCATCACGTCCCCCACTGGCGCACCATCACTTCGGACAGGTGGGTTTTAGAGATAGTCCGGAGGGGCTACTCCCTCCCCTTCGAGACTACCCCTCCAGCCATGCCACCTCAGTACCACCGCATGTCGGGGGATCACTTGGTGCTTCTTCAGCAGGAAGTTGCGGCCCTCTTGGCCAAGGGGGCCATCGAGCGCGTTCCGACGCCAGAAGTAGGTCGTGGTTGCTATTCCCACTACTTTCTGGTGCCCAAGAAGGACAAAGGCCTGCGTCCTATCTTAGACCTCCGGAACGTCAATCGCTTCCTCCGCAAAGAAAAGTTCAAGATGCTCACTCTAGCTCAGGTCTTGTCTGCTCTCGACCCACAAGACTGGATGGTGGCGCTGGACTTGCAGGACGCCTATTTCCACATCCCCATCCTGTGAGCCCACCGGCGTTACCTACGGTTCACGGTAGGCCAGGAGCACTTTCAGTTCACCGTGCTCCCCTTTGACCTTACCAGCGCCCCTCGGGTGTTCACCAAGGTGATGGCGGTGGTCGCAGCTCATCTGCGCAGATCAGGGGTTTCAGTCTTCCCCTATCTCGACGACTGGTTGTTGAAGGCGGGCTCGCCCCAGGCAGTCGTCTCCCACCTCCAGACTACGGCCGACCTCCTTCTCCATCAACGTGCCGAAGTCGCACCTGATCCCCTCTCAGAAGCTCCTCTTTATCGGAGCGGTTCTGGACACGGCGCAGTTTCGGGTCTATCCTCCCGAGCAGCGAGTCCGGGATATTCGGGCTCTGATTCCCATCTTTCAGCCCTTGTCCCGGGTTTCGGTCAGAGTGACTCTGAGGCTGCTGGGCCTCATAGCCTCCTGCATCCTGCTGGTCAATCATGCCAGATGGCATATGCGGGCTCTGCAGTGGGACTTGAAGTTCCAGTGGGCGCAGCATCAGGGGAACCTGTCCGATCACGTCCAGATCTCGGAGGGCACTGCACGACAGTTGCAGTGGTGACTCACGAACCGGCATTGGGTCGACGGCAGATCCCTCTCCCTTCCCCAACTGGAGTTTACAGTGGTGATGGATGCGTCCCTCCTGGGATGGGGCGGCCACATGGGAGAGGCGGAGATCAGAGGCCTCTGGTCTCCAGCGGAGACCCGGCTCCACATCAACCTTCTGGAGCTGCGGGCGATCCGGCTTGCACTGAAGGCATTCCTTCCCTCTGTCAAGGGGAGAGTAGTGCAGGTGTTCACAGACAACACCACCGCCATGTGGTACTGCAATAAACAAGGCAGGGTGGGGTCGTGGACCCTATGTCAGGAGGCCCTGCGTCTCTGGACATGGCTGGAACATCAGGGCATGTCCCTGGTGATTCAACACCTGGCAGGTTCTCTGAACGCCAGGGCGGACAAACTCAGCCGCAGGTGCATGCTCGATCACGAATGGCGTCTTCACTCGGAGGTGGTGCAAGGTCTCTTTCAGCAGTGGGGAGAGCCTTGGTTAGATCTATTCGCCACTGAAGAGAACGCGCAATGTCATCAGTTCTGCGCGTTGGAATTTCCAAGGCGGCACTCGCTCGGCGACGCTTTTCGTCGCGAGTGTAGTTGCGGTCTGTTGTACGCCTTTCCCGCCTTTCCGCCTATACCACTTCTACCCAGAGTGCTGAAGAAGATCAGGCGCGACCGGGCCCAAGTCATTTTTGTGGCTCCGGACTGGGCTCGAAGAGTATGGTATCCCGAGCTACTCAGTATGAGCATCGATCCTCCGATCAGACTGCCTCTTCGGGAAGATCTTCTGTCGCAGCAGCAGGGGACGGTCCTCCACCCGAACCTGTCCAGCCTTCACCTCTTTGCGTGGAGATTGAGCGGCGGCAGTTGATTCCTTTCGACTTGCCTCCTGAAGTTTGTGACGTTATTCTGGCAGCCAGGCGTCCCTCTACTAAAGTGGTATACGCATGCAGGTGGAACAAATTTGTGGCATGGTGCACAGCAAAGGCTGTGGATCCCCTTTCTGCCCCTCTTTCTGAAGTACTACTGTTCCTTCTTTCTTTGGCCCAGCAGGGCTCTGCTCTGGGCACTATCAAGGGCTACCTTTCTGCTATTTCGGCCTTTCTCAGGCTCCCTGATCAGCCCTCTCTTTTCAAGTCCCCTGTTGTAAATAGATTTCTCAAAGGCATTACACACCTTTTTCCTCCTATTCCTTTCGTGATGCCTCAGTGGGACTTGAATCTGGTTCTGACATACTTGATGTGCGCTCCCTTTGAGCCCCTTCACAACTGTCCTCTTCGTCTTTTGACATTAAAGACTGCCTTCCTGGTGGCCATCACTTCCGCTGGGCGGGTAAGTGAGCTCCAGGCTCTTTCTTGTAAGCCTCCTTTCCTTTCAGTCCATCCGGACAAGGTTGTGCTCAGGCCCCGTCCTTCCTTTTTGCCAAAAGTGGTTACGGCCTTTCACATTGGGCAGACTATTACCTTGCCCACCTTCTTTCCCCCTCCGCATCCTTCCAGAGAGGAAGAGAGGCTCCACCGTCTGGACCCAAAACGTGCGCTCTTTTTATCTCAACCGCACACAGCAGTTCCGGGTGGATGACAAGCTTTTTGTTGGCTACGTTGGCACCAAGAAAGGTCGGGCGGTCCATACGAGAACCATCTCCCGCTGGGTTGTCTTATGTATCAAAGCCTGTTAACTCTTTGGCTAAAAAGGAACCTCCGGTGGGGCTGCGTGCTCATTCCACCAGAGCTACTGCAGCCACTACTGCATTGGGACGTGGTGTCCCCCTGCAAGACATCTGTCAGGCAGCCACGTGGGTCTCGCTGCACACGTTTACAAAGCATTATTGCCTAGACAGCCAAGTCCGGAGAGACGGCTTCTTCGCCCGTTCTGTTCTCCGTGACTTTCTGGTGTGATCTTAGTTCGCAGACCCACCACCGGGGTTGGTATTGCTGGGGTATCTATTCTAAGGTAAGGAATCTATCACTATGTGTTTCTTTCAGATGAACAAGTTACTTACCTTCGGTAACGATATATCTGTAAGAAACATTAGTAGTGATAGATTCCTTGCTGCCCCACCCATCCTCCCCGTTCTGCGAACTGATTTCTAGGGTTAAGGTCATCCCTTTCAGGGCCCTAGTTTCAATGCACCAGTGGTCAGTATCTTGCATGGCCCTGCGTTCCTGGCGCGGAAAATCGTGTACAGAACTGACGTCAGCGCGCGTGGGTGGCGTCTAAGTAGCGCCCGCGACGTCATCTCGGCGACCACGACGCCAACGACGGACGCGGAGCCGCACGACGCCACCTACCGACGCGCAGGGGTACTGCTGACGAAAACTTTCCTGATCCAGTCTGACGCCTGGGGATATTCTAAGGTAAGGAATCTATCACTACTAATGTTTCTTACAGATATATCGTTACCGAAGGTAAGTAACTTGTTCTTTCAGTGCTGTTGTGGTTCTGAGGTTTTGTGATCCTTCTTCATAATTTTTCCTCCTTCTAGAGGCCATTCTCTGCAAACACCTGATACACATGTTGCTAATTTTGTGTAAAGCACACAGTGGCTACCAGAAAGCGCCCCCTTATCTTGGGCAAGGTAAGTTACAATTCAAAGCTTAACACACTATCCTGAAGTAGACAACTTGATTGGTGCAGTGGACTTTTTGAGATACTTTCTTTCCCATTCTGACATAATAAAGAACTGCAAGTGCCTAGACTTTGTGTCATTCTTTGCCAATTATTTGTCTTGCGTTTCAGAATAAAGAATGTTCACAAAATGGCTATGATGGAATCATATTTATGGTGCCAAGCCATACATGTGTATCCAAACCTAGCAATGCCAAAGCAGGAGTAGGGTTATTAATACACATGTTGCCAGTTTTTGTGTGAAGCACACAGTGGCTACCAGAAAGCGTCCCCCTTACCTTTAGCAAGGTACTTTCTAAAAAAAATTATTTTTATTGTTTTCACTGATGCAAAAAAACAAGACTTCAGCATCACCTTTCAGTATTACAATCATGGCAGATAACATTATCGACACTTCCTTCTTGATAGGAGATTCATACCTCCCTCCTCCCAAGCAAAAATGACATGTGTGCAAGCCACATCCACAGCACCAGTTGTCACTAACGAACTCCTCAGTATCTCATCTTCCAACAGCTCTGACCTATTCATTCCTCCTGGGCAGTTGACCCCTGTGTGTCCACATCCCTTCCTCCCCTTCCCCGTGAATATTCTGTGTTCACCTCCATCTCCCCCCACCACCTCCCTTGCCAAACCCATTGGGTCTTCATCTAGTTCCTGAAATCCTTCCAGTAGTGCCACCCTGAGAGCTCAAAATCCCTTTCTACCCTGTCATCCATCCTAGATAATCGAATGTGTGTCTCTTCTGCCAGGGCCCATTCTGTCACATCCTTACACCACAGGGACACCGTTGGAGTGCGCTTCTCAAGCCATCCCATAGCCACCTGCCACTCCCCTCCCACCCCCCCCACGAGGTTTCATAACCATACCTAAAAGATATTGTCATGGGGACTCCTCCAACGCAATGCCAGTCACCCTGCACAGTCTCATCATCACTGTCGCCCAATATTCACACACTCTGGGACACATCCAGGCCATATGCAGAAAAGAGACACCATCTGCCCCACGTCTCGGGCAGTCCGCCGTTTTATTGGTATTCATCCTACTCAGCTTAATTGGCATCAAATATGCGCGGTGCACATAACTGAAGTAAATCAATTTAAATCAGGCGTTACAGGACAACCGACGAAAGAGTGGCATGTCTCGGCCCATGTTTTGTCCGTGACCAGTTCCGCCAGGTCATCTGCCCAAACCTCTCTAGCTTTGCAAGACCCCCTGAGACCTGTCCTTAAGCGATTCATAAAACACAGACACTAGCTGCTTTGTCAGGAGCAGAGTTTCTGACCAGCGGGTTGGGGGAGGCAGATGGCACTTGGGCAAGGTAAGTTACGATTCAAGGGGCCCTTGTTGCTCCAAAAGCTTCAAAGACTCGCCTGATGAAGACAACTTGATTGATGCAATAGACTTTTTGAGATACTTACTTTCACATCCTGACATAATAAAAGAACTGCAGCTGCCTAGTCTTTGTGGCATGCTTCACCAATTATTTGTCTTAGGTTTCAGAATAAGGAATGTTCACAAAATGGCTATGATGGAATCATTTTTATAGTGCCAAGTCATACATGCGTATCCACACCTAGTAATGCCAAAGCAGCAGGAGTAAGGTTATTCAGTTCCCCCTTTTAGACTTCTCTCTCACTCCAAGATACACATTCATCTATCAGGAGACTTGTGGCTGGTGAAAAGCTTCATTTTTTCTGATGGATACTTCTACCTGTAGATACCTCACCTCTTGAATATCCCAGACACCAGAGTGGATTCAGAAACTTTTACTAGCTTACCCACACCGGTGGAGGGTGCCAGCTTCACACAGTCACCTTAAACAATGCCAATGTGATATCACTGAAGCCATAAAGCACCTTCCCCACCGTCCTGACGTCATTTCACTTTTTTCCGAGCCTTCAAAGTGGATCTGGAGCTCGCTCTCTATTGAGAGTTTCCTCATAGAACACATTTCCTCATAAATTGTCATGGTGTAGTGTTGGGGATGTCCCCTCCTAAGTGTTCGGGCAGTAGGTCTTGTCAGGTTTTTAATGGACAAATGCCCATTACGGACCATCACTCCATTTGTCTGTGGTGCTTGGGGTCCGATCATGATTTTGGTTTCTGTGACTACTGCCTCAGTATTCACCTCCAGGACCATCAAGGAGAGCGAGTCCAAGCTCTTCATGGCTGGAACCCAGGCCCAGAGTACATGTCGTTCCAGGGTTCAAACAAAGTCTCCCTTTCCTTCTTTAGAGTAATCAAGGCATAAGAAGCAATGTTGAACCTCTCCTCCAGGCAAGTCTCCTTGTCATCCTCCACCTCATGAGGGTTCTTCTTCTTTGGAGCCAGAGCTAGAGCCCATTACTCCTGCAGATCCTCAGAGCTGAATCCTCCAGCACCTCATCAGCCTCTGCTCTATGCCATGTTTCCCACTCCAGGGACCATCCCTGATGCATTCTTCAATGAATTGTTGGACCTATTCAGTTCAGAGGCGGTCCCCTCTGGAGTGCCTTTGGGCCCCATGGTACAGGATGGGATACCTTACTTCATGTCCATGTCTCCCTCTTCAGTGCCATACGTGTTTCCACCTACTGTCAGGCTGAGGTTGACTTTTTTGGTGCCTTCTTATGGAGCGCTGTCTGCAAGTTCTAATAGAGAATTCTAGCCACAGATTCCTCACCCTCTGAATATTCCCAAGGCGGCAGACTGGATCTGGAAACTTTTCCATAGTACCTCTGCACACAGGAAGACGGCGCCATTTGGCTCTGCACTGATGATGTTCTGCTCCACACCACCAGACACGGATTCAGAGCTGCTTCTCATCTCTTAGAGACCCTTACCTCGATTTTCTTTTCCCTTACAAAAATATAAGCGGATGGGTCACGCTAACTATCTTGCTCCTACTCTCAAAGTCGGCCAAATTCAGAGCAGATTCCGCTTCTGGCACAATCCGGTTTTCCGGGACCTCCATCCACGCTGCGCCAGATCGAAGAGTTCAGCACAGCTATGCTCCAGTTCTTCTGCTCTCTACCGGTGACCTCTGGCGCGCCTTCATTCCCCATGTAGCGAAGGGGGTCCTCCATCTGGAATTCTGCCGGCGGATTCGCCCTCGGCGCCTGCTAGAACCCCTGAGCCACTTCCACCTTCTGCTCCTGTTCAGATGCTGCCCCTGGAGTCCAAACCCCCGACAAGCTTGGGTACTTCGACACCAACCTCGCCTCTCGAAGAGGCTGTTGCAATTGTCCCCTCCAACCCCGAATTGATGTTGATCCAACTGCTTTGTTTTATCAAACCATATGTCGCAAATATATGTATATGTGAAACACCATAAGTGTGACAAATTAATTTATATGAAAAAAATTCTATTTTCTCTGGAACTGGCTGAATTGTCAGGGCATTTCCCTGATCGTACAACACCTGGCAGGGTCTTTAAATGCTTGGGTGGACAAAACCAGGTGGTGACGCTTAGTGGATCATGAATGGAAGTTACACCCAGAGGTGGCGCAGTGCGTCTTCCA
Organism: Calotriton arnoldi; assembly: GCA_963921515.1. NCBI lineage: Eukaryota > Metazoa > Chordata > Amphibia > Caudata > Salamandridae > Calotriton > Calotriton arnoldi. The sequence continues at coordinate 4,533,462 of CAWUFW010000128.1, read as the reverse complement.
GCAATGGGGATAACCATGGCTTGATCTCTTCACCACTGCTAATAAGACATTCTTTCAGCACCTTTGCATGCTGAAGTTCTCAAGGCTCTTTTTCAGAGACTTATTCCGCCTATAGTGCAGCACTGTTGCTGCCTCTCCTGACCCGGGTTCTGAAGAGCTCAACACCGATCAGGCCAAAGTCATCCTAGTGGCTTCAGATTGGGCCAGGAGAATGTGGTATTTGAAACTTCTGGGCATGAGCATTTTTTCTCCGCAAAGGCTACTGCTTTGAAAGGATTGTCGGTTGCAGCTGCAGGGCAGGGTCTTGCACCCAGGCCTGCTCATTGTACAGATCCATGCGTGAAGATTGAGTGACGGCATTTGACTGCATTCGATCTTCCTCCCGAAATAGTGTCATCCGTCTGGCCAGGCGTCATTCTACTAAATCTGTTTACGCTGGATGCTGGGACAGTTTTTTGGCTTGGTGTGGCACCTGTAATACAGATCCGTTGTAGGCCAAGCTTTTGGATGTCTTATTTGTTTTATCTTTGGCCCAGAAAGGACTTGCAGGGGCACAGGTAAAATTTATCAGTCAACCCTCTCTGCACTTTTTGCGTTTACTGTGCAAACCGTCCTTGCTCAAATCTCCTGTATCTGATGGAGACTTCTAGCTGCAGATGCCTTACCTTTGAATATCCCATGCGTCAGGCTGGATCCGGAAACTTTTGCTGAGCAATACCCCTAGCATGCGACGTCGGGTGGCTCCATTCGGCTCCGCGTGACGTCGGTAATGACGTCGTGGTGCCTACATAGGCGCCACCCAGGCGCGCAGACGTCAGTTCTTTTCTTTCCGCGCCAGTTAAGCGCCGATCCGGGAAGAGCTACCCCTTTGCCGCTTTTTGGCAGGCTTTTTTCTCAACATTTGTCGAAATGTTTGACGACTTCGTGTGCGCGGGATGTCGGGTAGGCAGACAGGTTTTAAACCGTGCGGGACTTGTTCCCGCACGATGTCGGTTACCGATACCCACCGCGTATGTCTGTGGTGTCTTGAACGCGACCACGATTCGAAGTCGTGTTCAGACTGCCGGGCGATGGCTCCGAAGACCTTGAGGGAGCGGGCATTGAAGTTGCTCGCGGCCCTGCAGTCCACACTGTTGAGCAAGACTCCAAGGAGGTCACGATCCCGTTCGAAGACAAGGAGGTCGGGGGATCACTCTCGGAGCCCTAAGTCCTCTTCCTCCCATTCGAGGTCATCTGGACACTCTGGGAAGAGGCACAAGAAGAAGAAGTCCAAGCGGACTTCGACTTCACCTCAACTTTCTGATTCCGAAGAAGAAGAACAAGGGGCTTCGGCCCATTTTGGATCTTCGGACCGTCAATCTCTTCCTCAAAAAGGAGAAATTCAAAATGCTCACATTGGCTCAGGTCTTGTCTGCCTTAGACCAAGGAGACTGGATGGTAGCGCTGGACCTGCAGGATGCCTATTTTCACATTCCCATCCTGCCGGGCCACAGGGGTTACCTGCGGTTCAAGGTAGGCCACGAGCACTTTCAGTTTACCGTGCTCCCCTTCGGCCTTACCAGTGCCCCTCGGGTGTTCACCAAGGTGATGGCGGTGGTTGCAGCTCATCTGCGCACGTTAGGGGTTTCAGTCTTCCCCTACATTGACGACTGGCTGTTGAAGGCATCCTCGCCCCAGGCAGTCGTCTCCCACCTTCAGACTACGGCGGACCTCCTGCATTCACCGGGGTTCTCTGTAAACGTGCCGAAGTCACACCTGACTCCTTCTCAGACGTTCCCTTTCATCGGAGCTGTTCTGGACACAGTGCAGTTTCTGGCTTATCCTCCCGAGCAGCGAGTCCAGGATATTCAGGTTATGATTCCGATATTTCAGCCTCTATCCTGGATTTCGGTGAAGTTGACTCTGAGGCTGTTGGGCCTCATGGCCTCCTGTTGGTAAAACACACGAGATGGCGTATGCGGGCTCTGCAGTGGGACTTAAAGTTCCAATGGGCACAGCATCAGGGAAATCTCACTGACATGGTACAGATCTCGGAAGGAACTGCGAAGGATCTGCAGTGGTGGTTAACGAACCGAGATTGGGTCAAAGGCAGACCTCTCTCCCTTCTCCAACCGGAGCTCACAATCGTGACGGATGCGTCACTTCTGGGATGGGGCGGCCACTTGGGAGAGGTGGAGATCAGGGGTCACTGGTCTCTGGCGGAGACGGGGCTCCACATAAACGTGTTGGAGCTCTGAGCGATTCGCTTGGCATTGAAGGCATTTCTTACCTCTGTCAAGGGGAAGTTGGTGCACGTGTTCACGGACAACACCACCGCCATGTGGTACTGCAACAAGCAAGGCAGGGTGGGGTCATGGACCCTTTGTCGAGAGGCCCTGCGTCTCTGGACGTGGCTGTGGCTGGAACGTCGGGGCATAACCCTGGTGGTTCAACACCTGGCAGGTTCTCTGAACGCCAGGGCAGACGATCTCAGCCGTTGATGCTAGCGGATCATGAATGGCGTCTCCAGTCGGAGGTGGCGCAAGGTCTCTTTCAGCAGTGGGGAGAATCTTGGTTAGATTTGTTCGCCTCCGAAGAGAACGCGCAATGTCAGCAGTACTGTGCACTGGAGTTTTCAAGGCGGCTATCGCTCGGCGAGGCGTTTTGTCACGAGTGGAGCTCAGGCCTGTTGTACGCCTTTCCGTCCATACCACTCCTGCCCAGGGTTCTGAAGAAGATCAGGAGCGACCGGGCCCAAGTCATCCTTGTGGCGCCGGACTGGGCAAGGAGAGTCTGGTATCCAGAGCTTCTGAGCATGAGTGTCGATCCTCCGATCAGGCTGCCCCTTCGGGAGGATCTTCTGTCGCAGCAGCAGGGGAGGGTTCTCCACCCGAACCTGTCAACTCTGCACCTCCATGTGTGGGGATTGAGCGGCGGCAGTTGATGGCTTTTGACCTTCCTCCCGAGGTCTGCAATGTTATTCTGGCGGCCAGGCGGCCCTCCACTAAGTCGGTATATGCCTGCCGTTGGCAGAAATTTTTATTATACTGTACAGAAAGGTCTATTGACCCTCTTTCTGCTCCTCTTTCTACTGTACCTTTATTCATTCTGACCCTTGCCCAGCAGGGTTCTGCTTTGGGAACTCTCAAGGGTTACCTTTCTGCACTGTCTGCTTTTTTGCGGCTGCCAGACCAACCTTCTCTCTTTAAATCTCCTATTGTAAATAGATTTCTAAAAGGACTGGCTCACTTGTTTCCACCCACGCCCTTTATTATGCAACAATGGGACCTTAATTTGGTCCTAACTTATTTGATGTGCGCTCCTTTTGAGCCTTTGCACAATTGTCCCCTCCGGCTGTTGACCATCAAAACAGCCTTCCTATTGGCGATTACATCGGCCCGGAGGGTGAGTGAGGTACAGGCGTTATCCAGCTCGCCTCCTTATTTTATGTCTTTTCAGGACAAGGTGGTGCTTCGCACCAGGTCATCTTTTTTACCAAAGGTTGTGACCCCATTCCATCTGGGTCAGTCCATCACTTTGCCCACCTTCTTTGCTCCCCCACATCCCTCTAAGGAAGAGAAGCGTCTCCACCGACCCAAAAAGAGCGTTGTCGTTCTACCTTGACCGCACGAGAGAGTTCCGGGTGGATGACCAACTCTTTGTGGGGTATGTGGGAGCAAAGAAGGGAAAGGCGGTGCAGAAAAGAACCTTCTCTCGCTGGGTTGTTCTCTGCATTAAAATCTGTTACGCCTTGGCGCAGAAGCAGCCCCCTGAGGGATTGAGGGCCCATTCCACCAGGGGAAAAGCTGCAACCACAGCTTTGGCTTGGGGTGTCCCAGTCCAAGACATCTATCTGAAAGAAACAGTTAGTTATAGATTTCTTACCTTAGAATTACCCCCAGGCGTCATACTGGATCCGGAAAGTTTTTTCGTCAGCAGTACCTCTGCGCGTCGGAAGGTGGCGTCAGTCGGCTCCGCGTCCATCTTGGTAGCCGGGATGACGTCACGGTAGCTACTTAGACGCCGCCCTCGCGCGCTGTCAGTTCTTTCTTTTTCCGCGCCAGCCAGCGCAGATCCGGAGAGAGCGGTACCTCCAGTCATTTTTTGATTGAACTTTTTGAGCGACTTTTGTCAACGTCTTTTTGAGTCACTACCGACTCCTGATACACGTAGGGATGCCAGGCTTCAAGGCCTGCGGTTCCTGTTCCTGTATGATGTCAGTAACAGATCCGCACCGCGTGTGCCTCTTTTGCCTGGAGCGCGACCACGACCCCAAGTCGTGCTCCGACTGCGGGACCATGGCTCCGAAGTCTTTGCGGGAGCGGTCCCGAAAGCTTCTTGAGCGCCGGCAGTCTGCTCCGCGCCGTTCGAGGTCGCGAGGGAGGTCGAGGGACCGGTCGCAGAGCCATCACCACTCGTCATCCAAGTCTTCGGACTCGGGGTCAGGTAAGTCGAAGCACAAGAAGAAGTCTAAGAAGCATCGTCGCTCTTCGACTTCTCCCTGTCGGTCGGCTGACGCGACGAGGGATGCGGGCGGTGCCACTCCCGCAGCTCCGCGTGTGCGGAGCCTGAAGGGTAGACTCCCAGTTTCCCTCCCTTTCCGGGACCCGGAGCGACCCCTGCTCAGCTTCGTCAGTTTTACGAAGCCATGCATGCCATCTTTGGGCAGTCCGACTCCGCCGGTGAGCCTTTGGGCCCCGCAGACTTGGTTAGGGGCCCTAGGCCTTCCCTGCCGGCGGCTCCGGCACCGCAGGGCCCCCATGGATCCAGGCCTGGATCCGGATCGGCGCCAGTCGACCTTGTGACACCTCCACCGGCGCCGACTCCACTGGCACAGTGTCCAGCCGGCGTCGACCCCGGCTCCTACCTCCATGTGGATACGGAGTCGCATCGGCCGACGCCGATGGGTACTTTTGTGCCTGCATTCCACCCTGGCCATTTTCAGCCAGTTTGGCAGCCAGAGGAGAATGAGGAAGTCTGGGAGGGGTCTGAGGACCCTCTCACTGCTCAGTTAGAGTACGACCAGGACTGGAGAGAGGACCTGGGGGATGCCAGTGGTCTAGACACCTCACCAGACCTTGGCATGTTGTCTCCTACCGTGGCTACAGAGGAGGGAGCGTCGTACGCTGTGGTGTTGCGTAGGGCGGCCGAGGCCTTAAACCTTGAGCTACCTACTGTGGCAGTCAGGACTAACCTCCTGACAGAAGTGCTTCAACCGGCAGCGAGCTCTTCGGAGCCCCTGCTGCCGTTTAATGAGGCCCTTCCGGACATCCTTTTGGGCACTTGGCCCAGGCCCACTACAGGGGCTCCTGTGGATAGGATGGTTGCCCGACGCCACCGCCCGGCTCCATGCGACCCCACTTTCCTCTCCCAACACCCTTCTCCCGAGAGCTTGGTGGTCCAAGCCTCAGCGTCCCAAAGCGCATTCCCTACCGCACCACCGGACAGGGAATCCAAGAAGCTGGATCAGCTTGGGAAGAAGTTGTTTTCTTCCTCCAGCTTAGGGCTGCGGTCGGTGAATACCGCATGCCTCTTGGGACGTTATTCCCACTCCGTGTGGGATACGGTGGCGCAAGTGCTGCCTCAGTGTCCGGAGGAGGCCCGGACCATGCTCTCCCGTGCTGTTGCTGAGGGGAGAGACGCAGCAAAGTTCGCCATTCGTTGTGGACTGGACACCGCCGACTCACTGGGTAGAACCATTTCAACGTCGGTGGCGCTTCGCCGTCACGCCTGGTTGAGGACGACTGGCTTTTCTGGGGATGTCCAGAACACCTTGATGGACATGCCCTTTGATGGCCGTCGCCTGTTCGGCGACAAGGCAGACAGTGCGCTAGAGCGCTTCAAGGACTCTCGTGCTACGGCCAAGTCCTTGGGCCTCTCCACCATGCGCCCTACACGGTCTGCTTTTCGCCCCTTTCGTGGCCACGGAAGGGGTGCCCCAACACGTTCCTTTCAGAGCCACAGGCCAGCACAAGCTGCTCCACCTCAGCGCGGCTGGGGACGTGGGAACCACCGATGTGGTTCTGGGGGGCCATAGGGCGGGCCAGTCCACCACAGCCCCCTCTGCATCAGCCTCCAAATCCTCCTAGTCCGACCTTTCAGGCCCATCACACGCCAGTGGGCGGCAGGATTCGCCATCACCTCCCCCACTGGCGCACCATCACGTCGGACAGGTGGGTTTTGCAAATAGTCCGAAGGGGCTACTCCCTCCCCTTCGAGGCTACCCCTCCACCCATGCCACCCAAGTACCATTGCATGTCGGAGGATCATCTGACCCTTCTCCAACAGGAAGTTACGGCTCTCTTGGCCAAGGGAGCCATCGAGCACGTTCCTGCCCCAGAAGTAGGTCGTGATTGTTATTCCCACTACTTTCTGGTGCCCAAGAAGGACAAGGGCCTGCGTCCTATCTTGGATCTCAGGGACGTCAACCGCTTCGTCCGGATGGAGAAGTTCAAAATGTTGACCCTGGCTCCGGTCCTGTCTGCCCTCGACCCTGGAGACTGGATGGTAGCGTTGGACTTGCAGGACTCTTATTTCCACATCCCCGTCCTGCCGGCCCACCGGCGTTACCTGCGGTTCACGGTAGGCCACGAGCACTTTCAGTTTACTGTGCTCCCCTTTGGCCATTACCAGCGCCCCTCGGGTGTTCACGAAAGTGATGGCGGTGGTCGCAGCTTCTCTGTGCAGATCAGGGGTTCCAGTCTTCCCCTATCTCAACGACTGGTTGTTGAAGGCAGGCTCGCCCCAGGCAGTCGTCTCCCACCTCCAGACTACGGCCGACCTCCTCCATTCGCTGGAGTTTTCCATCAATGTGCCGAAGTCACACCTGACCCCCTCTCAGAAGCTCCTCTTCATCGGAGCGGTTCTGGACACGATGCAGTTTCGGGTTTATCCTCCCGAACAGCGAGTCCGGGATATTCAGGCTATGATTCCGATCTTTCGGCCTCTATCCCGGGTTTCGGTCAGGATGACCCTGAGGCTGCTGGGCCTCATGGCCTCCTGCATCCTGCTGGTCGATCATGCCAGGTGGCATATGCGGGCTCTGCAGTGGGACCTGAAGTTCCAGTGGGCGCAGCATCAGGGGAATCTGTCCGATTGTGTCCAGATCTCGGAGGGCACTGCACGACAATTGCAGTGGTGGCTCATGAAGCAGGATTGGGTCAACGGCAGATCCCTCTACCTTCCCCAACCAGAACAAACAGTGGTGATAGGCGCGTCCCTTCTGGGATGGGGCGGCCACATGGGAGAGGCAGAGACCAGAGGCCTCTGGTCTCCGGCGGAGTCCGAGCTCCACATCAACCTTCTGGAGCTTCGGGCAATCCGTCTTGCACTGAAAGCATTCCTTCCCTCTGTCCGGGGAAGAGTAGTGCAGATGTTCACGGACAACACCACCGCCATGTGGTACTGCAACAAACAAGGCGGGGTGGGGTCGTGGACCCTATGTCAAGAGGCTCTCCGTCTCTAGACATGGCTGGAACATCAGGGCATTTCCCTGGTGGTTCAACACCTGGCAGGTTCACTGAACGCCAGGGCGGACGAACTCAGCCGCAGGTGCATGATGGATCACGAATGGCATCTTCACTCGGAGGTGGTGCAAGGTCTCTTTCAGCAGTGGGGAGAGCCTTAGTTAGATCTATTCGCCACCGAAGAGAACGCACAATGTCAGCAGTTCTGCGCGTTGGAATTTCCAAGGCGGCACTCGCTAGGCGACGCTTTTCGTTGTGAGTGGAGTTGCGGTCTGTTGTACGCCTTTCCGCCTATACCACTTCTGCCCAGAGTGCTGAAGAAGATCAAGCGCGACCGGGCCCAAGTCATTCTTGTGGCTCCGGATTGGGCACGAAGAGTCTGGTATCCCGAGCTGCTCAACATGGCCATTGATCCTCCGACCAGACTGCTTCTTCGGGAGGATATTCTGTCGCAGCAGCAGGGGACGATCCTCCACCCGAACCTGCCAGCCTCCACCTCCTTGTGTGGAGATTGAGCGGCAGCAGTTGACGTAATTCGACTTGCCTCCCGAAGTCTGTGATGTAATCTTGGCAGCCAGGTGTCCCTCCACTAAGATGGTATACGCCTGCCGATGGAACAAATTTGTGGCATGGTGCGCAGCAAAGGCTGTGGGTCCCCTTTCTGCCCCTCTTTCTGAGGTTCTCTTGTTCCTCCTTTCTTTGGCCCAGCAGGGCTCTGCTCTGGGCACTATCAAGGGCTATCTCTCGGCCATTTCTGCATTTCTTCGGGTTCCTGATCAGCCTTCTCTCTTCAAGGCCCCGGTTGTAAATCGTTTCTTAAAAGGCATTACTCATCTCTTTCCTCCTATCCCCTTCGTAATGCCTCAGTGGGACTTGAATTTGGTCTTGACCTATTTGATGTGTGCTCCCTTTGAGCCGCTTCACAACTGTCCTCTACGACTCTTAACTTTTAAGACTGCATTCCTGGTAGCCATCACCTCTGCCAGAAGAGTGAGTGAGCTCCAGGCTCTTTCATCCAAGCCTCCTTTTCTGGCTGTACATCCGGACAAGGTTGTCCTAAGAACTCGTCCATCCTTTCTTCCCTAGGTGGTCACCTCCTTTCATATCGGGCAAACCATCACTTTGCCTACCTTCTTTCTGCCTTCTAAAGAGGAAGAGAGGCTCCACCGTCTGGAACCAAAACGTGCGCTTTCCTTCTATCTGGATCGCACAAAACAGTTCCGGGTGGATGACCAGCTCTTTGTTGGCTACGTGGGTGCCAAGAAAGGTCAGGTCGTACACAAGCGGACCATCTCTGGATGGGTCGTTTTGTGTATTAAAGCCTGCTATTCTCTAGCGAAAAAGGAGCCTCCAGTGGGGCTACGCGCCCATTCCACCAGGGCGACGGCAGCCACTACTGCTTTGGGACGAGGAGTCTCTCTAAATGACATCTGTCAGGCAGCTACATGGGCATCGCTGCACACGTTTACAAAACACTACTGCCTGGACAGCCAAGTCCGGAGGCACGGCTTCTTTGGCCGTTCTGTTCTCCTGGACTTTCTGGTGTGAACTTGGTTCGCAGACCCACCTCCGGGGTTGGTATTGCTGGGGTATCTATTCTAAGGTAAGGAATCTATAACTAACTGTTTCTTTCAGATGAACAAGTTACTTACCTTCGGTAACGATATATTTGTAAGAAACATAGGTTAGTTATAGATTCCTTACCGCCCCACCCATCCTCCCCGTTCTGCGAACTGACTTCTAGGGTTAAGGACATCCTTTCAGGGCCCTAGTTTTGTGCACCAGTGGTCCGTGTCTTGCATGGCTCTGCGTTTCTGGCGCAGAAAGTCTTGTACAGAACTGACGTCAGCACGCAAGGGCGGTGTCTAAGTAGCTACCGCGACATCAACCCGGCGACCACGATGCCAACGACTGACTCGGAGCCGACCGATGCCACCTTCCGACATACAGAGGTACTGCTGACGAAAAAACTTTCCGGATCCAGTCTGACGCCTGGGGGGTAATTCTAAGGTAAGGAATCTATAACTAACCTATGTTTCTTACAGATATATCGTTACCAAAGGTAAGTAACTTGTTCGTCAGGCAGCGACGTGGGCATCATTGCACACGTTCGCAAAACATTATTGCCTTGATGGTCAAGTGCGCAGGGACGGGCACTTTGCCCGCTCAGTCCTGCTAGACTTTTCAGTCTAGTCCATGAATCTGCAACCCACTGCTGGGATGGTATGGTTTGGGTATCTGATTCAAAGGTAAGGAATCTGCAGCTAGAAGTCTCTATCAGATGAACAAGTTACTTACCTTTGGTAACGCATTATCTGGTAGAGACTCTATCTAGCTGCAGATTCCTTACAGCCCCACCCATGCCTCCCCGCTTTGCGGACTGATGTTGTAGGTCTAGGGTTTCTCCCCTTTCAGGGCCCTAGTTGTGCACACGTTTACGTCAGTCACTTCGTGGCTTTGTGCTTCTGGCGTGGAAAAACAAAAAGTACTAACGTCCGCGCGCCTGGGTGGCGCCTATGTAGGCACCGCGCCGTCATAACCGACGCTACCGACGTCATCGACGACACGCGGAGCTGAATGGAGCCACCCGACGTCGCGCGCAAGGGGTATTGCTCAGCAAAAGTTTCCGGATCCAGCCTGACGCCTGGGAAATTCAAAGGTAAGGAATCTGCAGCTAGATAGTCTCTACCAGATAATGCGTTACCGAAGGTAAGTAACTTGTTCTTTGATGCCATCTCTAAAAGGTTTAGTCCATGTTTCCACCTAAATCATGTATGATACCACAGTGGGACCTTAATTTGGCCCTTACTGTTCTTATGTGCACCCCTTTTGAGACACTGCACCGCTGTCCTCTACACCCCCTGACCCTGAAGACATTCTTTCTCATTGTGATTACTTCAGCACATCACATGAGTGAGCTTCGAGCTATGTCGGTCCAGCCGCCCTACTCCACCTTCTTTCTGTACTAGCTGGTGCTGAGGACTAGTGTCCTTTCTACCAAAGGTTATTACTCCCTTTATTGTTGGACAGTCCATTACACTTCAGACATTCTTTGCTTCAAATCAACCCTCGAAAGAGGAGGAGATTCCATTGTTTGGAATCAAGAAGATCACTGAGCGTTTACATTGGTCGTACCGAAGACCATTCAGCAGACAATTATCTCTTTGTGGGGTTCTCTGGGTCAAGGTTCTGCATTAAGATCTTCTACACATTGGCCAAGAAGCAGCCTCTAAATGGATTGAGGGCCCATTCCACCAGTCCAAGGCTGAACACCACTGCACTCACTCGCGGAGTGCTTTTCTTTGATATTTGTCAGGCTGCAAAGTGAGTGTGAGTGCACACGTTCACCAAGCATTATTGCCTTGACAGCCAGGAATGACAGGAAGGGCATTTTGACCTTTTGGTGCTGCAGACTTTTTGGCCTGAGTCTTTTCACGGCCCGCCACTGGAAGTCATACTTCTTTGGTATCTGTTCTAAAAGTGAGGAGTCTGCGATGAGAAGTATGTGAGAGATCAGGCTCCTCTACCCCATACCTTACCTATAGTCTGCCACGCTTTCCTCCCGATGTGCTCAATCGACATCCGGAGCCTTGTAAGAAAGGAAATATAAGGGTTAAAAAACAGACACTGGCAGGAACAAACACAGTGAAGAATGTGTGTTTCTTTAAACAAGAGAGCGGCACTGTTGTATAGAGGAACCAATCTCCAAGACTCCAACGGGGCAAAGAGGAAATGCAGAACCCAGGGAGAAAGTCGTGGCAGTCCCGACATATTGGGGCACCGAAAATCCTCGCCAGAGCCGGACACAGCAGGAGGACTTCGTCCATCGGGAGAAAACAACGAAAGGGGAAGCTGAAGCCGAGCAGCCCCTGACTGTGAAGAGGAGGAGGAGATCTGGTCCGAAGGCTGGTGGTCTGCCCCGGAGGACGCTTGGTAGTGGGTGAGTCCCAGGCACCAGAGTCCAGTTTAGGACTCTGGGTTCCCTCCACTCTCCAAGGATCTGAGACGGAGAAAACGACAGAAGATTAACCCTTCAGCAACATCCATGATTCTATTTTCACCTCATTTTCTTTTGTTATCTGTCACAATTGGAATAAAAGACAATATTGTTAAAGCAACCCGGCCTCCTCCTTATATATCCGCCCTAGTCTCTTACAAGTGGTGTCAGAAGTGGGATCAGGAAGTATGGAGCCGGTGGTCAATAAGATGGCGGAAAGCCATGAGAAGTTGGAACTTGTGATGGAGAAGTTCCTCATCGCTGCAGCAGAAGACAGGGAGTCCATACACAAAGCCCTGACATCTCAAGCAACCACCCATGAAACAGCGCTTGGTAGATTGGCTGATACCCTGAGACAACAAAGAGGACATACATCCCTACCCTCTGTGGTTCTACAAAAATATGCCAGCAGAGAGGCCCCGGACTTTTTTTTCAATAATTTTGAGAGAATGGCTCAGACTGCTGGTTGGCCAGTTGATCAATGGGGTCAATACCTAGGTCCCTTGTTGACCGACGATTTACAATCAGCATACCAGGCCTCAAATCCCCAGGGGACCACACCCTATGCTGACATTGAGGAACTCCCTAGAAAGATTGGGGGTAGATGACTAGACCTTTCGAATAAAGTTGCGACACATCAAGGAAGGATCTCAAGAAACCCCTAGGGCCCTATAATTGCGTGTGAAAGACATGACAGACCGATGGCTGAGACCTGATACCGCAAGCAAAGAAGAAATAATGGAGAAGATATATCTCGAGCAGTACCTTACATCTCTCCATCACCCGGTACAGAAGTGGGTTCGACAACACATGCAACTGACTTTGGAAAGAGCGGTGGACATAGCCAGTGCCTACAGTCGAGCCCAGGAATTGCAAAAAGGGAGGGAAGAAACAAACTGGAGACAACCACCCCCTGGCCCAGTCCGTCATCACCTCCCCCTCCGCAGAAGAAACCTGATTTGATGACATTACTTCCTGTTCCGTTACTAAGACCAGGAACTCCAGGTTCTCAATGCTTTCAGTGTGGTGGGTATGGCCATATCGCCATGTACTGTCTCCAAAAGGATGAATCAATGGAAATTGAGATGACCCACACTTTATAGTGTAGCCCTCCAGAGAACAAGGTTCCTTATTATTGTGACTTTTCCATAAATGACTTGCCTGACATGGCACTACCAGACACCAGAATGCCTGCAAAGCATGATGCAGCCCCAAATTCTTCCGAATGGAATTCCTAGTATTGAGGGTACCGTGAACATTCAATGTGTACATGGAGATAGTAAGAGATATCCCTTAGCAGACGCGAGTATACAACAACGAGATATACCGGTAGTTCCCCTTAAAGTGGGTCTCATTCCAAAACTGCCAGAGCCGTTGATAATCGGCAATGAGTATCCCCATCTCAATTCATTGGTACAGGAGACTTGGAAAGAGGGGGACGAATGGTGAAATGTTGCCCCTTTTTCTCAAGCGGAGGATCAGGAATGCCAAGCCAAGTAAGAGTAGAAAACAGCAAAGAGAGGAGAAAAACTAAGCCCCCAGAGACTCTTTACCACTAAGACTGTGGACTACATTTGGGATACCAACAGCAACTTTAAAGTGGCTCAAAGGAAAGACACCACCTTTCGAGAAGTCTGGCGTATCCCCACTGATCAAGAAGATCCTGCCAAAGTAGGTCCCCAGTTCTATATACACAATGGGCTTCTGTTTAGAAAAGGTAGTTCTAGGGACCCTTCTCAATCACTAGTACCCACCCCTTTCTGGGGTAAAGTCCTGTTTATTGCTCACAGTCCTCTCCTAGGGGGACACTTCAGTACGGAAAAAACTGAACAGGCTATTTTGAACAGATTCTATTGGCCTGCCATAGTCCAACAAGTGCAAAAATACTGCAGGGAATGTCCCATTTGTCAGCCAATACAATTGAATCTTCAATCCATACACAGTTCTGCTATTACGTGGAGTGGAGAGAGTGGGGAAGGATTGTGTAAGCACGTCGACGATTCGACTCAAGAAGGTGCGTGATTCAATTGGAGTCACAGTGGGTCTTCTTCAGGACAAGGCAGGACAGCCAGTTGAGGTAACAATCAAAGATCTGATGAGTACTTCGATTGGTCGATCCACCAGGGGTTGGATTCTAGTCAAGGATGGAAAAACGGCGTCATTGTTGAACCATCAGGGGTTGAATGAGTCCGATTCTGAGTGCAGGAATGTAGATGAGTCACATCCGCTGTTGTTCGAATCTGAAAGAGACACGTTAGTGACAGATTCCTTACCTTAGAATATCCCCAGGCGTCAGGCTGGATCCGGAAAGTTTTGGTAGCAGTACCCTTGCGCGTTGGTAGGCGGCGTCATGCGGCTCCGCGTCCGTCGTTGGGATCGCCAGGATGACGTCGCGACCAGTACTTAGACGCCGCCCCTGCGCGTTGACGTCAGTTCTTTCTTTTTCCGCGCCAGTAAGCGCAGATCCGGAGAGAGCAGTGCCCCAGTCATTTTTTGACTGAACTTTTGTGATTTTTTGTCACTGTTTTTCGTTCGACTCCGACGGTGTCGGTAGGGATGCCCGGCTTCAAGCCATGCGACGCCTGTGGTCGGATGTCGATCACGGACCCGCATCGAGACTGTCTCTACTGCCTCGGGCGCGACCACAACTCCAAGTCGTGCCCCGACTGTCGGGCCTTGCATCCGAAGGCTTTGCGAGAGCGGTCTCGAAAGCTCCTCGAGGTCCGGCAGTCGGCTCCGCGCCAATTCAAGCCCCGGTCACGAGAGAGGTCGAGGGGGGCGGTCGCGGAGTCCTCATCGTTCTTCGGGGTCAAAGTCTTCGCACTCCTCCGGTAAGTCGAAAAAGCGTCATCGCTCGACGACTTCCCCTCGCCAGTCGCGCGACTCGGCTGAGGGTCCCGTCGGCACCGTCCCCGCGGCTCCAGGAGTGCCTGTGGAGCCGCCGCCGCATTACCCGCCCTACCCGGGTTCGGCGGCGACTCCGGACAAAATACAGGAGTTCCTGTCGGCCATGGCCCGCCTCTTCGGGCCTCAAGGTCCCCCCGGTGCGCCTTCGGGCCCTAGTGGGGTTCCTACAGCGCCGCCGGCGACTCCGGTCCCAGCGACACCAGCCCCGGTCCCGGCCTCGACCCCGGCTCCGGTGCTGCCACAACCCCGGTCGACGCCCGTTGACCTAACGACACCTCCACCGGCGTCGATTTCACTGGTGCCGTTTCCGACGCCGCCCGGGGCTCCGGGCGGCGTCGTTCCCCGGTTCTCTCCGGATCCGGACACGACGCCGGACCGACGTCGATCGGCTCCGGCGCCGATGAAACCTTGGGTCCCACATGTCCCTCCTCCTTACATTGAACCTGAATTGGAGGACGAAGAGAACTCAGAGGTCTGAGGACCCTCTCACTGCCCAATGTGAGTATGATCAGGACTGAGCTGGGGAACTTGGGGATGCCAGTGGTCTGGACACCTCTCCTGACATTGGCATGCTGTCTCCTCCTTCCGTGGCCACGGAGGAGGGAGCAAACTTTGCTACGGTGTTGCGTAGGGCAGCTGAGGCCTTACACCTCCAGTTACCTACAGTGGCTGTCAGGACTAACATCCTGACGGAAGTGCTTCAGCCGGCGGCTACCTCCTCGAAGCCACTGCTGCCATTCAACGAGGCACTTTCTGACGTTCTTTTGGGCACCTGGTCCAAGCCCACCACAGGGGCTCCTGTGGATAGGAACGTAGCCCGACGCCATCGCCCTGCTCCGGGCGACCCCCTGTTCCTTTCCCAACACCCCACCCCTGAGAGCTTGGTTGTCCAAGCCTCTGCCTCGCAAAGCGCCTTCCCTACCGCTCCCCCGGATAGGGAATCCAAACGACTGGACCAATTTGGGAAGAAGGTTTTTTCTTCCACCAGTGCTGGCTTGCGGTCTGTCAACACCACTTGCCTCTTGGGCCGATATACCCACTCCTTGTGGGATTCGGTGGCGCAGATCCTGCCCCAGTGTCCTGAGGAGGCCCAGGCACTGCTTTCCCGCGCCATTGCGGAAGGAAGAGATGCGGCGAAATATACTATCCGATGTGGCCTTGATACCGCCGACTCGCTAGGCAGATCGCTTGCGACGACAGTGGCGCTGCGCCGTCACGCCTGGCTGAGGACCACTTGTTTCTCGGGCGATGTTCAAAACACACTTATGGACATGCCCTTTGATGGTGTCTGCCTTTTTGGCAACAAAGCAGACCACGCGCTGGAGCGTTTTAAGGACTCGCGGGCTACAGCCAAGTCCCTGGGCCTTTCTGCTGTGCGCCCTCCGCAACAGTCTGCTTTTCGCCCCTTTCGTGGCCACGGAAGGGGCGCCCAGTCACGTCCGCTGCCCAGCCACCGGCCCGCGCAGCAAGCGTCTTCGCGTGGACGTGGCTCCCGCCGAGGCGGGTCGGGTAACCAGCGTGCGGGTCAGGCCACCACCTCCGCCCCGTCCGCGGCCTCCAAGCCCTCCTAGTCCATCCTTTCAGGTCCACTTCACGCCAGTGGGGGGGCAGGGTCCGCCATCACCTTCCCCTTCCCCACTGGCGTACCATCACATCGGACAGGTGGGTCTTGGACATTGTCCAAAGGGGCTACTCCCTCCCCTTCGAGACGTCCCCCCCCAGCCATGCCACCTCAATACCACTGCATGTCGGGGGATCACTTGGTGCTTCTTCAGCAGGAAGTTGCGGCCCTCTTGGCCAAGGGGGCCATCGAGCGCGTTCCGATCCCAGAAGTAGGACGTGGTTGTTACTCCCACTACTTTCTGGTGCCCAAAAAGGACAAGGAGGACATGCGTCCTATCTTAGACCTCCGGAACGTCAATCGCTTCCTCCGGAAGGAGAAGTTCAAGATGCTCACCCTAGCTCAGGTCTTGACTGCCCTCGACCCTGGAGACTGGATGGTAGCGTTGGACTTGCAGGACGCATATTTTCACATCCCCGTCCTGCCGGCCCACCGGCGTTACCTGCGGTTCACGGTAGGCCACGAGCATTTTCAGTTCATCGTGCTCTCCTTTGGCCTTACCAGCGCCCCTCGGGTGTTCACGAAAGTGATGGCGGTGGTCGCAGCTCATCTGCGCCGGGCAGGGGTTCCAGTCTTCCCCTACCTCGACGACTGGTTGCTGAAGGCGGGCTCATCCCAGGCAGTCGTCTCCCACCTCCAGACTACGGCCGAACTCCTGCACTCGATGGGGTTCTCCATCAACGTGCCGAAGTCACACCTGATTCCTTCTCCACAGCTCCTTTTCATCGGAGCAGTTCTGGACACAACGCAGTTTCGGGCCTATCCTCCTGAACGGCGAGTCCAGGATATTCAGGCTATGATTCCGATCTTTCAGCCTCTATCCTGGGTTTCGGTACGGATAACCCTGAGGCTGCTGGGCCTCATGGCCTCCTGCATCCTGCTGGTCGATCATGCCAGATGGCATATGCGGGCTCTGCAGTGGGACCTGAAGTTCCAGTGGGCGCAGCATATGGGGAACCTGACCGATTACGTCCAGATCTCGGAGGGAACTGCACGACAGTTGCAGTGGTCGCTCTCGAACCGGCAGTGGGTCACGGGCAGATCCCTCTCCCTTCCCCAGCCAGAGCACACAGTTGTGACGGACGCGTCCCTTCTGGGATGGGACGGTCACATGAGAGAGGCGGAGATCAGAGGCCTCTGGTCTCCGGCGGAGTCCCGGCTCCATATCATCCTTCTGGAGCTCCGGGCGATCCGACTTGCACTCAAGGCATTCCTTCCCTCTGTCAAAGGGAAGGTAGTGCAGGTGTTCACAGACAACACCACCGCCATGTGGTACTGCAACAAACAAGGCGGGGTGGGGTCGTGCACCCTATGTCAGGAGGCTCTCCGTCTCTGGACATGGCTGGAACATCAGGGCATATTCCTGATGGTTCAACACCTGGCAGGTTCCCTGAACGCCAGGGCGGACGAACTCAGCCGCAGGTGCATGATGGATCACGAATGGCGTCTTCACTCGGAGGTGGCGCAAGGACTCTTTCTACAGTGGGGAGAGCCTTGGTTAGATCTGTTTTTTTTTTTGTTTGTTTTTGAGCATGAAGATGGCGGTGGGGATGGAGCTCTGATCCGGAGCTCCAGACGCCAGGATCACGAATCGGTGAAAATCCTCGTCTCCCCCCCCGTAGGACGAACAGAAAGATACAGAAACACGAATGGAACTTACCGGCCACACGGAAAACAAGAAGTTTTGAATCCAGAAGACTGGTTCGACCCGAATGGTGTGTGCACTACAGGACAGAAGTGCCCGATGATCCGCACCTCGTTACTCCCAGGTCGTCAAGAGTCATCACGGAGGAACGACCAGCGGATTACACCGTCGTCGGTCCAAAAAAAAACAAAATCGGACCCCATCGGGACCCGCAGAGAGCATCTGGCGTCCAAGTTGAAGAAGGGGCTGCCGAAGTTCGAGACCCTGCACACGCTAGCCTCCGATCGCCCGCTCTCAAAAAAGGACAACACACTGCCAACGGTGAGTGCTAGCGAGACGAGTGTTAGCAGTCTGTGAGTTAGCAGTCTGCGAGTGTTAACGAGTGCTAGCAGTCTGCTATGCTTAATCTCACGGCGCGCGGCCCGGGGGGGATAGCGTTGAGGCCCCGGTGAATCCACGGACTGCCCGACCCAAAAATGGCGACCGATCGGGACCTAACCAACCAGCACAGTAACGATTTTAATCAAACCAAATGATGGCTGAGCCCCTAAATTAAGACACACCACCAACGCAAGCAGCGGCCACCATAAAGAACTACAATAAACCTACCCAGCCAAATAACGAAAAGTGAAGACCTACAACTGAAACATCCGAGAGGCCTGACTCTAAAATGGCGGCCACACGGGACTAGTTACACCGGCAATGAAGTCACCCACAGCCCGGATGTGCCCAACGACACCAGCGGTCACCAGGCATGCAAATAAATAAAGATGTAAATAAAAATCTACAACCACAACGAAACGTACGTGATGCCACAACTCTAAGCCCCACAAGCTTAACATCCTTAAAGCCTGACCCCAAAATGGCGTCAATTCGGGACCAAGCACACCAGAGACCACGTCCTGCCAAGCAGTAAAAGTGAAACCGGACCCACCAAATACAAGGAGCAGCTGCATTTAATCCCCAGAATCCTCCAATAGGCAGCAAGCCAATCTAAACAACCACTGCCTCTAGCTCCAACTCAATCATCCCGAATGCCTGAGTACAAAATGGCAGCTCCCCAAGTCCAGGCGAACCGATGACAAAATGCCTTTTCTCCTGAAAGGGACAGCCCAGTCAAACAACCCAACCCAGCCAGCGACCACCTCAGGCTAAGAGAAGAACCATTATCTAAATTCTTTAAAAACAACCAACATAGCATAGTCCACAAGCAAACTGAAGCATTGCGGTCCTGCAAACAGACAAACTCTAGGTACCCTACACTAAATTGGCGGCCATCAAGGTTACAAATGGAGTGGCTCAACTAACCTCATAACAACCACGACGAAGCGAACGCAATAAAAAAAATAAAAAAAAACTACCAGAACGCTGTCTAGAGTGAGTCTGCCACCCAATACAGCACACCTTCCAGTCTAATCCAGCTGGTAAACTCAAGGCAGGCGTCCACAAATATCTCCTGAAAATTATCATCTATCTCAGAAGGCCCCTCCCATCCCTTGTCTCCTAGCCCCCTAGAGAACAACAATGCACCCACATAACGGAACAAATAGATCACAGGACAGTCTAACCCCCTCCGAGCCAACTCAGCACATGGCTTAAAACCCCATGGCCGGAACTCCTTTTCTGTCATCTACCCTCCAAACCTCTCACCTAAAGCAAAAAGAAATTTTAAACACAGGCTGATAAAACAGCACCAAGAAACACTAATTGCAGACATATACCACTGCTCCTCAAAAGGCTTGCAGAAAATGGATCTTATTTTCCACACCCAGAATCCGGCAGGATGGAACTCCATTCTCAGATCCCACCTCCACATCTCTAAAACTATCAGCACCCCTCTCAGCTGCAAACTAACGTTCCTAATACCTAACCACCACACACGCAGCGGCAACACCTTCGCGACTATTTACAGCAATGGCACAATCCTGATCCAAGCCAACAATGATAACCTGGACGCCTTCGACTCACTCTTCCACACGCTACGCCTCGCCCTCACTCATCTACTCCATTCTCACTCGAAAACAACCCTATCCTTGAGCCATACGTCCCAGGAAAACCATCAAATCAATCCATCGATTCAATCCCAACCCTCCAACCTATCTCCCCCAGCCCCACCATCCCCCACAACTCCCCCCTAACCCGCGCAAATCATCCCTATTAGACACACCCAACACAAGGCTCATCGAAGATGACACACTACAGCCCTTCTCCAGTCTCCCCTCTCCCAGTACCCCCAACTAGCAACCAAAGAAACCTACACGCAGACAACAGCCCCAAACTCCCTTCCTGCACTAAACCCAGTGAAATCGCCGCACAATTTCCAAAACAATCTATATCAACCCACCCCGCGATTTCCCCATAAACCACACAGACACTAGTAGCACAAGAAGCCGCACCCACACAGATAAGCTATCCCCATCCCTGAACACAACTAAGCACCCCCAGCCACAAACGGCCAGGCTCTGGTCACCCCGACACCAGACTCCCCCACCCCTCCCTCCATGAATACATCCCAAAGATTGGCTCGACTGGAACACCAGCTAGAAATAGTTATACAGGACATTAAAAAAATCCTATCCAACACCTCCACCACCCAACGCCCTCCCCTCCCACTCACTGGCACTCCTAATAAACACAGATACCACCACAAAACCCAACGACTCAGATGGAAGACAACCCCCTTAGAAACCAGCCACATAGACCCAAAAGGACGAGCGCTGTAATGTCCATGCAAGAGGCGAGGGATCTCGCTGAATCATATAAAACAGCCCCAACGGTCACCCCCAGCTCTATGATCCAAGTAATCACTGGATTTGGTAGAGAACTTACCGCTCCGAGAACAGTGAGACCTCCAGCGCACCTCACCAATATCCCTATGGCTCCCCCAAATAAGAAACTCAACAACAAGAGGGTGACTAACTGCATGCTCATAAACTGCAGATCTGCAAACAAACATGCAACCGAACTGGCAGAAACCATCCTAACACACGACATAGACATCACGTTCATCACAGAAACATGGTTGAACGAATCCTCACTCCCCATCTTCGATATGCTCGTACCCCCGGGGTTCTCAATCATCAACAAGGACAGAAAAAACCAGCGAGGCGGGGGAACCGCAATCATACATAAAAGGAACATCTCTATAACAGAAACGGACTCCTTCAAATACAACTCACTGGAATACCTAACCGCCACCATTAAAACATCAGACAACAAAATGCTTCACTGTCACCTCCTCTACCACCCACCAGGCAACACTCCTGCATTTGGAGAACATCTGGCAGACCTGATCTCACACTGCTCACTATCAGACGCTAACAACCTAATTCTAGGAGACCTAAACCTTCACTGGAATGAGATTAACAACCCTCTGATACAAACTCTAAATGAGCTCCTTCACAATAACAATTTGACCCAACACTGCACCGAACAAACCCACAACAAGGGCTCAATCCTGGATGCCATCATAGCTCACGAAGATGCAATCACCATCGACCGTACCCTCCCTGTTGACTGGTCAGACCACCATCTCATTTTTTTCCATATCAATCAAAAGACACATCGACCGCCTCGCTCGAATGATCACTTTCACTGGACGAGAAACCTAAGACAGATCCCCCTCGAAGAACTAGAAGAAAGGATAAGTACACTCCCCCCCCTCCAACGCTGGCGACAGGTCCACAACAGAACTTACCTCACAATACAATGCGGCTCTGACCGACATGCTGGACCAAATAGCCCCCTGAAACGGAAAAAAACCAATACCCTCCCATCAAGATCGTGGTTCAATACTGAACTAAACCTGGAAAGATGACAACTAAGAGCAACAGAAAGACTTTGGCGCAACAACCCTTCGACAACCCACCTCGAGCAACTCAAAAAGAACGTAGGAAATATAAAAAGCACATAATAAATGAAAAATCCACCTTCTTCTGCGGTGCACTTAACAATGCTAAAAACCGCCCCAAAGAACTCTTCAATATCATCAGACAGCAAACATTCAAACCATCTCCTTCTACAATTCCGGCCTCCAAAGACCTATGTAACAAATTTGCCAATTTCTTCAATGAAAAAATATCAAAGATTGAGCTCTCACTTAAGGACCACCTCCGTCCCCCAAACGAAGGCCCGCTACTCAATAAAGAAGACATGAACCCACCCAGGCAATCCACTAATAACTGGTTAACTTTCAAACCCATCACTGTAACTGAAATTATTGAACTGTCTACCGGATCCAAGCCCTCATCACACATGGAGGACCCCCTCCCTGCCCAACTGGCTAAAAAACTCAAACTCTCCCTTGCCCCACTCTGGTCAGAGATTATAAATAGCTCCCTGGAAACAGGAATCATGCCGGACTGCCTCAAAATCGGGCAGGTAACACCATTACTAAAAAAACAGGTGCTGACCCTAACGATCTCAACAACTTCAGGCCTGTCTCCAATCTCCCATTCCTAGCAAAACTACTAGAAAAATGTGTTCTCCGTCAACTCACCCATCACATGGACAACAACGACCTCCTCGACCCTCACCAATCGGGCTTTAGAAAAGGTTGCAGCACAGAGACTGCCATCTTGAATATCATTGACGACATCCACAAATCACTGGACAAGGACCGCTGCTGTCTACTCATACTCCTGGACCTTTCGGCGGCCTTTGACACGGTTGACCACAAACTACTCCTCAACGTACTCCGAGAAAGGGTAGGAGCAGAAGGGGTGGTCCTACAATGGTTCACCTCCTTCCTGCAAAACCGCTTTCAAAGAATAAAAATCAGAAACTTCACGTCCGACCTACACCCCATAATCAGAGGCGTTCCCCAAGGCTCAGTCCTCTCACCCGCACTGTTCAACATATACATGGAGCCACTCACCATCATCCTCAAAAAAGCCAACATTCCCTTCCACCTCTATGCCGATGACACCCAGATCTACCTCGAAACCTCCACCATAGCGGACATGCAAAGACTCAATGACACCCTAATAGAAGTCCAAAAATGGCTGTCTCAAAATCATCTGAAACTCAACCAAGACAAAACGGAAATCCTCCTCATAGCCAACAAAGAACAGACCCCCGAATCACGGAATGGATAAAGGCTATGGATGCTCTTGACTGCACTCTCATCCCGGCAGACTCCGTGAAGTCATTGGGAATCACTCTTGACCCCAACCTTGACATGGTCAAACACATCAAGAACACCGCAAGATGTGCCTTCTTCAACTTAAAACTACTAAACAAAATCAAACCCTTCATCCCCCCTAATGACCTTAAGCTAGTCACGCAATCCCTCGTGCTATCCAGATTAGACTACGGGAACGCCACCCTCACAGGCACGGCTAAACTACACCTTGCTCCTCTTAGATCAACCCTAAATGCAGCAGCCAGAATGGTGACAGGAGTAAAGAAATACGAACACATCTCCCCCGCTCTCAAAGAGCTTAAGTGGCTCCCTATAGAAATGCGGGCTAACTTCAGAACTGCCTGTCTCACCCACAAAGCTCTGCACACTGGTAAACCCACTTATCTAGCTGCCAAACTCAACAAAGCGGGACAGACAAGAAATCTCAGAAGCACTAACACTCTGCTACTCATACCCCCGAAAACCCGCAAACAAAAGACCTTATCTCGGTCTTTCTCCGGAAATGCACCCAGAATCTGGAATGCCATCCCTTTACATATCAGGACTAACCCTTCCTTCAAAGAATTCAAAAGCCAGCTCAAAGAGCTCTTCCTCAATCGAGCCCTCACAAAGTGACAATGGACCTACAATAATGATCCACCACCAACCGAGGATCCAGTCACTACGAAAAGAACAACTCCCTACAATTTCTTCCTCTTGACCCGCACACTTTTACCACTAACACTACTGCTCTGCATTTGAATGCTACATGTCCTATACTGATCAATGACCCACCTTTGAACACTGTGTTTACTGTGCCACTCTTTGTATACTCAAATGTCACTGACAAATGTTGTGAAGCGCTCCGATACCCTCGGGTCTGGCTAGCGCTATATAAAACTCCAAAATAAATAAATAAATAAAATCTATTCGCCACCGAAGAGAACGCGCAATGTCATCAGTTCTGCGCGTTGGAATTTCCAAGGCGGCACTCGCTCGGCGACGCTTTTTGTCGCGAGTGGAGTTGCGGTCTGTTGTACGCCTTTAACGCCTGTACCACTTCTACCCAGAGTGTTGAAGAAGATTCGGCGCGACCGGGCCCAAGTCATTCTTGTGGCTCCGGACTGGGCTCGAAGAGTTTGGTATCCCGAGCTACTCAGTATAAGCGTCAATCCCCCGATCCGTCTGCCTCTTCGGGAGGATCTTCTGTCGCAGCAGCAGGGGACGGTCCTCCACCCGAACCTGTCCAGTCTCCACCTGCTTTCGTGGAGATTGAGCAGCGGCAGTTGATTCCTTTCGACTTGCCTCCCGAAGTTTGTGATGTGATTCTGGCAGCCAGGCGTCCCTCCACTAAGGTGGTATACGCCTGCAGGTGGAACAAGTTTGTGGCATGGTGCACAGCAAAGGCTGTGAATCCCCTTTCTGCCCCTCTTTCGGAGGTTCTTCTGTTCCTTCTTTCTCTGTCCCAACAGGGTTCTGCCCTGGGTACCATCAAGGGCTATATTTGTACAATCTCGGCCTTCCTCAGGCTTCCTGATCAGCCCTCCCTTTTCAAGTCCCCTGTTGTTAACCGGTTTCTTAAAGGCATTACACACCTCTTCCCTCCTGTTCCGTTCGTAATGCCTCAGTGGGACTTGAACTTGGTTCTTAGCTTTTTAATGTGCGCTCCCTTTGAGCCTCTACATAACTGTCCTCTTCGTCTTCTCACTCTGAAGACAGCCTTTCTGGTGGCCATCACCTCCGCTCAGCGGGTGAGTGAGCTCCAGGCTCTTTCGTGCAAACCTCCCTTTCTGTCTGTCCATCCAGACAAGGTTGTTCTTAGGACGCGTCCGTCCTTCTTGCCAAAGGTGGTTACTGCCTTCCACATTGAGCAGACCATCACTTTGCCCACCTTCTTTCCGCCTCCGCATCCTTCCAGAGAGGAAGAGAGGCTCCACCGTCTGGACCCAAAACGTGCGCTTTCCTTTTACCTTAACCGCACACAACAGTTCCGGGTGGATGACCAGCTCTTTGTTGGCTACATGGGCGCCAAAAAACGTCGGGAGGTACACAAGAGGACCATCTCCCGCTGGGTAGTCTTGTGTATCAAAGCCTGCTATTCTTTGGCTAAGAAGGAGCCCCCTGTTGGGCTACGTGCCCATTCTACCAGGGCAACAGCTGCTACCACGGCTTTAGGCCGCGGTGTTCCACTACAGGATATATGTCGGGCAGCTACGTGGGCCTCGCTGCACACGTTTACCAAGCATTACTGCCTTGACAGCCAGGTCCGGAGGGACGGCTTCTTTGGCCGCTCTGTCCTCCGGGACTTCCTTGTCTGAATCTGTTCGCAGACCCACCACCGGGGTTGGTATTGCTGGGGTATCTATTCTAAGGTAAGGAATCTGTCACTAACGTCTCTTTCAGATGCACAAGTTACTAACTTGTGTAACGATATATCTGTAAGAGACAGTAGTTAGTGACAGATTCCTTACCGCCCCACCCATCCTCCCCGTTGTGCGAACTGATTTCTAAGTTTAAGGACATCCCTTTCAGGGCCCTAGTATTTTTTCAGACACCAATGTCAGCTTCTTGCATGGCTCTGCGTTCCTGGCGCGGAAAGTCGTGTACAGAACTGACGTCAGCGCGCAGGGGCAGCGTCTAAGTACTGGCCGCGACGTCATCCCGGCGATGCCGACGACGGACGTGGAGCCGCACGACGCCGCCTAGGGTACTGCTACCCAAAACTTTCCGGATCCAGCCTGACGCCTGGGGATATTCTAAGGTAAGGAATCTGTCACTAACTACTGTCTCTTACAGATATATCGTTACACAAGTTAGTAACTTGTGCATCAAGGGGCTCTGGCCAGCCGGCGAAGGAATGAACAGCTGTTACCTCAACTGGCTGTCTTGCCTTGTCCTGAAGAAGACCAGTCGACGCGCCTACACAATCCTTCCCCACTCTCTCCACTCCACGTAATAGCAGAACCGTGTATGGATTGGAGATTCAATTGTATAGGGATTGATGTCTATTGAATGAACATTTTACATGTTTTGTACAGCACTGTATATATGTTATTCACTCAAAGCACTTTGTCACTTCTAGATCACCTCATCACTGATTAGTTTGTTTGCGCCGTTTTTTAACAACAAAATTGTACTCCGACAGCCTTACTTAGATGTAACACAAATTGTAAAACAGAAAAATGAATTAATTTACAAATACAATTGGTATTGATTACATCAATCTAGGTGTGTTTCCTTTTTTCTTTTCATGTACTAAAGCTTAAGACAAAGTTAAAGAAATTATCTAACTCCCGACACAACCTACTTTACCTTAGTACTGTGAATGTATGATGAAATAATTTATTTATGGATATAGATTGTGAGATAAAAATGTTGAAGTGTGAGCGCATGATCTATACTATTCTGAGTTTATTGTGGATATCTATTTCTGCTGATTAAGAAATGTGTTCATCTATTTCATCTGAGTTCAGCTGTCTATGGAGTGGCCTTGGGAATGACTGATAATGAAATGTCTATGGTATTCTGTTAGGGTGGGAAATTATGCTTTTAGAAAGCGAGTATATGAGGTGAACACCCAGAAGGGTTTATGTTGAATACTATTACAGTTCATGTATCTCTCTGAAGGCAGACCCCATGAGAAGATCTGAGGGGGAGAAGTAGATTGAATGGCTGAGTAGAGGTAGTGGGGAAGGGGGACTCTTGGGGCACTTGTGTTATGCGCTGTGGGATAAGTACTGTGTTGATTATCTGAAAATTGTCATGCCCGTAATTGAATTGGTTATCGACCTATGTGTTGCTCTGATGACTGGTTGTGTGTTTATGTAATACTGAACTGTGGTACCATCTAAGAGAGCATGTTATTGACCTACTTTTTCACACTGTGGGGTGTAGTCACCAGTTTCAGCATTCACATTTTTTAAACATTTTTGTTGTTAGTCTGTTACTTGCTGATCATTTGAAAATATTTAACAATGAGGCTTTAGAGAGAGGACTTTTTTATTGATGGTTGGGCGAGTGTATTTGAGCTGAGAATGTGGGGGAAGAAAATTCCTTTTACTTAGCAACATCACAACTGTATTCAGTAGACGAGCAACCTCACTTGGTATTCTCTATATAGAATATTGTAAGGATCATCACGGCTTTTACTCCGCATGATTAAAGCCTAATTCAAAACCAAGTTGTAAATCTGTACACTCAGATGTATACTCATGTTCCCAGGAATATGCATGCCCGACTGCATCGGGTGCAGGTTTCCTAGCATATTTCTGGAAACATCATGTGACATTCCTAGCTGGATCTTATTCCTGCTCTGCATGGTACTCCCCTTCCTGCCCTTTGAGTGGGACTCTTAAATGGACTTAAGACTGGCAGGGATCCCTTTGTAAATTCCTCACAGGGTAAAGTAAGGTAAATGCAATCATAAACATAAATTTACAGCTGAATTTAACTTTGTGAGTTTGCACCTCAATGTGAGTGAACTGAACCACCAGAGTATAGAAGGAAGATACTGAAGTATGTAAAACTTGTAGCTAGTCATATAAACAAAATGTCCAGACAAGGCTAAAGGCAAGTCTTTGCTCCTGGAAGAAGTGAAACCATTGGCATGGCCATTCTATTGCATAAAAACCTCCCATTCGAGGTACATCCCGTTGTTCCATATATGAAAATTGTGTTGGTCGGTGGGGATGGTTGTGGAGTATTATTCACTCAGAATAGGGATCCTCTAGAAGTGCACGATGGGTTCCTTCTGCAGGTTGCAGAGGTTTTGGCTAAGACAAATACTGTTGGCAGATAATATTTTTGTGCTCTCTCTCAGTGGTAATGGCAGCCTCAGTGAGAATAATATGAAACAGAGGGGGCTGACCTTGTTTGGGGGCTGGTTGTGGAGGCAGAGTTTTAGGTAAAAGAAACCGAGCAAATAACGACATTGATAAATAAAAGGTCAGAACTGGGCAAACTGTTCATTGATAAAGTAAATATTTAATATTGAAAAATAAAGGTTCTTCAAGCAGGAGCTCAAGTCTAGTAGACTTTGTCATATCGGTTTAGAGTACAGCTAGCCAAATGCTGTATTCACTCTATAAAGTCTAAATTTGTAAACAAAGAACATCTGTCAGGCCATATACCCTAGAGCCCACTCTGTAGGTTGGATTGGGATGATTATTTAGAGAATACTAAGGTTTGATTTAGCACATCTAATCCAAAGAATGCACTGGTAGAAAGTATTTCTTTCAAATAGGTTACATTGTTTCTCTGTGAAGTATTAAAAAACATTTTCAGCTTCTTTGGTTCTTCTGGTTAAACTTATTAGTTTCTCTGCAGCCTTCAACAGGTAATGTGATGGGTTTGATGTCCAAGGGAAACATTGTTCTTATCCTTACATCACACACATCTTATGGATCAGTCACACTTTTTAAATTCAAAAACCCTGTTGTCTACCTGGTTTAAGAAGAGTCACTATCGCAGCGGATGGTAGGATCCCTGTAGCAGCTTCCCTTACATTTTTCCAGCATGACAGGTGCCAATTAAGTAAGACATTTGTGATCATGACCTGTCACTAAATAGGTCCTTAAGTGTACCCAGATATTTTATCATCTCTTTCAGCTTAGCCTCAGATAGTTAGTCACGCACAGAAGTCAGGATTGGAAACAGGTCTGTTGTTCAGCCACTAACCACAACACAACATCTGTTCTTCACACTTTTGATAATATCATCTCAATTAACCTTATTTCGAACTGCACAGTACTCGCAACAATAAAGACCATGTACCTTGAATTTGTCTGAAATGCAACCACACTTCTGTTTTAAAGGAAAACCAATATAGATTGTGTTAGTTCATCATTAAACAATAGTTACTTGTTTGTTTATTTCTCTTGTTAGGACCTGGGCTTGGAATACTATTTAATAGGAGAATCGTTTGAAACATCTGTTCCCTGGGACAGGTAAGCCACTCGGACTTCGACGTTCCTTCCATTGTAAAATAGAGTTCACTGCCAAAGAGCTTAATCTCATCTCATAGCATTTTATGTTACAAGAACGTTGCAGAAGTGAACACAGTGATGAAAACATTATTGTGACAGCACAGTGCATTACACATAGAGCTCCTAGTCCATGGCTTTTTATGATAAACTCTTTAAACAAATATTGAGTGGGAAGAATTCAGCCAATGTTAAATAAATGTATGATCCTCCGTTGTTTTACCTCGTGATATCAATTTTAAAATTTGATAATATTAAAGATATTTTTTGTTGCTACGTTTGAGTCACCAGTCCTCATCTAAAAATCACAGCCCATATTGCTTGCCGGAGGTGCCCAGGCATTTGCCAGTGTTATTTTCCCTATTGTGGTGGCATTGGTGTTTTTGGATGCCATTTCCTCAGCATACATTTAGTTCATCTTTTCACGACCACAATATGCAAAGATCTCAGAACCTTCAATAAAACAGAAGTGTCTGCAGTTGTACTAATGTTTATTTAGTTGTAGAAAATCCTTGCAGTAGTTTATCATACATGGTCTCAGTTTAACAGGTACCAGATATACGTACCACAAGATCTTGTTTGTCATGCTTTCTCTTGCAAATAGGGTGGCACTTTAGGCGCCTGCCTTGACTTGTCAAAGTATGGGACATCTTTACATTTAAGACGAAAGGGATCAGAGAATTTGGGAGCCAATATGCTAACAATTCTGAGGTTACAAAGCCTGTGATTCACGATATTAAACGCTAGGCGACCATAAAAATGATTTGCAATGTACTAAAGGTTTTTGTCGATCTAAAAGGTTTTCCAAATTTGGAAAGTGCCTTTTGCAACCCAATTTGAAGCACAAAGAGTAGAGGCATTAAAAGGCCATTACCCTGCTTTAACGATTCAGAATGCCAGGTATCAGAGGTTTACACTTTGGAACTTTTCAACAGACACAGATACAACACCAATTACCAAGGCTGCATTTAAAATTCATGTAAACAATGCTGTGAAATACACTGCATTCTTCAACAGTTAGACATGGTTGATTTCTTATAGAAACCACATGCCTAGTCAGTATTAACATCGTGTTAACAATTATGGCCACAACAATATTTGAAAATAAAATTGTTCTTTCTTATAAAATGGGCTGTTTTCCTACCAAAGATCTAATGCCTAAATGGAAAGCAACTTGGCCATGAAAAACTGCGGACTACATGGCAATGAGAATGAGTCCATCTTACATATACTGTTTGTTTGCCAAGTATTGAAAGATCTTTAAAGTATATGTCTACAAACACATTTGAATCATTTGCATATTAGAACCTGCAGGCAAGCTTGAATGGACAACAGTCACAGCTGAATTGTAGATGTGTGAAATTTATGAATCTCGTTATAAGAATGTTTACATAGAATCCCACGTATTGTTAACGCACAAAAGCACTTTTCTAAATCCAATGTTGATTTAAAATATATTAACGAATTATGAAGCTATTTTGAAACCATTTTAAGGCTGCTTTATGATTTGACTTGTGAAGGTTTTTATTAACCATACAAAAAAGGATTAATTGTGATAACAGACAAGGATAGCCAACTTGGGGTTGTCGGTGTTTCGCATAGTGTAAGCTTCGACTTTGTGAACGGAGGGAGTAGACAATGGTCCAGGGTACTACTGCCTGTTGCCACCAATGTCATTCCTTGCATGTGAACTTTTTTATTTTTTAAAAGCTGCTATAAAACAAATTCAGATGCATGTAATGCAAATACACGAATGGCCATTTGCTGTCCTCTGTAGGCTTTCATCACTGCATTTGTATGTTCTCAGGGAGTCATAAAATACTTCATGTTTTATACATCTTAATAAAGGAGGATGTTTTGCACCTGCGGAAGAATGTGTCTTATATATATTACATTGCGTTAGTGTTTGACTCCATCTTTCAAAATATTTTGCTCATTTATTTACTTGATATTAATATGAAAGGAAGTATTTCACTTGATTTAGTCTTTCTAAACAGTGATAAATGATGAGACTCTTCTAAGTATTTCAATGTAGTTTTTGTTTCATCCATCTCCTCCAAGTCAATAAAAAAAAAAAATGTACTCCGAAAGTTAGGCATAAATATCTTTATCTTGTATTTCGTGCTAGAGTGTTATTACTGTATGCAATTAGCATCATGGAGGTCAATATGATAATTAATCATGGGAAAAAAGTTAATTCCCTTACTCTGATCTGAGTCTACTAGCATGTTGTCTCAAGTACATCTGTTTGCATGCCCATCTTCCAAATTTGCACTAAGCTGGAAAGTCCAGTTGACCATACAGATGTATTTTTATGTTTGGATTAAACAAGATGGAGCCTACGAAAAAGTTCCTGCAAATCAAATGGATAAAGCATAGTCTTAGTGATACATTCAGTGGGCCAAAGAACAACGCCAGTTGACTAATGGATGAAAACAGGACAATGGAGTAAATAAGTCAACCCAATATGTTTTCTAATTCAGAGTTGTAACGTTAGTCCAAAATTAGGAATATGGAACACTAGTAAAATCGTAAGACACACAGTTTGTAGGTTAGAATACACCTAGATACAAACCTATGTATCTGAAAGAGACACGTTAGTGATAGATTCCTTACCTTAGAATATCCCCAGGCGTCAGACTGGATCCGGAACGTTTTTCGTCAGCAGTACCCCTGCGCGTCGGTAGGCGTCGTCATACGGCTCCGCGTACGTCGCTGGCATCGTAGCCGCCGAGATGACGTCGTCGTAGCTACTTAGACGTGCCACGCGCGCTGACGTCAGTTTCTTCTTTTTCCGCGCCAGCAGCGCAGATCCGAGAGAGAGCGGTACCCCTAGTTAAAAGTTTTAACTTGGTTTTCTGAAGAAATTGTCGAGTACTCGACTCTGATGCAGTAGGGATGCCCGGGTTTAAGTCCTGTAGGGCCTGATGTCGGAACATGTCGGTAGCGGACCTGCACGACGTGTGTCTCTTCTGCTAGGGGCACGCCCATGACCCCGAGGCATGCCCCGATTGTCGGGCCATGGCGCCGAAAGCTTTGCGGGAGCGTTCCCGAAAGTTGTTGGAGGCCCGGCAATCAGTTCCGCGCCGCTCAAGGTCCCGCTCCCGGGGGAGGTCGAGGGACCGGTCACGGAGCCGTCACCATCGCTCGTCTGACTCGGGGACAGGTAAGTCACGGCGCCATAAAAAGTCAAAGAAGCGACGTCGTTCGTCTTCTACCCCTCACCGGTCGCGGGACGCGGTGGAGGGGGTGGGCGGTCACTCCCCCGCGGCTCCGCTGGAGCCTCCGTTGTTGCCTGCGGCCTACCCGCCCTTTCCGGGCACGCACGCGACTTCGGACGAGATACAGGCCTTCCTGTCGGCCATGGGCCATTTGTTTGGCCCATCGGGTCCCTCCGGAGCGCCTTCGGGCCCCGCGGACCCGTTGGGTGGGTCTGACCCGTGCCGCCGCCTTTGGCCTCGGCTGCGTCGGCAAAATATCCTGCGGCGCCGCCGGCTCCAGCGCCGGATCCGGCCTCGGCGCCGCTACTATCGCCGTACGGCGCCGAACCAGAATTGGTCTCTTACCCCCCGATTCCATTTCTTGGTGGGGAATTTGTCCCATTTCCCCAGGCACCTCGTCCTTACCGGCCTCTTCCGAAACCGGTGGATGAAGGGGAGTACTGGGAGGGGTCTGAGGACCCTCTTGCAGCTCAATGCGAGAACGAGCCTGAATGGGAAGAAGGCCTGGAGGGTCCGGTGGATCTGGATTTCTCTCCACACCCTGGCACGCTGTCCCCTTCTTCCGTGGCTACGGAGGAGGTTGGGACTTTTTCAGTGGTGCTGCGTAGGGTGGCTGAGGCTCTTAACCTCGAGCTCCCTTCCATGCCTATCAGGACCAATCTTCTGACCGAGGTGCTGCAGCCAGCGTCCTCCTCCGCGGAGCCGTTGCTGCCCTTCAACGATGCACTCACTGATATCCTATTGAGCACCTGGAGCAAGCCTAACACAGGGGTTCCTGTGGATAAGGGTGTGGCACGCCGTCATCGCCCGGCGGCGGGCGAAACCAGCTTTCTCACACAACACCCCACACCTGAGAGTCTGGTTGTCCAAGCCTCTGCCTCTCCGAGCGCATTCCCTTCTGCTCCTCCAGACAAGGAATCTAAGAAACTGGAGCAGTTTGGGAAAAAGATTTTCACTTCTGCCAGTTCTGGGTTGCGGGCAGTGAATACTGCGTGCCTCTTAGGCCGCTATTCCCACTCTGTGTGGGACACCGTGGCACAGGTGCTGCCTCAGTGTCCTGTGGAAGCTCGGGCGGTACTCTCCCAGGCCATTACCGAAGGGAGGGATGCTGCTAAATTTACTATACGTTGTGGGCTTGACACGGCCGATTCCCTCAGCAGGGCACTTTCCACAACGGTGGCGCTCCGCCGCTATGCTTGGCTCAGAACTACTGGCTTCTCTGGGGATGTCCGGAACACTTTGTTAGACATGCCCTTTGATGGCACACGCCTCTTTGGTGACAAGGCGGATAGCACCCTGGAACGTTTTAAGGACTCTCGGGCTACGGCCCAGTCCTTAGGTCTCGCCACCACACGTACTCCCTCGGGGCCCGCTTTTCGCTCCTTTCGAGGTCAGGGTCGTGGCGTCCAAGCACGTTCCTTTCAGACCAGCAGGCCTGCGCAGTCTCAGCGCAGCCGCGGTCGTGGGGCCCGCCGTGGTGGGTCCTGAGGGCAGCGGGCGAGTCAGTCCGCTGCCGCCGCTGCCTCAAAACTTTCCTAATCCGGTGTTTCAGGCCCACCGGACGCCAGTGGGTGGCAGGATTCGCCATCACCTTCCCCACTGGCGCACCATCACCTCGGACAGGTGGGTTCTACAGATTGTCCGAAGGGGCTACTCCCTCCCCTTCGAGTCTACCCCTCCAGCCATGCTGCCTCAGTACCACCGCATGTTGGGGGATCACTTGTCACTTCTCCAGCAGGAGGTTGCGGCCCTCTTGGCCAAGGGGGCCATCGAGCGCGTTCCAACGCCAGAAGTAGGTTGTGGTTGTTATTCCCACTACTTCTTGGTGCCAAAGAAGGACAAGGGCCTGCGTCCTATCTTAGACCTCCGGAACGTCAATCGCTTCCTCCGGAAGGAGAAGTTCAAGATGCTCACGCTTGCTCAGGTCTTGTCTGCTCTAGACCCGCAAGATTGGCTGGTAGCGTTGGACTTGCAGGATGCTTATTTTCATATTCCCATCCTGCCGGCCTACCGGCGTTAACTACGGTTCACGGTAGGCCACGAGCACTTTCAGTTCACCGTGCTCCCTTTCGGCCTTACCAGCGCCCCTCGGGTGTTCACGAAAGTGATGGCGGTGGTCGCAGCTCATCTGCGCAGATCAGGGGTTTCAGTCTTCCCCTATCTCGACGACTGGCTGTTGAAGGCGGGATCGCCCCAGGCAGTCGTCTCCCACCTCCAGACTACGGCGACCTCCTGCATTTGCTGGAGTTTTCCATCAACGTGCCAAAGTCACACCCGATTCCCTCTCAGAAGCTCCTCTTCATCGGAGCGGTTCTGGTTACGGCGCAGTTCCGGGTTTATCCTCCCGAACAGCGAGTCCGGGACATTTGGGCTATGATTCAGATCTTTCGGCCCTGGTCCTGGGTTTCGGTCAGGAAGACCCTGAGGCTGCTGGGCCTCCTGCATCCTGTTGATCAATCATGCCAGATAGCATATGCGGGCTCTGCAGTGGGACCTGAAGTTCCAGTGGACGCAGCATCGGGGAAATCTGTCCGATTACGTCCAGATCTCGGAGGGCACCGCACAGGACTTGCAGTGGTGGCTCACGGACCAGCGTTGGGTCAGCGGCAGATCCCTCTCCCTTCCCCAACTGGAGCACACAGTGGTGACGGATGCGTCCCTCCTCGGATGGGGCAGCCACATGGGAGAGGCGGAGATCAGAGGCCTCTGGTCTCCGGCGGAGTCCAAGCTCCATATCAACCTTTTGGAGCTCAGGGCGATCCTACTTGCACTGAAAGCATTCCTTCCCTCTGTCAAGGGGAGAGTAGTGCAGGTGTTCACGGACAACACCACCGCCATGTGGTACTGCAACAAGCAGGGCGGGGTGGGGTCGTGGACCCTATGTCAGGAGGCTCTAAGTCTCTGGACGTGGCTGGAACGTCAAGGCATTTCCTTGGCGGTTCAACACCTGGCAGGTACCCTAAACGCCAGGGCGGACGAACTCAGCAGCAAGTGCATGTTGGATCACGAATGGCGTCTTCACTCAGAGGTGGCACAAGGTCTCTTTCAACAGTGGGGAGAGCCTTGGTTAGATCTATTCGCCACCGAAGAGAACGCGCAATGTCCGCAGTTCTGCGCGTTGGAGTTTCCAAGGCGGCACTCGCTCGGCGACGCTTTTCGTCGCGAGTGGAGTTGCGGTCTGTTGTACACCTTTCCGCCTATACCACTTCTACCCAGAGTGCTGAAGAAGATCAGACGCGACCGGGCCCAAGTCATTCTTGTGGCGCCGGACTGGGCTCCAAGAGTTTGGTATCCCGAGCTACTCAGTATGAGCGTGGGTCCCCCGATCAGACTGCCTCTTCGGTAGGATCTCCTGTCGCAGCAACGGGGGACGGTCCTCCACCCGAACCTGTCCAGCCTCCACCTCCTTGCGTGGAGATTGAGCGGCGACAGCTGATTCCATTTGACTTGCCTCCTGAAGTTTGTAATGTGATTCTGGCAGCCAGGCGTCCCTCCACTAAAACGGTATACGCCTGTCGGTGGGAAAAAATTGTGGCATGGTGCACAGCGAAAGCTGTAGATCCTCTTGCTGCCCCTCTTTCTGAGGTCCTATTGTTCCTTCTCTCTTTGGCCCAGCAGGGCTCTGCTCTGGGCACTATCAAGGGCTACCTTTCTGCTCTTTCAGCCTTTCTTACGCTGCCTGATCAGCCCTCTCTTTTCAAGTCCCCTGTTGTTAACAGATTTCTCAAAGGCATTACTCACCTTTTCCCTCCTGTTCCTTTTGTCATGCCTCAGTGGGACTTGAACCTGGTTCTCACATACTCAATGTGCGCTCCCTTTGAGCCTCTTCATAACTGTCCTTTGCGGTTATTGACTTTGAAAACTGTCTTCCTGGTGGCCATCACTTCCGCTCCGCGGGTGAGTGAGCTCCAAGCTCTTTCCTGTAAACCTCCTTTCCTGGCGATTCATCCAGACAAGGTTGTGCTTCGACCGCGTCCCTCCTTTCTACCAAAAGTAGTCTCTGCCTTTCATCTTGGGCAAACTGTGACTCTGCCCACTTTCTTTCCGCCTCCGCACCCTTCAAAAGAAAAGGAGAGGCTCCACCGTCTGGACCCAAAACGTGCGCTTTCGTTCTATCTCAACCGCACACAGCAGTTCCGGGTGGATGACCAGCTCTTTGTTGGCTACGTGGGCGCCAAGAAAGGCCGGGCTGTGCACAAGAGAACTATCTCACGATGGGTTGTCTTGTGCATTAAAGCCTGTTACTCTCTGGCTAAAAAGGAACCTCCGGTTGGGGTGCGCGCCCATTCTATCAGGGCGACAGCAGCTACTACAGCATTGGGACACGGTGTCCCCCTGCAAGACATCTGTCAGGCGGCCAATTGGGCCTCGTTGCATACTTTCACTAAGCACTATTGCCTTGACAGTCGGGTCCGGAGAGACGGTTTCTTTGGCCGTTCAGTTCTCCGTGACTTTCTGGTGTAATCTCACTTCGCAGACCCACCACCGGGGTTGGTATTGCTTGGGTATGTATTCTAAGGTAAGGAATCTATCACTAACGTGTCTCTTTCAGATGCACAAGTTACTTACTTGTGTAACGATATATCTGTAAGAGACATTAGTTAGTGATAGATTCCTTACCGCCCACCCATCCTCCCCGTTCTGCGAACTGTTCTCTATGGTTCAGGTAGTCCCTTTCAGGGCCCTAGTTCTATTGCACCAGTAGTCGGTCTCTTGCATGGCTCTGTGCTCCTGGCTCGGAAAAGTTGTGTACAGAACTGACGTCAGCGCGAGTGGGTGCGTCTAAGTAGCTCCGACTACGTCATTTTGGCGGCTACGACGCCAGCGACGTACGCGGAGCCGTACGACGACGCCTACCGACGCGCAGGGGTACTGCTGACGAAAAGCTTTCCGGATCCAGTCTGACGCCTGGGGATATTCTAAGGTAAGGAATCTATCACTAACTAATGTCTCTTACAGATATATCGTTACACAAGTAAGTAACTTGTGCTGCAGGCCATGTTAGTCTAACATTAACAGTATTGCGCGATCTGAAAGTCTCATTGGGGTTAGATAATCAGCAAGATAACACATTTGAATATGCGCTAAATGTTACTTATTCATTAAGAAAATCCTGCAGGCCCTTTTTACTATGGTTCTAAATTGGATATCTTAAGACAATTATGAACTTCTTGAGCACAATATCTATCTGATAGATATATTGTTCTATTTAGTTTGATTGTTAACAAGAACAAATGTTAAAGGATAAAGAAAAACGTACTATCATATACTAGTTTGAAAAGCAATACCGGGGTAAGAACCCGTGATAAGGGTGAATAATAAGCCTTCCTTGGTATGTTGCACTAAACTACGACTTGTTACTTGGACTTGAGTTATTTAGTTAGTTATTTATTTATTTATTTTAAAAGTTTTATATAGCGCGGACATGACCCTAGTGGGTATCAGAGCGCTTTACATATGAGTTGCGGAAAACATAGGTAGATAATTGTGGGGAAAAAGTAATGATATATAGAAATAACATCAAGTACAAAATGACATAATAGAGGCCGGCATTGGGGCCGTACAATTACCGAGTAGAAAATTAATCAGCTGTACACGATAGGAGACAAAAAGAGAAAAGCTTCTAGCTCGGCGCCATGCTCATCAGTAAAGCTTTCACTTCCCTTTTGAAGGCAAGTGTTGAAGGAATCAGTCTTGTTTCCGCAGGAAGGGAGTTCCAGATTCTCGGGGCAATACCTGAGAATGTACGATTGTAGGTTTTCATTTTTTTTAATTTCTTCGGCTTGAGCAGCAAGGTACTGGAGCTCCTTGAGGAACGGGAGCCACCCGACAGTTCGAGCTTATTTGCCAGGTACAGAGGAGTGTTGAAATGCAGTGCTCTATGGGTCATACATGCAAGTTTTAATTGAATCCTTGCCTCAAACGGAAGCCAGTCAAGAGACTTCAGGTCCGGAGAAATGTGGTTGGTTTTCTTGGAGCCAGTGATGAGCCTAGCCGCCGCATTCAGAGATGCTCTGAGGGGGGCTAATCTGTGTCTCGGTAGCCCGCAGAGAGTAGCATTGCCGTATTCCAGCCGTGAGATGATTAACGCTTGCACCGCAGATTTGAAGTCATCTTGGGGAAGGTAGTTTTTGAGTTTCCTTAGGATGCTCAGTTGGAAGTTCGCTCCTTTGGTAGATGCGCTGATGTGATCCTGCATGTTTAGGTTCTTATCCAGCAGTATTCCCAGCGATTTCGTAGAGTCTATGATGTGTGGTATGCAGTTGAGAGCGGAGAGGTTTTTCAAATATTTCTCCACAATGGGGGTTTGCTTGGTCGGTGAGATGAGGAGGAATTCCGTTTTAAGGGCGTTTAGTTTGAGGTGGTTGGAGGTTAAACAATTTTGGGTTTTGTACAGCGTTCCGTTGAGTATCTTGATATCTTCAGGGGAAGAGATTTTCATGTACAATTGGGTGTCATCCGCATACATGTGATATTGGATGTTAGATGCTTTGAGGATTACAGTAAGAGGTTCATGGAATAGGTTGAAAAGCGTGGGGGAGAGCGAGGACCCTTGGGACACCCCCAGAGTGCAGGGACTGGAATTGGATAGAGTTTGATTGGATTTGACTCTCTGCGTTCTGTTATTGAGAAAAGAGGCAAACCATTTTAGTACAGTGCCTGAGAGCCCCATCCTACATTCCAGAAGGCTCAGTAGATTGTCATGTTTGACAGTGTCAAACATAGATGAGAGGTCGAGTAGTATTAGTAGGCAAGATTCGTTCTGGTCAAGCATTGTGAGAGCGTCGTCAACTATATGAGTGATGGCAGTTTCGGTGCTGTGGCCAGGACGGAAGCCCGATTGGAATTCCTCAATGTGGTTACACAGTTCATGAACACATTTCTCAAGGAGTTTTGCCAGAGTAGGAATGTTTGTGATTGGTCGAAAATTATTCAGATCTTCTGGGTCAGCCGTCGGTTTTTTGAGAATAGGCAGAACCAGCCCCGACTTCAGCCAGTCGGGGATCTCACCTTGAAGAAGAGAAGCATTGATAATTTTGGTCCAGAGTGGGACTAGTGATCTTATCATTTCTTTAAAGAAGTTGGGGGTGGGGGGGAAATCATTGAAGTGATTTGAAGGTTTCAGGGTCGAGAGAATGTTGAAGATGGATGTGTCGTTGAGGGGTGTGAATTGACTCCAAGAGGCATTGTTTTTTGGGGGAGGGACAGGGCACAATAAGAGGGAGCGAGGGTAAGGAGGAGTCAGGAGAGAGTGATAGATCGATCAGGGCAGACCTTAGATCAGATTCAATTTTGCTTGCCTTTTCAAGGAAGAAGTCGGCAAAGTCATCGCAGTTTGGCTGAGGGCAGAAGATGAGAGGTGATTGGATGGGAGTGTTATTGGATTGTAGCTTAATCAGCTCAAACAGCCTTTTGGGACGATTTTTGGCTTTGTCAAGTTGGGATTTGAAGAAGGTCGCTTTTGCCGATCTGATGAGTTTGTTGTACCTACTCCTTTTCAGTCTTAAAATCTTAAGGAGACCAATAAATGGAGCGGATCTCCAAGAGCGTTCTGCTAGTCTCAGGTTGCGTCTGTCAGCGTTTAAGCTGTCA
Organism: Calotriton arnoldi; assembly: GCA_963921515.1. NCBI lineage: Eukaryota > Metazoa > Chordata > Amphibia > Caudata > Salamandridae > Calotriton > Calotriton arnoldi. The sequence goes on along the minus strand of CAWUFW010000128.1, from coordinate 4,493,930 downwards.
TTGAACCATGGTTTTGAGTCTTTGTTGGACTTTCTTTTTAGTTGTAGGGGGGCAATTGCATTCAGGGCTGTCAACATGGAGTTGTTGTAATGTTCAGTGAGTTCGTGAACGTCGGACATGCAGGCAGGCGGCGGGAGGGACAGATTGCAACCAGATATGAGCTCATTTACTTTTGTGTTTTGGAGCGTTCTTTTCCAATGTTTTTGTTTTAATGGCTGTAATCTTTTGGAGTTCCATCTTTCTAGGATACGGAAGGTGATATAGAGATGATCCGACCAGTCACAAGGGACAATAGATTCAAGCTGAATGGAGTTGGGATTGGAGATGATTAGATCGAGGGTCGAGCCTAAGTTGTGTGTTGGACTGTCACAGAATTGAGTCAGGCTGAGGTTAGTTAGGAAGTTTTTGACTATTCACCCCCTGATCATTCGGGTCATTACAGTGAAGATTGAAGTCACCAAGGAAGATCTGGGGGCAGTGGAGACCCTGTTTGGACGAGATGGTTTCCATAGTTTGTTCGATCAGAGGGAGGTTGTCTCCAGGAGTGTGGTAAAAGATGTGCAGGTTGCATAAGGGTCTATGTTTGCTGTTGATGTCTATGCACAGATATTCACAGGATGAGAGAGTTGCAGAAGGGGACTGCTTTGCTGAGAGACGGTTATGGTAAATACAGGCTATGCCTCCTCCTTTTCTCTTAACTCGATGGAGTCTGATAATGTTGTGGCTCGGAGGGACTAGGATGTCAAGGATAGGACCTGATGAGTCGCTAAGCCAAGTTTCAGTGAGGATTAGGAGGTCTAGTTCCTGATCTAGGATGAGATCAGCAAAGTCTGTGGCATGTTTCACAGCTGATCTACAGTTAAGCAACATGCATTTCAGGTGTGATTTGTGGTCAGTGAGAGAAGGCTGTGTAATGGGGACTTGCATAAGGTTAGCAATGTTTAAGGCATTAGCGTTGTGTCTGGGAGCTCTATGTGGGTTAGATGGAATAGTTTGTATAGTCTCCGCTATGCCTTGCTTGCGATTAGTAGCTCCAGGAGGGTTTAGAGGGGAAGTTTGCAAGGTTCCAGAAGAGACTGGGATCACAGATAAAGAGGAGTTGCATGCTCGGAGGAGGGAGAGAATGTCAGGTTCCGATAGATGATTCTTTGATCTGGTGGGTCTAGAAGGGGCGTTAGGGTAGGGAGTGGTACTCCAGTTCTGGACGGGCGCTTTCTGCCAAAGGTCACTCAATAACATAGTGGAAGGAGTTGGTAGTTTAGGGTCTTGGTTGTTCATTTGCAGGATCTTCTGCGAGGTCTTGTTGGAAGATAGGTCAAGGGCCAGCTCTGAGGTGATGTTTATGAGTTTTTGTATGTCAGTTTTGAGTTTTAGAAGCTCCCAGTTTATTTCCTTGAGCCTAGAGGCGGGACCGGATTGGGGATCATAGCTCTTGGGGAGGGGAGCAGGAGGGTCGTTCACTAGGGTGGAGGTAGGCGTGTCCCAAGAAAGGGGACGTTGAGGAGGGGGGCCGCCCACTGTGAAGGATTTCCGGCGCTGTTGGTCAGAAGGGAACAGCAAAGGGGAGCCAGAATTGGAGGGAGGGGAGAAAGGTTCAAGAGTTGGGGATTCGAAAGGGAGTGAGGTCTCTTGATTTTGATGTAGTTAGGGAGAACTGACTTCCGGGTGGAGAGTGGGAGAGCCTGCTGTGTAGAAATGGAATTATCTAGGAGAGTGCCAGGAGGAATGGTAATGAAGGAAGTGTTAGTGAGGTAATCAGAGCTAAGGCTATCGTTTGCTCCAACATTCAGAGAGTGGAGGCGGTCAGGTCTGGGTGGTCGGGAGATGGTGGGTGAGTCTGTGGAGCCAAGATGAGGAGGAACTATGGCCAAATGAGTGTTGTTTAAGGTAGGCAGGGAAGTCAACAGGTGATTGTGGCTCATTAAACAGAGATCTTGGAGGTCCTGAGGAATAGTTAGGGGACTAACGTCCCTAGAGTAATTAAGAGTGTCACTTTGATCAAGAGATTTTTTCATGAAGGAGAAACTGTCATTGAAAATACCCAGATACCGAATCAGAGGCTTGAATGAGAGTTAAGAGTCTATGGGCCTCATTTACAGTTTGTCAGATAGGTGCATTACAGCACTCGGATACAAAATGGCTGGAGCACACGTCATGTTAAGTATTAGAGTAGTAGTCAAAAAACAGTAAGTGATAAGTCTCAAACTTTGTGGGTAAGACCAAAAAGAATCAATTTATTGTTCTTCAAAGATTGTCACTGTAGTACAGTCGTTGTTATGAGAGGTTGAGTACATAGCCCAGTTAGGGCAACCGACACTCGTTTCATCCTCTCGGACTTTGTCAAGGCTGCCATTTAAATGGAGTAAAGGACAGGCATTGTCTCGTCCAAAGGAAGATTAATTGCTTATATATTTTGGTCTGTGTTAGAAAACCTCATAATTATGGTAAATTCAAGGATCGCTGGAACTTAATGGTGCATGGAAATGTAAAAGCCACAGGCATCCTCATAAGGAAAAGGCCCGCCTCTGAGGGGCTCACAAGGTAATGAGCACAAATCCAAATGATTGAGTGAAGACAGAGTAGAATTCGTCCGTGATACGCCATCCAAGAAAAACAGAGCAACCATGTTTTAAATGCGTGCCAACACTTATCAGCTTGATAATAACATATTGCAGGGGACTAAAAGAAATGCCCATTTTAGTATAGCTTGCCATAAAATTGCAATGAGGCCCAAAAACAAAAAGCACAGAGTGAAAATAAAAAAAATAAATAGGAGGAAGCTAATTGGAGCTTTATTACAACTCTTTTTCTGCTTAGAAAAGTGTCTATCTTAATAATGTACCACTTTTAAATGAATCATTTAACCCTCCAATGTCAGCATGTTGAGAAAAAAATCCAGCTACTTTCTTTCAACAGTAGAGTACTCCAAATATCACCTGGGTGTGTGACAACAAATGTTCCAAAACAATCCAGGTAAAGTCTAAATGTTGGTGGTTTTTGCTCTTAAAGTGTGTCACTAACTTAGTAAATATCCTGTGTTTTAGTGTCCAGGTATGATCCTGGATCCTTATCATAACTTTCCTTATCGTCCTTTCTATGTAAGAAAATACCTGGGCAAGCTAAATGGTAAATGACTTCAATATTGTTGCCATGTGTTTAGCACGTCTGTTTCCACACCTTATTACGCTTAATAAATACCTCTATAGTAGCCCAGGTAAAATGACACGTTACATGTCCCCAAGCATGATGGACTGTCAGTTTTGTACGAGCTAACATGCAAGTGTTATATGTAGATACATAATTCTTATATGCACTAATCGATTTTTGAGATTCCTGGTATATTTAACACAAAGCAGGGAATTGAAATATTAATGGAGCCTAGTTGAAGGATTTTCCAGTGCTTGCTAGTTGTCTCCTAAATTTTATTGATTAAAGTGTCAAATGTAGTGACCATGGTGATCTTTTCTTCTGTATCTTTTTCCCTAGGATCTGCTAGTACTTCTCTTGAAGTGTGCAGTGCACATTTATGTGCACTCCTATGATTTTTCACGGATAGCCTCTTTATTACAGCATCTTGTATTTGTATTTATTCTGCACAAAAATGATCATACGAGTCTTGTTTGTAGGCACAAAAAGAGGGGTTTTGCATGAAGAGGGGCTGCAACAGCTAATTTGAGAGACATTCAGCATAGGTCCTTAATTATACTTTATAGATAAGAGGTACACAAATTGAGAGAGGATACACGAAGCTAATTACAAATCATCAGGCACCAAGAGAGCTGCTGTTCATTAGATGCATGTTCAGTTCGGCTTAGGAAAAATCCTGGGAGAGATCTAATAAATGAAAGAATAATTCAAACTGATTTGAGGTCAGCCCCTAATTTTTGCCATTGCCATGGAGCCGCTTGCCATTGTCATGGTGCCGGCTCCGGCAGGCTCTCCATGGATGTGGTATGCGAGTTGCTAATTCTGATCATGTCATCTCTCCATACGCCGACAATGCCATGATCTACCTGCGTCGACAGGACATCTCTGGGCACATAATGCTGAACATTATGCATGAATTCTGGAAATTCTCCGGATTATGGGTTAATACTGCAAAGTCTGCCCTTTTCCCATTGGGCCGCCTGAAGGACCTCTCCGTTGACAGTCTTCCAACTGCGGGGCTACCCTGGAAGGTAGATAGTGTCAAATATCTTGGCATACAGGTCGTACACAGCGAGCGTCGGTTCTATGATCTGAATCTGGGCCAAGTTCTTCGTAACCATCTGGGCAGAGTTCTTCGTAACCTACTCCCTTCGGTTATATTTTGGAATGCACTGAGACTGTCGCTCATGGGGAAAATAGCCTTAATTAAAATGGTGATAGTGCCACGATGCCTCTACATGCTACAGGGTACAATGTATGAAATTCCCCGAACGGTATTTCGGGACTTACATAAACTGCAGGTATAGCTTCTCTGAGCAGGCAGGATGTGTAGAGTGAGCCTTCGCACCCTGAAAAGACCATGGAATAAGGTGGACTGGAAGTCACTGATATGGAATTATATTATCTGGCAGCACAACTACAACACGCTGTTCAATGGTTAGATGGGGAGCCTAATTGAGAACGCTCCCTATTGGACGGCACACATGACGGACGCCAGCTTGGGGCACTGCTGATGAGGGGTCAGCACATTCCTCCTGAATTACCTCACGTGATCCGGATGATGGGCGGTCTCTGGGAGCGAGCGGTGCAATGAATAATTTGTCGAGCGCCTTATGCTCCTCATTTGGATATTTGGATAGTTTGCCCCTTTGCACAAATGGCCTGCTTGATGGCAATAGATAGCAAGCGGTTGGATGCTTAATGCTCTCTGACCTCTACCTGGAGGGACGTTTTATTACACTGCAGCACGCCATCGAGACATTCCAACTAGGGGGTGGACAGTTCCTTCAGTATGCCAAAATAGCGGCCATGGCCTGTCAGTTATAGGCGTCATTCCCTGAGGCCCCTACCCCCACACAAACACTGGTGACCCTAATGTCCCTGGTGGGTGGGTGCAAACTCATAACGCACATTTACAGAGCGCTCCGTACAGACAGACAACTGATGCCGCTCCATATAGGGGAGACCTGGCAGGATCTCAGGGTTGAGCCCTACCGACTGGCTAAAAATTCATGAGGGGGTCCATAGGTCTCAGTCTGCACTCGGTTTAAACAAATACAATACAGTGTTATACACATGGTTTATCTCTCCCCCAAGAGACTACATGCCATGTATCCCAATAGGGACCATGTATGTCCTCGGTGTGGTGCGGCAACTGCAGATTTCCTGCATATGGTATGGCACTGCCCCATCATCACATCATATTGGAGAGGTTTACACAACTCTGCCGTGCAACAGGATGGGAAGTGCCACATACAATTAATCAATGCTTATTGGGACCCTAGATTGAAGATGAGCAGAAGATTCACAATGCTAGGCCTCATAGTGGCTAAGAGACGCATAACTATCAGCTGGTTGTCGGTGAAACCCCCTGCAAGGGAAGCTTGGGAGAGAGACTAATTAGAGTAGACTGCATCAGAGGAAGCACATATAAGGAGAACACATAGAGATGCTAAAGTCTCCGATATTCCGCTCTCCTGGGATGCCATGACCCAGGCGCTCTTGGAGCCAGAGGAAAAAGACCAATCCATCATGGATCTCCAGACCATAGGGGTTAGAGACGCCTTAATCATAACAGTGACCGGGGACACGGGTAGCGGACCTACACACTTGTTGCAAGTTTGGACCAGGCATCAGTAAATTGGCAGAAAATAAATTATTAGTAATTGCTAAATTCCGATTGTCTTAATGGAAGCTTGGGGGGAGGGTGGGTTAGAGAGGGAGGGCTTTTTATATGTTATATTTGTTGTTAGATTGACTTTATTTCTGTGTGGATTTTTGATTACCATGACCAAATATATTTTATTCAAAATACTACCTGGCTGGACATCCCTTTCACTCAGATGGCTGTTGTCTACCACTATACCGCATTTATTTGAAATACCCATTTCAATTACCCACTATATGGGTGTTACCGCTGCCTGTTTGGTGCTGTTCGACTATAATACTCATTTGAAATCTCAATAAAGAAATATTTCATTTTTATAAAAACTGATTTGAGGTCAGTAGGTATTAGCAGAGTGGTTGTTCATTAAGTGTATCTTCAGCTGGGTATTAAAGATGTTGAGGGACGAATCATCTTTGAATAAAGGAGGCAGAACATTCCATAGTACTGTACTTTCTGTACTGAGTGGTTTCTTTTTGAGACTTTTCCTTCTTCATTTAGTCATAGAGTGCGTGATGTCTTTATTGGAACGTCAATGTGAATTGTTTCAGAAGGGGAGCTAAAGTGCCTCGTTTTCCAGATGATATGATTTGTTGTTTGATGGACAACTTCTTTAGTTTGGCACAGAAAATTTGAAAGTGAGGATTAGATCTGACTTTTGTCCAGCTCAATATGGGCTTATTTATTATGGGAATGACCTTGAGTGTTTTGGAGGTCTAACAGATTGCATGTTATTCCTATATTTATGCCAGTGTTTCTGGGATTCTGGAGACCTTTGCAATATTCTTGAAATTCCTTTTGGTAGTTTTTGTGGGGTTGTCGGGGTGTCAGTTATACCTTTAACTGTGTGTTGTTCATACGAGAGACACGATTTCACTGGTAGTGGTGTGCACCTGATGCTATTTGAATGCAAGATAACAAATAGCAGTGAGGGCTTGAAATGAGGGTGGAAGGATTTGGTTTAGAATCACTTCAGGGCATCAATATACCCAGTTTCAGTGATGGCAGAGAGTTTTATATTAAGGTATGTAGGGATTGTGTAGATGTGTTGTGCATTTTGTACTGCTTAGCAGGAGTAAAGCAGCACAGTGTGATTGATGGTATGATTGGTAGGCCTCTGGAATAAGGAGGGACTGAGAAGAAGAGTGAGCAGGAGTTTCAAGGCAGTATGTAAATGTTTATCTTGTTGTGGGGAGGGGGCAGAGTAAGACGATTTCTTTAGTAATGAGGTCTTCTGTAGTGTATCAACCTGTTTGCTCTCTAAACAACACCTAACCAACATATAACTTCTGGATTGCAATGCCATCTAAACAACTTTCCTACCATATTAGTTTGTCCCCACCAACCTTACAGCAGACTGGTAATGTATCTGCTCATGCTCATCCCATCTGTTCTCCAACCTCCCCAAAATCAGTTGTTGCACCCTTCCCCCTCCCATTGCTTCCATAATGTCTATGCAGTGCTCCGTTACATTGTAGCTAGGTTTATACTATGAAATCCACTTACATACAGATAAAAATTCAGGTCCCTGCTCTCAAAATGGGATCTTTCTACCTGAATGTTAATATTTGTTTGTAGTATTTAATGCATCCTGCTCCTCTTTTCGAACCTCTTGCTGTTAATTTCTGGAGAACCATTCTTTATTTTGTCAGCTGAGCTCCAGAAAACTCATCCATGTACTCAAATCAAAATGGCCTTAAATAATAATGTTTCAAGAGTTTTGGCTTTCTCTGCCCTATTTAGGAGCTTGCATACTACCTTTAGGATATGATCTATGGCCTTGATGTTCTGATGCAAGACCAAAGACTGCTTATTGTTTGAAGCGTGTTCTCCTAAACCACTACCCTTCTTGCCACACAGTAAATCATTTTGACCTCCCTGTGTGCCCTCTTTCCTGTTGCCTTATTTTGCATTCAAGGGTATGGGTTATCCTGAATAGTTTGCAACATCGTCACCAAAGAATAAATCCTTAGAGGCAAGAAGATAATTTTTTTCCTAAGAACTAACTAAAGTGTAATCAACAAATTTTATAGATGGGGCATATAGCTATCCCGAACATCGCCTCCTGATAGCCTTCAAAAATTGAATGATAAGAACAGTTCCATCCCAAAGCTCTCATGTTTTTGATCTCTCCGGATCATTGAAAGTGTTAATCATTGTTCCATCTGACATAGCATCAAATGTATCATGGCAACTCTGTAATGTCACAAAATCATAGGAGAATGGATCACCTGTATTACAACCAGGGTCTGGTATCTTGGTCGTCTTAAAAAACCCTCATTCACGTACAGGAGTGGTGGAGCGGTATATCTTGATTATCTGCTTTTTGTGTAACGTGACAGCATCATCATTGGGTCTTTATTGTAACGTATGCTTTCCTCCACCCGTCGGTAGACCAACTGGTGACAACAGTAGTGACCAGAAATAGAGTGCATATAAGTGAAGTGAATATTAAAATTACCTACATCTCAGCAACGAGGGAATTTTATTCAGTTGGAGATGGGTCAAGATTAAAATGAAGGCGGTGCCTGCATGGAAATGTTACTATTCTATGGCACCTATTAGTCCAAGTGAGTGGTCCTGCATAGAAATGTTACTATTCTATGGCACCTATTAGTCCAAGTGAGTGGTCAACATGTTTCAGCCCTAGTATCGCCCAGAAGGGTCAGCGGGCCTTCGTCAGGACCAGTGCAAAACGTGTTGCCTTTTGTGCAACGCGCATAGGGTAGGTAAGTCACTTACCCCTCTTGTCAAATGTTACGGGTCAGAAGTACCTGTAACTTATTGTTCCTGTTCAGGGCTTCCTCTGGAGACTGGCGGGCTAAACAACCTGCTGAGGGTGTCAGGTTGCACGACTTGTGCTCGCTCCGTTCACTGGGTTTTGTATCCTCGAATGGAAGCCGAATGGATCTCGGCTTCTCTCTCCCTCCCTTGATTAATTAACCCTGTAATATCAGAATGTTTATCCATGCTGTAAACCTTCTTGTATTGGAAATATCTTGCCTCCTTGTGACAAAAAGCTTCAGTGGTGCACTTCTGAAAGAGTGCCATTTTGATTCTTTTTTTGGTGGAGGGACTTCCTGCTGCTGAGGAGAATTCTTTTTCTCATTGTTCGAAGTGTTACCCCAGCAGTTCACACAGGCTTAGGCTTACATCAGCTTTTCATTTTTGAGTTCAGTATGGGCTTCTAGCTTGACCTATCCCGTTACTACCCCTCGAGGGGGAACAGTCAAGGGAACAAATGCTTTTCTGCTGCCCCTGGGGCGGCAGTCTTGAGAGGGGTAGAGAGAGTGGCAGACTGTGGCATTCTATGCAAAATTCATCTCAGTCTTCATTTGTAATACAAGATCAACATGGTGTAACGGATTGAACACCGAGGCCCTCGATACGAGTGGCCTGTTAATGTACATGGTAATTCTGATCCCTTGAGTTACCATTTGCTGCCAGTACGGTAAATCCAGATGTTGGGAAAACTTCACTATTGCATGTTAGACCCTGAAGGTTCAGAAAGAAATGGGACAATACAGAGGGAATCTGATTTATCGCATGCAATTCACCCATTAACTCCTCAATCTTGGCAGCATTTTCGCCTAGAGATTTTGGCTTCTTTGAGCAACTGGATTCCCTTGGGGAACCTGTTGGGGCTTGAAGGTTTACTGCATAATTCATAATCCCAATGGGCTGGGTAAAACACAGTACCTGGCCCATCAGAGATTAGGAACAACTTGTAACGGGCCCTGAGTTGTTTATACCTAGTGATGGGCTTCAAATCAATTGGCAGCTCTTCTAGCATTGCAAGTCTTTCTGGAGCAGTAACGTGGTGATGCTGCAATTTCTTTGCTCCTCAATAAAAACGTTTGCCACATTTGAATACAATTATTGCTTTTTAGTTCATTTTGAGGCCCCTTCTTTTAAACTCCACCTCTCTAGCGTTTTGTGTTAAAGCATCAAGTGAGGTAGTGTAAGAGGGCAGTTCCAATGACTTTTGATCTCATTAGGTGGAGACAACTCAGTCTAATATATTTTACGGGCTTTGGAGTAAAATTAAAGTGCTCTTGATATCTGTGTGGTGGGACACAGTGTCCAGTTTACTCAAGGCAAACATAGAGACCAAATGTTGACCCCCAACTGTCACATGGCTAGGTTAGGCTCGGGAAGAAACACTGCCATTTTACATGTACGCGTTTCTTAAATTGCCTTCTTTTCCACACTATGACTCTTGACACACATTTGCTTGTGTGAAGATTAACTTGAAGATAAACAGGAAGGGAAGTTAAGGGGAAATGGAATATGGGAGATATGTAACTCTGCAGCAAACTGGATTCAGCCAACCAACCCTTCCTGTATATCCATGGTCTCTTCCGTGGATTGCCGCTATCGAATGCCATGACTAGAGGGTGACTCCTGGCAAACCAGACTACACACAATCCCACTCTGCTTACTGCCCACCACAGCACTGTTTTGAAGCTCTTTTCTTTTTCTCTTACTGCACTTGATCTTTTTTTAATTCCAGGCAGGGCCAATTGCCAGGGTTAAGTAGAGAAGACCTTGGGGATGGGGAGGAGGGGAAAGGGGGGGCGTGGGGGGCATTTGAATTCTAACGTGTATCCCTCATGTCTCCTAATTGCGACTCCTGTGCAGATGCCTCGTGTGCATTTTTCTTTAGTGTTCCCACCTTCCTTCTCTGCTACACCCTACAACTAAGCATCATTACATTATTCTACATTGTCTGGTGTATAGTAGCATGATTCGGGTGAACTTGCTCAACCTCAACCAGGTGAGCCTGAAAAGCTCAGGCCCTGAACTCAGCATGGTCTCTCCATATTTTTCTGACCAACTTGCACCAGTGACAATCATGTCATTGCTTATGGCCACCTGCACCATTGGCCTTGTCCGCAACCTCTGATCCCATCTCGTACTTTGCCCCAAACCATGTCCTTTCTCCTCACTGTATCGTAGTATGATCGAGGGTTGGGAAATTGGAACAGCCAGGTGTTGGGCAATTAGAACAAGCGGCCTCACCACAAAGTATCAGCTCAGCTGCAGCGGATACCAGATTTTGAGCTTACTGTGACCACTTCTCTAAATGAGTGTCTGAAAGATCTGAAAGAAACACGTTAGTGATAGATTCCTTACCTTAGAATTACCCCCAGGCGTCAGACTGGATACGGAAAGTTTTCATCAGCAGTACCCATGCGCATCGGAAGATGGCGTCGTGTGGCTCCGCGTTCGTCGTTGTCGCCGAGATGACGTCGCGGCAGCTACTTAGACGACGCCCTCGCGCGCTGACGTCAGTTCTTTCTTCTTTTGCACCAGCAAGCGCAGATCCGGAGAGAGCGGTACCCCCAGTCACTTTTTGACTGAGTTTTTTTCTAGGCTTTTTGTCTCTATTTTTTGAGTCGATCAACTCCTGGTGCAGTAGGGATGCCCGGCTTCAAGACCCGCGGGGACTGTCATCGCATGATGTCGGTGACGGACCCGCACCGCGTGTGTCTTTACTGCCTGGAGCGCGACCACGACCCCAAGTCGTGCTCCGACTGCCGGGCCATGGCGCCGAAGACTTTGCGGGAGCGGTCCCGAAAGTTGCTAGAAGTCCGGCAGTCGGCTCCGCGCCGCTCAAGGTCCCGGTCCCGTGGAAGGTTGAGGGACCGGTCGCGGAGCCGCCACCACCGTTCATCGGGATCGAAGTCTTCGCACTCTGGGTCAGGAAAGACGAAGCGCTCAAAGAAGTCGAAGAAGCGCCATCGCTCTCCGACTTCCCCTTGCCCGTCGCGGCTGAGGGTTCGGGTGGTACCTCCCCCACGGCTCCTGCGGAGCCTACACAGTCGCCGTAGGCCTACCCGCCCTTCCCGGGTCCGTCGGTGACTCCAGCCCAGCTGCAGGAATTTCTGTCAGCCATGGCTCGCCTCTTTGGGCCGTCGGGCCCCGCCGGTGTGCCTTTGGGCCCCCGGGCCCGACTGGGGATTTTAACCCTTTACTGGCTCCGGCATCCCTGTCGGCTCCAGCACCGGCGCCGCAGGACCCCCATGGATCCGGGCCTGGATCCCGGTCGACGCCGGTTGACCTTGTGACACCTCCACCGACGTCGACCTCACCGGCCCCACCTCCGATGTCGCCCGGCCCACCGGACGACGTCGCCCCTGGTTTCAGCCCCGATGTGGATACGGCGCCGCTCGACGCCGATTCCGACGCCGATGGGGGATTTCTATCCCTATGTACGTCCTCCTTATTTTCGGCCTGTTTATCAGCCTTCGGAGGAAGGGGAGAACTGGGAGGGGTCTGAGGACCCTCTCACAGCACAATGTGAGTTTGACCCGGACTGGGCAGAGGAGTTGGGGGATGCCAGTGGTCTTGATACCTCTCCTGACCTTGGCATGCTGTCTCCTCCTACCGTGGCTACGGAGGAGAGTGCAAGTTACGCAGTGGTGTTGCGTAGGGCGGCCGAGGCCCTCCACCTCGAGCTCCCTACAGCGGCCGTACGGACTAACCTCCTGACAGAAGTGCTTCAGCCGGCGGCTACCTCTTCGGAGCCACTGCTGCCTTTTAACGATGCACTTTCGGATGTTCTTTTGGGCACCTGGTCCAGGCCCAACACAGGGGCTCCTGTGGATAGGAACGTGGCCCGATGCCATCGCCCGGCCCCAGGCGACCCCCTTTTCCTTTCCCAACACCCCACCCCTGAGAGCTTGGTTGTCCAAGCCTCTGCGTCCCCAAGCGCATTCCCTACCGCACCTCCGGACAGGGAATCCAAGAAACTGGAGCATTTCGGTAAGAAGGTTTTTTCTTCCGCCAGTTCAGGGCTGCGGTCTGTGAACACTGCATGCCTCTTGGGCCGTTATTCCCACTCTGTGTGGGATACGGTGGCGCGCGTGCTGCCTCAATGTCCGGAGGAGGCCCGGACAGTGCTCTCTCAAGCTATTGCTGAAGGAAGGGATGCAGCCAAGTTCACTATTCGTTGTGGCCTTGACACCGCCGACTCGCTGGGCAGGGCGATTTCCACGACGGTGGCGCTCCGTCGCCACGCCTGGCTGAGGACAACTGGTTTTTCTGGGGATGTCCAGAACACTTTGATGGACATGCCCTTTGATGGCTATCGCCTTTTCGGCAACAAAGCAGATAGTAAGTTGGAGCGCTTTAAGGACTCCCGGGATACGGCCAAGTCCTTGGGCCTTTCTGCCACGCGCCCTCCTCCGCCTTCTGCTTTTCGCTCTTTTCGTGGCCACGGAAGGGGCGCCCCGACACGTTCGTTTCAGAGCCACAGACCTGCGCAGCAACAGTCTCAGCGCGGACGTGGGACCCGCCGAGCTGGGTCAGTCCACCTCCACCACTGCCTCCAAACCTTCCTAGTCCGGTTTTTCAGGCCCATCAAACGCCAGTGGGCGGCAGGATTCGCCATCACCTCACCCACTGGCGCTCCATCACTTCAGACAGGTGGGTTTTACAAATAGTCCAAAGGGGCTACTCCCTCCCCTTCGAGACTACCCCTCCAGCCATGCCACCCCAGTACCACCGCATGTCGGGGGATCACTTGGTACTTCTTCAACAGGAAGTCGCGGCCCTCTTGGCCAAGGGGGCCATTGAGCGCGTTCCTGCGCCAGAAGTAGGACGTGGTTGTTACTCCCACTACTTTCTGGTGCCCAAGAAGAACAAGGGCCTGCGTCCTATCTTGGACCTCAGGGACGTCAATTGCTTCCTCTGGAAGGAGAAGTTCAAGATGTTAACTCTAGCTCATGTCTTTTCTGCCCTCGACCCTGGAGACTGGATGGTAGCGTTGGACCTGCAGGACGCATATTTCCACATTCCCGTCCTGCCGGCCCACCGGCGTTACCTGCGGTTTACGGTAGGCCACGAGCACTTTCAGTTTACCGTGCTCCCCTTTGGCCTTACCAGCGCCCCTCGGGTGTTCACGAAAGTGATGGCGGTGGTCGTAGCTCATCTGCGCAGATCAGGGGTTCCAGTCTTCCCCTATCTCGATGACTGGCTGTTGAAGGCGGGCTCGCCCGGACAGTCGTCTCCCACCTCCAGACTACGGCCGACCTCCTGCATTTGCTGGTGTTCTCCATCAATGTGCCGAAGTCGCACCTGATTCCCTCTCAGAAGCTCCTCTTCATCAGAGCGGTTCTGGATACGACGCACTTTCGGGTCTATCCTCCCGAACGGCGAGTCCAGGATATTCAGGCTCGCATTCCGATCTTTCAGCCTCTATCCTGGGTTTCGGTCAGGATGACCCTGAGGCTGCTGGGCCTCATGGCCTCCTGCATCCTGCTGGTCGATCATGCCAGATGGCATATGCGGGCTCTGCAGTGGGACCTGAAGTTCCAGTGGGCGCAACATCAGGGGAACTTGTCCGATTATGTCCAGATCTTGGAGGGCACTGCTCAACAACTGCAGTGGTGGCTCACGAACCGGCATTGGGTCAATGGCAGAACCCTCTCCCTTCCCCAACCGGAGCACACAGTGGTGACGGATGCGTCCTTCCTGGGATGGGGCGGCCACATGGGAGAGGCGGAGATCAGAGGCCTCTGGTCTCCGGCGGAGTCCAGGCTCCATATCAACCTTCTGGAGCTCCGAGCGATCCGACTTGCACTGAAGGCATTCCTTCCCTCTGTCAAGGGGAGAGTAGTGCAGGTGTTCACAGACAACACCACCGCCATGTGGTACTGCAACAAACAAGGCGGGTTGGGGTCGTGGAACCTATGTCAGGAGGCCCTGCGCCTCTGGACATGGCTGGAACGTCGGGGCATTTCCCTGGTGGTTGAACACGTGGCAGGTTCCCTGAACACCAGGGCGGACGAATTCAGCCGCAGGTGCATGATGGATCACGAATGGCGTCTTCACTCGGAGGTGGCGCAAGGTCTCTTTCAGCAGTGGGGAGAGCCTTGGTTAGATCTATTCGCCACCGAAGAGAACGCGCAATGTCAGCAGTTCTGCGCGTTGGAATTTCCAAGGCGGCACTCGCTAGGCGATGCTTTTCGTCGCGAGTGGAGTTGCGGTCTGTTGTACGCCTTTCCGCCTATACCACTTCTGCCCAGAGTGCTGAAGAAGATCAGGCGCGACAGGGCCCAAGTCATTCTTGTGGCTCCGGACTGGGCTCGAAGGGTTTGGTATCCCGAGCTACTCAGTATGACCATCGATACCCCGATCCGACTGCCTCTTCGGGAGGATCTTCTGTCGCAGCAGCAGGGGACGGTCCTCCACCCGAACCTGTCCAGTCTCCACCTCTTTGCGTGGAGATTGAGCGGCGGCAGTTGATTCCTTTCGATTTGCCTCCTGAAGTCTGTGATGTCATTCTGGCAGCCAGGCGTCCCTCCACTAAGTTGATATTCGCCTGCAGGTGGAACAAGTTTGTGGCATGGTGCACAGCAAAGGCTGTGAATCCCCTTTCTGCCCCTCTTTCTGAGGTCCTTCTGTTCCTTCTTTCTTTGGCCCAACAGGGTTCTGCTCTGGGCACTATCAAGGGCTACCTTTCTACTATTTCAGCCTTTCTTAGGCTTCCTGATCAGCCCTCTCTTTTCAAGTCCCCTGTTGTCAATAGATTCCTCAAGGGCATTACTCATCTTTTCCCGCCTATTCCCTTCGTAATGCCTCAGTGGGACTTAAACCTGGTTCTCACATATTTAATGTGCGCTCCCTTTGAGCCTCTTCAACTGTCCTCTTCGTCTGTTAACTTTGAAGACTGCTTTCCTGGTTGCCATCACCTCTGCTAGGAGAGTGAGTGAGCTCCAGGCTCTTTCTTGCAAACCTCCTTTTCTGTCTGTCCATCCGGACAAGGTTGTGCTCAGAAGACGTCCATCTTTTCTGCCAAAGGTTGTCACTGCCTTTCACATCGGGCAGACCATCACTTTGCCCACCTTCTTTCCGCCTCCGCATCCTTCCAGAGAGGAAGAGAGGCTCCACCGTCTGGACCCAAAACGTGCGCTCTCATTTTAACTGAATCGCACACAACAGTTCCGGGTGGATGACCAGTTCTTTGTTGGCTACGTAGGCGCCAAGAAAGGTCGGGCCGTACACAATCAGACTATCTCCCGATGGGTCGTCTTGTGTATTAAAGCCTGTTATTCTCTGGCGAAAAAGGAGCCTCCGGTGGGGCTGCGCGCCCATTCCACCAGGGCGACGGCTCCCACTACGGCATTGGGACGTGGTATCCCCTTACAAGACAAGACATCTGTCAGGCAGGTACGTGGGCCTCGTTGCACACTTTTACTAAGCATTATTGCCTGGACAGCCAATTCCGGAGAGACGGCTTCTTTGGCCGTTCTGTTCTCCGGGACTTACGGTGTGATCTTGTTTCTCAGACCCACCACCGGGGTTGGTATTGCTGGGGTATCTATTCTAAGGTAAGGAATCTATCACTAACTTGTTTCTTTCAGATGCACAAGTTACTTACCTTCGGTAACGATATATCTGTAAGAAACATTAGTTAGTGATGGATTCCTTACCGCCCCACCCTTCCTTCCCGTTCTGCGAACTGATTTCTAGGGTTAAGGTCATCCCTTTTAGGGCCCTAGTTTCTATGCACCAGTGGTCAGAATCTTGCATGGCTCTGCGTTCCTGGCGCGGAAAGTTGTGTACAGAACTGACGTCAGCGCACAGGGCGGCGTCTAAGTAGCTGCCGCGACGTCATCTCGGCGACCACGACGCCAACGACGGACGCGGAGCCGCACGACGCCACCTTCCGACGCGCATGGGTACTGCTGACGAAAACTTTCCGGATCCAGTCTGACGCCTAGGGGTAATTCTAACGTAAGGAATCTATCACTAACTAATGTTTCTTACAGATATATCGTTACCGAAGGTAAGTAACTTGTGCTTTGAGGATACCTTGGACATGACCTGGGGGTTTACACAATGTGGGCCCAAATAACACTATCTTGGGTTTCTTGTCGCTTTAGAGAATGTCTTTTAGGATCTTCCTGCTGGGAAGTCAGTTCAGATATTTATGTTTTTTAATTTCTTTATTGACTTTCAACTGCTACTAAACAAGCAACAAACTTCATTTAGAGGTCAATTCTGATTTCTTGGGACTGTGGAGAATTCCTGCTGAGTAATGAAGCCTGTCCTTGTATTTGTAAATGCCTCTCATTTCTATCATAAATATCTGATTGCTGTATGCTGTTTTCGGTTTTACTAATGCAAAAAGTATGATTTGTTTTATACACTTAATTATTTTCCAGGGTCTTGGACCTTTGCAGGAACGTAAAAGAAAGAATAGTTAGAGAATGCAAAGAAAGGGGCGTTCAGTTTCCTCCCTTTTCTACATGCAGGTACGTGTTTGCTGTTACTTCTTGGGCTTTCATCACGGTCACTGGCAGCATGGGCGGCCAGGGACTGAACGCTTCACCCTTTTCATTGCTGTCAGCACGGTGTAGTTAATGTTCCTTGCTGTTAAGTCGCTTAACAGGAGAAGTTTAAAGTGGGATGAATGTTGATGTTGACCTTTCTTTCCTGCCAGTGGGCTGCTGCAGGGACATTGAAACGTGATCTCTCTAGCGGTGAGCTTACAGTGGACCTGATGAGTGTTCTGGCATTTATATCCTGTGTACCCACTAGGCAGTCAAGTATAATAAGATTGATTTGAACATTTAACCTCTCTAAAAGTCAAAGCATTGATTGACAAAGAAAGTGAACGAAATGCACACCAGGTAGGCCCAATGCAGCCAGAAACTGGACGAAACTGCATATGAATTGTATCTATCAGCCGACTAGTCTTTTGATGAAATTACCTACAGTATTAAACACACACAATAAAATTATGAATGTTGTAATTTGTTTTCTCAAATCTCCACTATGCAAAACCTTTCCTTTTTAAACCACTATATATACGTGTATGTATATACGTGTGTGTGTGTGTGTGTGTGTGTATATATATATATATATATATATGTATATATATTTATTTTCATAGATAGATACACATGCAGACGTGTATATGTCTGTGTGTATATTACATGTCATATTTGAGGTGCTTATATTGTACAAAATATTGTGCTATAAAACCCATAGTTCACCTTTACCCATGAAATATTTTCCATATTTCACACAGTTTTCATTATATTTACAGCTATGCAATGTTTCCCCACTGCCCATTATTTAATTAGTAACTTCTTTATGAACGATAAACCAAAACCGCAGCATTCAAGTTGCTATCAATGCCTTTTGATAGATGAAATTTGCTGGGGAGCCTTCAAACATGCATGATCATAGCCATGCCCCACTGTGTAATGAACAGTCTATTTATGAAAGGCAAGCAAACCTCAACCTTATAATGTAGTCCGAACCCAATACTGGATTCAACGGTTTCGTCTGCATAACCACCTCTTGGTGTTTAATCAGCAGTATATTCATGGAAGCTGATCATTCTAATTGTAATCAGGGTTCATTATTAGCTCTGCCGTGCTGAAGGAAGCCTCGGCTATCTCTGGCTTTTATAGCTAAAGTTTGTTTTGTAAGAATGCAAAATCTGTTTTATCTGAAACCCTGTGTTAACTATATAATTAAATATTGTTTGTTTTACTCTAATCAAGACTGTAGTCCGTATTTTGCCTACTGCTTTCAATAAATCTTTTACTGTTTCAAAAATAACATTGTTACATACTCTAATTGAACCAAGAATAAACACGTAGCATGACAAATGCAGTAATTTGGGTAATATTTCTATGGCCATCTCAGGGTTCTCAGCTTTCAGCCTTGTGGGTTATGTCGTCACCAGATCACATTGATGGCAGCATAGGCCGATATTTGACAGTTGGTTTAAGCACTGAATTTCAGCATATATAGTTTTGTGCAGCTCCGTCTGGAGGGGTACATTTGAAGGGGGGGAGACGTTTTTTTTTTTGTTTTTTTTTTAGATTCAATTTCCCATAGTAATTTTAGCTTTCCACTACTGTAAAAAAAAAAATAGCTGTAAATGTGTTTAATATTGTTTGGATCTATGGCAGGCTTTGTTTATCCCAAAAGTACCAGCTGGCTTCCATCTTAAGTGAGCCCATTGTTCTGACCAGATTTTATCCACTTCTGAATGCATTCCATGAAAACATTCTTGCAGTCCATTTATATCAAGAGATTCCTGACGGTTTATGTTGTCAGAACAAAATCCTTAAGAAGAACAGACCATCTATTTGTGACCTTTTAACAATGGAGAAATCTGTCTCAAATCAGTGCATTGCTAAATAGTTAGAAATCTGCATGAAGATATGTCAGGGTAAAGCAGTCCGGCCCATTTCAAGACCAGAGACCACTCACTCAGTAAGAGCCATAGCATAGACAGCAGCCTTGCACCGGGGCTGATCCAGTCACATTCACTAAGCACTACTGCCTGGACTTTTAAGCCAGAAGTGAGCCTAATGTAGCATGAGTGGTGCCACCACATCTTTCAATATGATTAGCTCTGTTCTGCCTTCCCTTTATCAGGTTATCACTTGTTGGTCTTAATTCAAGCATATGAATCAGTGAAATATTTGTAACAACTATTCTCCATCATTGGGATCTTTTATCGATTCACGTGCATTCTTCCCTCCTCCCTTTTCTACAGAATCTTATGATACACCCTATTCACTAGTGATATGAAAAGTTCAGGTTTTCCGGCCTCTGCTGAGTGAAGTTTAGGCTATTATATAAGTAAGTGGATGTGCTACTTAATGCACTTAATAGGACGCATGAATGTTTACACTGCTGTATTAAAATGTACCAGGGATTTCCAGCATGATGGCGGAAAATAATTGAAGCATGTGAATCTATAAAAGATATCGATATTGGATAGATGGTATTACAGGTAAGTAACTTTGTTTGCTAAGTATCATTTCAGTAAAACATAAGTATGCAAAGTGTATTGCAGTGGTCCTTTGTTTCCCAGAAGAATGTTAAAGTAGCAGTTTAATCATTCTTCGTTAGTTTGCTGATCTCTAACCTTTTGGAGGCCAAGTAATACGTTTAATTTTTGTAACAAAAATGTCCAAGTCCAATACTTTACCCTCGCTTATGAGAAAGGAAGATGACACAGTGCATAGTTTAGCCACAATAACCTGTTTTTGTGACATATGTAAAAATCCTCTTCATCAACTTCTACCCACGTCACAGAGTTACATTGTAACAAAGCTCAGTTCTGAATTACTACTGAACATGTATGAGGTGGAAAGTCACACCACAAAGGCCGCCTCACGTTGAACTATGCATAATATTGTATCTAGATCCCTGAAGAAAAATGTAAAGTTCTATAAGAACTAACCTGGTCTCAGACCAATATTGTTTACACAAGGTGATTGATGAAACATTTAATAAATTGAAAGAAGAATTTTCTCTTCAGATAAAATTTATTGTACTAATGTCATCCATATCCATTACTAAACCCTTTGCTTCTTGTAGAAAAATCAAACTCCTTTAACGAATTGAATACTGATATAAAATAATTAGCGCTATGCGACTGCAACAAGAATGCAAATGATTGAGAGGTTGTAAAGACTAAAACAATTATTCAAGTCTTTTTTCACAGAAGTGGCTACATTCAAATTTGCAGTCAACAGGAAAATTGCAGAAAACATTTCTTAGCTATAAATAACCAGCTAAATCTATATTTCTCTCAATTTAGGTATTCCACTGTATATCACTTGACCATTATGAAATATATTTTCAAAGACCGGTAGTTGCAGTGCCTGTTAAGTATACAAGTAGAAAATGTTGAGCCACCACGTTGTGACAGAGAAAAAAGTACAAACAATTAGTCTTAAGGAAATTACATCATACCATATACCACTGCCACAACCCATTTTCCATAAAGAACTGGAAACCTACAATATTAAAGAGGTCACAAAATTGTTTGCATTGTGCAACCTGGGAGCATGAGTTTTGCTACTGGAAGATATTGCTGATTTTAGTAGGAAAGGCCTCAGCAATTTAATCGATAAATGTTTTCCACTTTTGATTTTATCCTCTGAAAGACTTGAAAATTGCTAAAACGAGGTGTCAATAGTGCCTTTGATGTATTGAGATTTCAGAATATTTTTGAGGCTGGTCCTGAAATATATTGTGCTGTCGCATTTTATTGTTATGATACCTTGCTTTATAAAATACCAACCACAAATTAAAACGTGATATAAAAAAAATTAAAAGCCACAAGTGGATTAGCAGTATTTTAAGAGTGCTGCGGATGGGGTGTAAAGAGTCATTCTTTGTGTTTGGTGAAGAGGAATGTTAAGATAGTTTCTAAAAGGAGATTGAAAATTACATTTTCAAGTCGTTTTTAAATAGGGATTTTCCTGTTTTCCATCTTGGTTGCCTTTTGTTCTACTGGGTCATTCTGTTAATCCGTTCTAGATATTTGAAAGTTACATCTTAACTATCCTTTCGGAAAACATACCAGCAATTCTAGTCTCCACAAGTATTTTATTCCTTCATGAAAGAAAATACACTATCAAAATAATGTATCTCCTTTTTGGTATTTCATTTTTTCTCAGAGCCGCACAACCTCATCTTTTGTTCTTCTGTAAGATCTTTCTGTTTTTGACTATCCACATGCCATGCATTGTCTTATTTACACATTTTCTTGGTATGTGACTTAAGGTCTGGGTATCTATCTAATATTAGAATATTATCCAGAAGCTGTGAAAATGAAGCAACTGTGTATCTAAGAGGACCATTGTTGCTTGTAAGCATGCCCTTTCGAATTTAAGTACCCTTTTTAAAACTGTCATGTAGATTATGCATGCTGTCAATCTTGATCCATTGGTAATTAAAAATGAATATAATTTACACTGTTAAAAAAAAAAAAAAAAACTATTCTAGAAAACTATTTCATTGACCAAATTTGAGTTAGTGCCCTACAGTCTAATGATCCCTTATCCATGTGAAAGCCACTTGAACCACTGTGTATCCTTTTTGTTTACTTGTGTTCTATTTGTTTTATTTCAGGGTCACACAAACATATGATGCTGGTGCTTGTGTCTATTTCTATTTTGCTTTTAACTACAGAGGAATTGGTGAACCTATTCATGTTTATGAACAAATTGAGGTAATAAACTTTCTCTGTCTAATTATCTTTCATAATAAACAATAATAAAAATGTTCTATTTACAGAGAGTTGCCTCTTAAACTAAAATATGCTCATTCCTGAAAATTCTTCATCTTGTATAGTCTTCTCAGGCTGCTTGCAGGAATCTGGAAATCCTTAGCAATACTTTCCAGTGCTAGGTGGGCTCTTGTGGCGCAGCCACATACCCTTGTGCTATCTTGCCTGTATATTATAAAGCTAGTTCATTTAGTCATCATCAGGACCGGTGACGTGTTCCTTTTTATCTGCTCTTCACTGACCTAGGGATCTTAAGACCACTTAGAATTGTTGTACCATTTCTTCCTTAAAAATCTATATTTTTGGCCATGTTTCTACACATGTTGCTTCTGAAATATTCCTGGTTCAAACCCTGCTCTGATGAATACAGTCAAATGAATAGAGCCTGATCATTAGGTGAGCATGCACACAGTCTGTGCCATCATGTACTTTAAGGCTACCAGTGACATGGAGGCCCATTTTGCAAGGCCTCATGTGCTCAGAGCTATTTAAATCAACTCAAGGATTCTTGGCAATTGCCTTGTCCTCCCTTGTGGGAGGTATCCTTGTGATATGAGCGTCATATAAACATACATAGTCCTCTTCTATCAAACAAAAAAAATGAAGTCACAATTTTTCCCTGACAAAGTGGTATTGAACGTCAAAGATTTTTTTATTCCTACTGTGCTTTTAGAGTTCCCTTTACTATAGAAGATTTAATTATCATCATTCTGTCCACCTCCCCATCATTTAAAAGTGGAGGAGTGTTTCCACATATTAGATGAGGAAGCTTCCCATAGTTACTGGTTGAAAGGTTATGTGTACGGACTTGATGACCAAATATTTATACTTAGCTTGGAGTTAAACCTGATATGGACATTTGGAAGTATATTATTTCTTAGTGGATAATATTATGCATTTATGAATGCTTTGATGTAGCATTCAAAGGCACCCTGAAACCACACAGGTACCATTTTAGAAGTGGTAAAGCAGCTAAATCTATTTTGCTTAAACAGTAACTGGTTCCATGTATCTACCTAGTTGCAATTTGGTCTCATCTATGTATGTTCTCTAAAATATTACTGTCTTTATTGCAGTGAGGTTCAATTTATTAGAATGCCCTTGCAAAATGGTTTGGTACATTAAAAAACATTTCGAGGAGCTCAGTTCCTCCTCCATATGTAATTCTGCCATGTCAGTTGTTCAAACTGAGGAATCTTGTAGAAGAGTTATTACTAGAAGCATAAGGTAGTTATGTTCAGTCATTTCTGCTGGATACTTTTAACCAAGGATTCATTCTCCTTTGGGGTTTACCCAGGAGCAAGACTGGATCTGGGGAACTTTACATCAATGCACCCCCATGCCGAAAGGTGGTGCAGTGTGGCTCCGCAGTAACTCCGTACTGACCTGAATATGACAGAGCAGAAATGCATATAAGCGGCACAACTATACACTGACATCAGTTCCTTTCTTTGACGCGGATGCGGAGCTCCTCTCCCAACTTTTTCGGTTTTCCAAAATTTACCTTAGACAGTGTGCCCAGGGACATTATTTCCACCTAAAACTTCTGCCGCGAATGCAGGAAGCAGATGTCAATCACTGACAAAAACAACATATTTCTTTGGTGCTTGGGCTCCAATCATGACTTGAAGCCTTGTGATAAATGTGCTCTAATGCACCTGAAAGCTATCGAGGAATGGGAGGCGAAACTCCACTTCACCGAACATAAGAGGTTACTGTAGGAATATAAGTCCCATTCTTGTTCCAAGTCACAGAGCCGCTAGCAATCCTTTTCTAGGAGCCTGTCCCGCATGAAGCCCCTATCCCGCTCAGTCTTCTGGTAAACCGAAGATGCACCCTAAGCACACAAAAGCGAAGCGTGGCTCAACCTCATCCTGCCACTTAAAATCAGACAAGAATGTGCAAGGGCATCAAATGAAAGATCAGACCCTACAAGAGTCCTATGACTTGAATCTGGTTCTGCACCTGCTACCTGTGTGCTGTGACTTCCCCAGGCTGTCATCGACATTGCGGCAAATAGCAGCATTAACTGAGGCAATGCTGCAGCTCTTTCAGATGCTTCCATCTCCCTCTTGCACGCCTTTGGACCCCACAAAGCCGCCTGTGCCTCTAGTTGGAGTTTCACCAGTGTGCCCTCCGTCAGCACCAACTAACCCTGTGAGGCCAATTTCTGGGCCCTTTCTGACACCGATCATGACAATCTTTGATCAATGCCACATGAATGCGAACTAACTCTAGTGAGGTAGTATTGATGAAAATCGCTGGTTCCAGTCACCAGACTGAAAAGGACATTCTAGATTAAGAATCTACAGAAAGATTACCTATCTATCAGAAAGAGTGTTACTAAAAGTAACTTATTCGTTATTGTGTTTCTTTAATTATTACATATTTAATTTTCAGCTTATTCACAATGTGCGTTATATGAATTACATCATTGGTATACATTATTTCATGAAAAACAGGAATACAAATAGTAAACCGTTAAAGCTGTAAGAAAAACATACTACTGTCCATTCATATTAGGTGTATGTCTGATATGGATGACATTTTGCCATGTGTCCTGCAGACAGCCACTATTCGTACATAAGGCAGGGGAAGCCCAGAACGGAATGCCCCACTTACAGGCTGATATCGCTATTAAATATGGAAACAAAAGTCCTTGCTAAAATGCTAGTAAACTGCCTCTGTTGGGTGAAATGATATTTAATTGATCCCAACCAATTAGGTTTCATGCCACTTTGGTGTAATAGATTGTACCTCAAGAGGCACTAGATCTGTTACTGAACCTGCAGTCTTTGGATGCTGCCAAGGCTTTTGGTTCCATTGAATCGCCATATGAGTGAGTGAGGGATTGAGAGAGAGAAAGCAAGAGAGATCCCACACTCTTTGGAATTTGGTGGTTCAAGTCCTCTCAGGGGTCTCAGAGGATCTTACACTTGTCATAACCCAAGCTATTGAAGATGGTTGTGATGTGGCCATGTTCGCAATTCATGATGGCTCGGACTCCATCGATTCCATTAGCTGAGTCATTGGCAACAGTGCCACAATTCGCCATCACTCCTGGATCCGGTCAGTGGGTTCCCTCATGGACATGCTTTTTTACCTGACTTGCCTGTTTAGGGACAAAGTAGATTCTACTCCGGAATGGTTCAAAGAGAGCAGGGCCGCAGTGCCCTCCCTGGGCTTTTGTGTCCCACCTCACCTGCTGCATCAGCCCTACCATTCCTCTTGTGGTATCTGCAGAGGTACCCCATACCAGCAGCCAGTTCAGCCCCAGCAGGGTTCCCAGCAGTTTCGCGGCCTTGGCCACGACGCCCAATTGCCGCTGTGGTCAAGGTCAGTGAGCTACATAGTCCCCTCACAAACTCTCTCCCACCCCCAGTCTCACTTTCCAAACCCCTTTAGCATGCCTTTAGTGGAGTACAGCCACCCAGCTGGAGGCAGGATCCAACAATTCTTGCCGAGTTGGCAGATGATAACATCGGACAGATGGGTCCTGCAGAGAGTCCAAAATGGGTACACCTTGCCCGTCAATGCCTCTCCACCGCCCCTTCCTCTATCCCCAGAGCAACTGACGAAGGATCATCTGTTTTTTTACGGCAGAAAGTTCAAGCCCTTCTGACCACAGGGGCTGTCAAGGGGATGCCTGCACCAGAAGATCGTAGTTCTTATTCCAGCTACTTTCTGGTGCCAAAGAAGAACAGAGACCTTTGTCCTATTTTAGACCTGAGCTCTGTCAAGGCCTTCCTTCCTTCGGAAGAAAAAATTCAAGATGCTCGCACTGGCCAAGGTCTTGTCTGCCCTCGACCCTGTCGAGTGGATGCTGGTGTTAGACCTTCAGGATACCTATGTCCATATACTTGTTCTGCAGGCCCATCTGTGATACCTTTTGTTCGTAGTGGGACAAGATCTTTTTCAGTTTGCTGTGCTCCTGCTCCCCTTTGGTCCCACCAGCATACCAGGGGTGTTCACGAAAGTGGTGGCGGTGGTCGAAATACACCTTCAAATGTCCCAATCTTCCCCTACCTTGACAACTGGTTGTTGAAGGCAAGCTTGCCTCAAGTAGTTGTCAACCACCTCCAAACTACAACAAACCTCCTGTCATCTTTGGGATTCACTGACGACGTGCCTGAATTCACACCTGAGGCTTTCTCAGACTTTCTCCTTCATCAGAGCCATTCTGGACACAGTTCAGTTTTGTGCTTTTCACCCGGACATTCAGGCTGTGATCCCGATCTTTCAGCCTCTGTCCTGGATCTCAGTGAGGTTTATTCTGAGGGTGCTGGGACTGAAGGCCTTCTGCATCTTGTTGGTCAAGCACTCCAGGTGGTATATACAGACGCTGCAGTGGCATCTGGAGTGTCAGCGGGCCAGACATCAATGGGACCTTTCCTGCAATGTCCACATTTCGTAGGTCTCTGGCAGTGCCCCGGGTACATATCTACCTTGTGGAGCTCCGGGCCATCCACTTGGCATTGAAAGCCTTCCTTCTGTCCATTAAGGGAAGGCTGGTACAGGTGCTCACCACCACCACCATCATGTGGTGTTGCAATAAACAGGGTGGAGTGGGGTCATGGGCCCTGTGTGAGGAGGCGCAACGTCACTGAAAATGGGAGGCCCATCAAGGGGTTTTCATGTTTTTGAACCACCTGGCAGGATCTTTGAATGCTAGGGCAGACAAACTCAGCCATCATTGCCTAGCAGATCACGAGTGGCAGTTACACAAGAGGTGGTGCAAGGTCTTTTCCTCGATTGGAGAGAACCTTGGTTCGATCTGTTCGCCACCACTGAGAATGCTCAGTGTCAGCAGTTCTGCACATTGGAGTTTCCAATATGTCTCAGGACTCCTGTATGCCTTACAGATGTTACCTCTTCTTCCCTGAATTCTGAAGATCAGAACCAAATCATCCTAATGACCCCAGATAGTATGGTATCCGGAGCTCCTGGGCTTCAGCATCTGTTCTCCGCTCAGGCTGCCCTTCCGGGAAGACCTGCTGTCGGAGTAACAGGGCAGGGTTCTGCACCCGGGCCTTTACAGTCTACACTTTCATGCATGGAGATTGAGAGGTGACAGCTGAATACCTTCGACATTCCTGTGCAGATGGTTGATGTCATCAGGCATCCCTCAATAAAAACTGTATACCCCTGCTGTTGGGATAAATGTGTGGTTTGATGCAACACATGGCATATTGACCTCCTACAAGCCAAGTTATCAGACGTTCAGTTTGTTTCGCTCTTGCCCTGCAGGGCTTCGCTTTGGGCACAGTTTAAGGGAACCTTATGGTTCTTTTGGCCTTTTTTATTGTTCCAGGACCAGACCTCATTGTTAACACAGGTTGTATTGCATTTTTCTGAAAGGCCTGCAACACTTGTTTCCTGCCTCATTTTTTCTTATGCCACAGTGGGACCTTAACTTGGTCCTCGCAGCGTGGTGAGTAAATGAGCTTCAGGTTCTGTGTGTTAACCCACCATGCACCATCGTCTTCCCAGACAAATCGGTTCTGCGGACGTGAGCATCCTTCTTGCCAAAACTTGTGGCGCCATTCCTCTTTGGTCAAACCATCACTCTGCTGGCGTTTTATGCTCTGCTTCACTCCTCTAAGGAGGAAGAGAGACTCCATCAGTTGCACCCTCAAAAGTACACTGAGCTTTTTCATCGATCTTACTAGAGAACACCGGAAAAATGATCATCTCTTTGTGGGGTTCGCTGGAGCAAAATAAGGCAAGGCCATGCAGAAATGCACCATCTCCCGCTGGATCATGCTCTGCATCATGCCCTGCATCAAGATCTGCTACGCATTGGCCAAAAAGCAGCCTCCATAAGGACTGCGACTCAGTCCACCAAGGCTGATACCACTGCTTTGGCATGCAGAGTTTCTGTCCTGGACATCTGCCAGGGAGCTATGCGGGCTTCACTCCTAATAGGTACTGCTCTGGTATCTATTCAAAAGGTGAGGAATCTGTAGTTGGAATTCTCTATCATAATAACAAGTTACTTACCTTCGGTGATTGTCTTTCTAGTAGGGACTATCTAACTGCAGATTCCTGACAGATTCCTCCCCGTTCTGTGAACTGGTCTCCAAATCCATTTAGATCCCAAGTCTAGGAATTAGCACTCTAGTCACAACCAATTTGCTATTGGGGCTCTGCGACTGTGGTCTCAGACAGTCTCGAAAGAAACTGACGTTAGCGTCCTGGAGTGGCACCTCTATTGGCTCTGCATGTCATTTCCGGAGTGGAATGGCATCATTGCGGAGCTGCATGGTGTCAACTACCGTCTATCCGAGGTACTGCTGAAAAAGTTTCTGGATCCAGTCTGGCACTTAGGGATTATTCAAAAGGTGAGGAATCTGCGGTTAGATAGTGTTTCTACAAGAAAGAACGTTACCAAGGGTAAGTAACTTGTTCAACTGCTCTGTGATTGGGTTCTGGTGGTGGCACTTTGAGATATGACCAGGAGGTTGGGTGGTGTTGGATTCAAAATGATTGGAGACTGAGAAATGGAACGGTCTCGTGAACTGGTTCATGCTTGCTGAAAATTAAATTATGAAGCAAAGAGCTGTCATAAGAAATGTTAACAGGTTTCTGGAATCTGCATGCAATACTGTGGATTGTCATCGAGGGGCTATGTATGAGCGATCCATATGATAATGTCTTTTGTGGATGGCATAGTGTTTATGAATAAATGACAGCTGCATACAATGTTATATCTGTAAAGGGCTCCTCTAGCACCCCTAATCACTGTACTGTGATATCTGACAACCTTGACTCACCTGCATGTTTTGTTCGACATTTTGTTTGTTGGTGTTTTTCGAATATTAAGAGGAAAAAAGAATCAATAAAATAAAAAATTGGTTTAAAAAAAATGACTTGCTTATTAAAGGAAAAATAAATTGTAGACCACATACTGAATCTTGTTTAAAGAAAATAGTTTTAATTTAAAAGCACAAAAAAAGAAGACAATGGTTGAGTAAGACTAGGTAGAGGAAAGGCTAGGAGGTGGAATGAGGGTACGGAAAAGGGGGCCCACGCTAACAAAAAAAAGTGCAAAAAGCAGTGGCATAGGGAGGGGAGAAAACAAAGGAAATGCGTGGTGTGGCAGAACTGCACATCAGTACCCGATTTTGGCAGCTGAAAACAGGCTCTCAGCTGTGGCAGTTGCAGCCACAAGGCTGAATCCCTTGCGATTACATCTTTGGGGCAGTTTCAGCCTCCGGGACGGTCAAGGCTCTCTGGTTCTGCAGCAATGCCCATTTCCTGTCCTCGTCAGCTGCAGCTTCAATAGTCTCTCATGCCAGTAGCAGGCTGCCAGATGACACAGAAATGCACGCTGTGGTATAACATGGATACATTTCACTCATGAACTGCACATAGAGATAGGGGCCCTCACAGCACAGTATTGGGTGGGGTTGTCCTTTTTCTATGGGTGCTCCTCATGCCAGGAACACATTGGGCAGCTCCTGTTTGACAGTCTCTCTTCCTGCACGGCCAGGTACACTTCTTTTCTCCCTCAGCAGGAAGGCAAGCTTCTAGCCTCTTTAGGCAGACTCTTAGCTCCTCTAGCAGAAAAGACTGAATTCATGTGATGTTCCCTCCATTCTGAGAGAGTGTCTATCGGGCAGACAGACACCCTGGTTGCACATCAGCTCTTCGAGTACTCTGTGGAGCACTTCCTTCCTTGGTCAAGAAGAACTTGGTATTTGAATAAAGTGGGGTGTATTGGGACCTGACTTTTATACACGTGTTCCTGACAGGGCATGTGGATCTACTGTCAAAGGTTTTAGTACCATTTTTGGTTGGTTGTCTTTCTTATGTCATTTCCAAGTTGTTCTCCAGACAAAACCTTTGTGCAAAGTGATGACTCGCACAGCAGGTAGCAATGGGGCTGGCTCCAGGTAGGAATACTCAAAACAGGGCACAATGAAGTGTGAGTTATCTGCATATAGCGGTCATCCGTCTTCCTGAAATATGAATCCGAGACAGACAAGAGCTACCTCATCTTAAACTACTGAAACTGCAGATACACCCCTCATCCCTCCCATTCACTAAATCCTAATGCTCAGGAAGAACTATCAGCTGTCCCTTGCTAACAAGGTGGACATTCTAAAGGTAGCCCTGTCTCCATCATCCTCACTTCAGTGTCTGGGTCTCCAACCTCCAGCCACAGGGATGTAGGCATTGCACTTTCACTGTCTGGAGGTAGCTGTCCTCATGGTCAGTCCCTTGTCTGTTTCCAAGCTCTTACCCAGTTTTCCTCTGTCCGGCAGATTAACTTTAGAACTGAGGACTAGCAACACACACGAAAATGGAGTTGAAGTTGGGGATATGATGTTGAGATAGATAGGCAGTGTCTTTTGGCCTCTCCTTTGTAACCCTTGGGAATAGTTTCTGGTCCTATAACTATTTGTTTCTGAAGATACCCGACTGCTCTAAGACTTTCAGAACCACTTGAGTGGGTGGTTACTACTTGAGGTGGTTACTCTTTCCTGAGTGGTCTGTACATCTTCTAATGCCAAAACTATATTTTATATTCTATTAGTGCATGCATAATCGGAATGTCCATATCCTACTCACCAGTCAGTCATCACTTTACCACGCTGTAGGTTACTCTTTCCTGATTGGTTTGTCGATCTTCTAATGCCAAAATTATATTTTATATTCTATTAGTGAATGCTTTACCGAAATGTCCATATCCTACCCACAAGTCAGTCATCAGTTTACCACTCTGTAGTCAACCATTCTCTGGCATAATAGTAATTTTATTATCTGAAAGAGACACGTTAGTGACAGATTCCTTACCTTAGAATATCCCCAGGCGTCAGGCTGGATCCGGAAAGTTTTGCGTAGCAGTACCCCTGCGCATCGGTAGGCGGAGTCGTGCGGGTCCATCGTCGGCGTCTTGATCGCCGGGATGACGTCGCGGCCAGTACTTAGACGCCGCCCATGCGCGCTGGCGTCAGTTCTTTCTTTTTCCGCGCCAGTAAGCGCAGATCCGGATTGAGCAGTGCCCCAGTAATTTTTTGACTGAGTATTTTTTGAGACTTTTTGTCCAAGTTTTTCGAGTCGTATCGACTCCAAGGTGTCAGTAGGGATGCCTGGCTTCAAGCCATGCGAGGTCTGTAATCGCATGATGTCGATTACGGATCCGCACCAAGAGTGGCTCTTCTGCCTGGGGCGCGGCCACGACCCCGCGTCGTGCCCCGAGTGTCGGTCCCTCGCCCCGAAGGCTTTGCGAGAGCGGTCTCGAAAGCTTCTCGAGGCCCGGCACTCGGCTCCGCGCCGCTCGAGGTCCCGGGAGAGGTCGAGGGGCCGGTTGCGGAGCCGTCGTCATTCGTCGGGGTCGAAGTCTTCGTCTTCAGGTAAGGCGAAGCACAAGAGGTCTAAGAAGCGTCTCTCTAAGACCTCCCCTCGCCGGTCTCTCGACTCGGCTGAGGGTCCTGTTGGTACCGCCCCCGCGGCCCCGGGAGTACCCTTTGAGCCGATGCCGGCCTACCCGCCTGTTCCTGGTCCGACGTCGACTCCGGCCGACATCCAGAGCTTCTTGTCGGCCATGGCTCGCATCTTTGGGCCTATGGGTTACCCTGGTGCGCCTGCGGGCCCCAGTGGGGGTCCTCCTTCGGCACCACCGGCGGCTCCGGTCCCGGTGTCTCCGGCGGCTCCGGCCCCGGCGCCGCAGGACGCCCTCGGATCCAGGCCTGGATCCCGGTCGACGCCGGTTGACCTGACGACACCTCCACCGGCGCCGACCTCCCCGGTACCGTTCACAGCGCCGTCCGAGGTCCCGGGCGACGCCGTCCCCACGTTCTCCCCGAACGGACACGGAGCCGGATCGACGTTGGCCGACGCCGATTCCGACGCCGATGGGACTTTTCTTCCCTCATGTCCGCCCTCCATACTTTTCACCTGTTTTGGAGGACTGGGAGGGGTCGGAAGACCCTCTCACAGCCCAATGTGAGCCTTATCAGGACTGGGCAGAGGAACTGGGTGATGCCAGTGGCCTGGACACCTCTCCAGACCTTGGCATGCTGTCTCCTCCTTCCGTGGCTACGGAGGAGGGAGCAAGTTATGCAATGGTGTTGCGTAGGGCGGCCTTGCGCCTCGAGCTCCCTACAGTGGCTGTTAGGACTAACCTCCTGACGGAAGTGCTTCAGCCGGCGGCTACCTCTTCGGAGCCACTGCTGCCGTTCAACGACGCACATTCTGACGTTCTTTTGGGCACCTGGTCCAGGCCCACCACAGGAGCTCCTGTGGACAGGAACGTAGCCCGACGCCATCGCCCGGCCCCGGGCGACCCCTTGTTCCTCTCCCAACACCCCACCCCCGAGAGCCTGGTTGTTCAAGCCTCTACCTCTCAGAGCGCCTTCCCTACGGCTCCGCCGGACAGGGAATCCAAAAAGCTGGAACAATTTGGGAAGAAGATTTTTTCTTCCTCCAGTGCTGGCTTGCGGTCCGTGAACACTGCTTGCCTTTTGGGCCGTTATTCCCACTCTCTGTGGGATTCGGTGGCGCAAGTGCTGCCTAAGTGTCCTGAGGAGGTCCAGACACTACTCACCCGTGTTATTGCAGACGGGAGAGACGCGGCGAAGTTCACCATTCGATGTGGCCTAGACACCGCTGACTCGCTGGGCAGATCGCTTGCTACGACAGTGGCGCTGCGCCGTCACGCCTGGCTGAGGACCACTGGTTTCTCGGATGATGTCCAAAACACCCTTATGGACATGCCCTTCGATGGTATCCGCCTTTTTGGCAATAAGGCAGACAGCGCGCTGGAGCGCTATAAGGACTCGCGGGCTACGGCCAAGTCCTTGGGCCTCGCGCCCTCCTCATCAGTCTGCTTTTCGCCCCTTTCGTGGCCACGGAAGGGGCCCCAGTCACGTCCATTGCCCAGCCACCGGCCCGCGCAGCAACCGCCTTCGCGTGGCCGAGGTCGTGGCTCCCGCCGAGGCGGGTCAGGTAACCAGCGTGCGGGTCAGGCCACCACCTCCGCCCCGTCCGCGGCCTCCAAGCCCTCCTAGTCCATCCTTTCAGGTCCACAGCACGCCAGTGGGGGGCAGGGTCCACCATCACCTTCCCCACTGGCATACCATCACATCGGACAGGTGGGTCTTGGACATTGTCCGAAGGGGCTACTCCCTCCCCTTCGAGACTACCCCCCCAGCCATGCCACCTCAATGCCACCGCATGTCGGGGGATCATTTGGTGCTTCTTCGAAAGGAAGTTGCGGCCCTCTTGGCCAAGGGGGCCATCGAGCGCGTTCCGACCCCAGAAGTAGGGCGTGGTTGTTATTCCCACTACTTTCTGGTGCCCAAAAAGGACAAGGAGGACATGCGTCCTATCTTGGACCTCCGGAACGTCAATCGCTTCCTCCGGAAGGAGAGGTTCAAGATGCTCACCCTAGCTCAGGTCTTGACTGCCCTCGACCCTGGAGACTGGATGGTAGCGTTGGACTTGCAGGACGCATATTTTCACATCCCCGTCCTGCCGGCCCACCGGCGTTACCTGCGGTTCACGGTAGGCCTCGAGCACTTTCAATTCACCGAGCTCCCCTTTGGCCTTTCCAGTGCCCCTCGGGTGTTCACGAAAGTGATGGCGGTGGTCGCAGCTCATCTGCGCCGGGCAGGGGTTCCAGTCTTCCCTACCTCGACGACTGGTTGCTGAAGGCGGGCTCGTCCCAGGCAGTTGTCTCCCACCTCCAGACTACGGCCGGACTCCTGCACTCGTTGGGGTTCTCCATCAACGTGCCGAAGTCACACCTGATTCCTTCTCCACAGCTCCTTTTCATCGGAGCAGTTCTGGACACAACGCAGTTTCGGGCCTATCCTCCCGAACGGCGAGTCCAGGATATTCAGGCTATGATTCCGATCTTTCAGCCTCTATCCTGGGTTTCGGTACGGATGACCCTGAGGCTGCTGGGCCTCATGGCCTCCTGCATCCTGCTGGTCGATCATGCCAGATGGCATATGCGGGCTCTGCAGTGGGACCTGAAGTTCCAGTGGGCGTAGCATCAGGGGAGCCTGTCCGATTACGTCCAAATCTCGGAGGGAACTGCACGGCAGTTGCAGTGCTGGCTCTCGAACCGGCAATGGGTCACGGGCAGATCCCTCTCCCTTCCCCAGCCAGAGCACACAGTTGTGACGGATGCGTCCCTTCTGGGATGGGGCGGTCACATGGGAGAGGCGGAGATCAGAGGCCTCTGGTCTCCGGCGGAGTCCCGGCTCCATATCAACCTTCTGGAGCTCCGGGCGATCCGACTTGCACTGAAGGCATTCCTTTCCTCTGTCAAAGGGAAGGTGGTGCAGGTGTTCACAGACAACACCACCGCCATGTGGTACTGCAACAAACAAGGCGGGGTGTGGTCATGGACCCTATGTCAGGAGGCTCTGCGTCTCTGGACATGGCTGGAACATCAGGGCATATCCCTGATGGTTCAACACCTGGCAGGTTCTCTGAACGCCAGGGCGGACGAACTCAGCCGCAGGTGCATTATGGATCACGAATGGCGTCTTCACTCGGAGGTGGCGCAAGGACTCTTTCTACAGTGGGGAGAGCCTTGGTTAGATCTATTCGCCACCGAAGAGAACGCGCAATGTCATCAGTTCTGCGCGTTGGAATTTCCAAGGCGGCACTCGCTCGGCGACGCTTTTCGTCGCGAGTGGAGTTGCGGTCTGTTGTACGCCTTTCCGCCTATACACTTCTACCCAGAGTGTTGAAGAAGATTCGGCGCGACCGGGCCCAAGTCATCCTTGTGGCTCCGGACTGGGCTCGAAGAGTTTGGTATCCCGAGCTACTCAGTATGAGCGTCGATCCCCCGATCCGTCTGCCTCTTCGGGAGGATCTTCTGTCGCAGCAGCAGGGGACGGTCCTCCACCCGAACCTGTCCAGTCTCCACCTCCTTGCATGGAGATTGAGCGGTGGCAGTTGATTCCTTTCGACTTGCCTCCCGAAGTTTGTGATGTGATTCTGGCAGCCAGGCGTCCCTCCACTAAGGTGGTATTCGCCTGCAGGTGGAACAAGTTTGTGGCATGGTGCACAGCAAAGGCTGTGAATCCCCTTTCTGCCCCTCTTTCTGAGGTTCTTCTGTTCCTTCTTTCTCTGGCCCAACAGGGTTCTGCCCTGGGTACCATCAAGGGCTATCTTTGTGCAATCTCGGCCTTCCTCAGGCTTCCTGATCAGCCCTCCCTTTTCAAGTTCCCTGTTAACAGGTTTCTTAAAGGCATTACACACCCCTTCCCTCCTGTTCCGTTTGTGATGCCTCAGTGGGACTTGAACTTGGTTCTTACCTTTTTAATGTGCTCTCCCTTTGAGCCTCTACATAACTGTCCTCTTCGTCTTCTCACTCTGAAGACAGCCCTTCTGGTGGCTATCGCCTCCGCTCGGCGGGTGAGTGAGCTCCAGGCTCTTTCTTGCAAGCCCCCCTTTCTGTCTGTCCATCCAGACAAGGTTGTTCTTAGGACGCGTCCGTCCTTCTTGCCAAAGGTGGTTACTGCTTTTCACATCGGGCAGACCATCACTTTGCCCACCTTCTTTCCACCTCCGCGTCCTTCTAGAGAGGAAGAGAGGCTCCACCGTCTGGACCCAAAACGTGCGATTTCATTTTATCTAAACCGCACACAGCAGTTCCGGGTGGACGACCAGCTCTTTGTTGGCTACGTGGGCGCCAAAAAAGGTCGGGCGGTACACAAGCGGACCTTCTCCCGCTGGGTCGTCTTGTGTATCAAGGCCTGCTATTCTGTGGCTAAGAAGGAGCCCCCTGTTGGGCTACGTGCCCATTCCACCAGGGCGACAGCCGCCACCACGGCTTTGGGGCGTGGTGTCCCATTGCAGGACATTTGTCAGGCAGCTACGTGGGCCTCGCTGCACACGTTTATCAAGCATTACTGCCTTGACAGGCAAGTCCGGAGAGACGGCTTCTTTGGCCGTTCTGTTCTCCGAGACTTCCTCGTCTGATCTTTGTTCGCAGACCCACCACCGGGGTTGGTATTGCTGGGGTATCTATTCTAAGGTAAGGAATCTGTCACTAACGTGTCTCTTTCAGATGCACAAGTTACTAACTTGTGTAACGATATATCTGTAAGAGACAGTAGTTAGTGACCGATTCCTTACCACCCCACCCATCCTCCCCGTTCTGCAAACTGATTTCTAGGGTTAAGGACATCCCTTTCAGGGCCCTAGTTTTCAGACACCAGTGTCAGTTTCTTGCATGGCTCTGCGTTTCTGGCGCGGAAAATCGTGTACAGAACTGACGCCAGCGCGCATGGGCGGTGTCTAAGTACTGGCCGCGACGTCATCCCGGCGATCACGACGCCGACGACGGACGCGGAGGGGTACTGCTACGCAAAACTTTCCGGATCCAGCCTGACGCCTGGGGATATTCTAAGGTAAGGAATCTGTCACTAACTACTGTCTCTTACAGATATATCGTTACACAAGTTAGTAACTTGTGCTGTAGATCTAGTTTTCCTCTAACCTTTTAACTGACTAATATAATTTGTATGTCAGTACTAAATTTGATCCGGTGGTTCCCGTTGGGGGCACCGGAACTCATTTTTGGGGTCTGGCACTTATTTTTCTGCATCAGACATTCAACGAGACCAAGTGAGGGGAAAACACACACAGCAGAAAAATGGAGTAAGAAAGATGGAAAAACCGAAGAAGGGAGAAAGCAGGTACCCCCAAGATAAATGAGCAGGGGGTCTTTGATAGTGAATTAAAAAGGCATGAGGTGGATTTAGGACTACATAGCCTTGGTATTTGGCGCGCCTACATTGAATTGCATCAGCTGTGGGCTTCTGAGCAGAGCTTTGAGCATCAACATTCATTCTTTTACAAAATAAGCACAATTGAATGTTAGACCACAGTATAAAGAGAAACACTTGTATATAAGTATGCGCTGCGTGAAAGACACATGATGAGGCGGAGCACAAAAAATCATCTGTGGGTTGGTCTACGCTTATGATATGGCACACTTTTTTTTCAGTGGTTTTTGTTCTCTTATCCCATACAGGTTGCTGCGAGAGAAGAAATTCTTGCCAACGGGGGAAGTCTGTCCCATCATCACGGAGGTATTTTACTTCTAGCTGCTGCTTTTATAAACGTACTTTTCAAATTTGGATTTTTTTTTTGCACTTCCTTTTTATATGCGAGTCGTCAAAACTCATTGCTGATATGCTGTGATTTACCTTTCCTCTAATCCTTTTCTATTTACTAAATGATTACCCACTATAAAATGGCCCTCATTTGAGCTTTCGCTGCATTGTGAATAGAAACACACACCCCACCCTTTGTTGACTCACTGTACTATTTGTGTTTTAGTATTTAAATAAGGACTTCTGTGTCTGTATATGTGATCGCTGCTGGGAACATTCCTTTCAAGTACCAATAATTGCTTTTTCCTCATGTAGTGCCTTTGTGTTCTGTACTTCATTGAATGAAGGTTTATTTTGTAGATGCAATTTTTGTCTTTAATTTTGTTCTGACCTGTCATATTAAAACTTGTCACACTGGCCCTAGATCACTCTACTGGGCGCTCTTGGGATTTCTTTGAGAAGTGCTTCTATATCTATCTTTGACTCTCCCTATGATATTCCATTCTAGTACTATTGTCCTTATGACTTAAGTCACCTAAGATGAATGTACCAAGTTCATTTTTAAATTCCTCCCTGGGGTTTTTTCTACTGTTAATTCCTAATGGTATGAAAGCCAGGAGGCACCAATGTGAAGCTTGGGATTTTTTTATTTATATAATTTATATTGTATTGTTTTTTTTAAACAATACCACAACTTTACGTAGTACTCATCAGCATCATAGCGAGAAAGAATCTTGTACATCGCACTGATCTATGAGACTTCAGTCCAAACCCCGGCATACCAACCACTTCCCATATACTTTGTCATGTTTCTTGGGACTTCCCCTTGATGCATACGTTGGTTCTTCTTGTTTGGCATAGCAGTCCATTGACTGGTACTTGTTGGCGGTTTCACTGAAAGTGATGAGGCAGCTCACATCGGCTTCATTGAACACATTTCTTTTTTTTCTTTACTAATGGACATGGATGTGTGAACAATCGTCTGTAATCCACTTTATAGGCATATTCATACTCTCTCTTTTACAATATGTTGCCATGACTACCTTCTGTTTAAGCTTCTGGCTTTAATTAGTACCTGACCTATCATTCATCAGAGTACAGACCGGCTGACCTACTGTATGCAGCATAGCTCTAAGGCCTGTGATGACTTGATCCAGAAGCCCTTGAGTAGTGATTCTACTCTCAGAATAAACAAGTTTACAACTTCTATTTTATGGCTCTTTGATAGAGCTTGAGCAAGCATTGTGGTGAGCGAGAGACAGTAGAACAAATTAGAAATGATTAAGTAGATTCTTAATAGAAACCCACCAGAGACATGAGTGAAATGCTTTATCTTTACCGAAAAAATGGATAAGTGCAAACTGCATATGATGAGCCGCTTGTTGGTAATGCACACTGACATCCATTAAGTTACATACAGCTAAATTACTATTGAGGTTAGAAAATGGGTGTAGCCAGGTCTAAGTCTATGGAGTGGACAAGGGTAGGCATTTCTGATGATGTCCAATACGCATGAAAGAGTAAATCAAGCTGCACTTTGACTCGTAATATAATACTTATTTCTGTTGTGGTGTGTGTATTAGGAACTTTGTAGAACAAGCATTTGCAATGCAATAGGTCTCGCATTTGTTGGAGTTGGAACTATTGGCATAGTAAATGGCAATGTGTTTTTAATTATGTTTTTTTGTTTGCAGTGGAGTGAGCATATATCACACAAATGAGGCCTGCCTATCTTTTTTGCCCACATGCAAAAACGGTTGCCCAATGCTTATTATAGAAGCAGTAAAAATGATGGAAATAGGTGTATGGTGTGTTTTTTTATTTTTTATTCCACCAGCGTAAAGTTACTGTAGTCTAGCCCCTGTTTCTGGTGGCACAGCTCTCGTGATGTGCGAGTGCTGATTGG
Organism: Calotriton arnoldi; assembly: GCA_963921515.1. Classification (NCBI taxonomy): domain Eukaryota; kingdom Metazoa; phylum Chordata; class Amphibia; order Caudata; family Salamandridae; genus Calotriton; species Calotriton arnoldi. Next base: position 4,455,066 of record CAWUFW010000128.1, on the reverse strand, counting down.
GCCCTTCGGTGAAAGACTTATAACTGATCCCTCAGTCATTGTGTGTTAACAGTCTTATAGATGTGCACAACACAAGTGTGCGCACTATTAGCTAACAAGTGTGAACGCAGTACTACTGAAGCAACATTTGGTCTTTTGAACAATACAGGAGCATGGGTTAAATGTTTGCAATCTTTCCAGTTTTGCACTAAAGGATGCGCTGTGTGTAGTTGCTTTTCTACAAGGAAATTAGCGTATTTTTCAACAGAAAGGGTATGCCAAATCAATATGATGTGATCAAAGAAATCTTTCTAGATGTGGAAAACAAATGATTCATTTGCACACGAGGCAAAGAATACAAAAGCAAACGCACATTTTAACTTTCAAAGGAATCCAGACTACACTTCATATTTTAATAGCAAAAGCCTTCTGAAGCAAAGTGTTTTTGATAACATACTTCCAACCAAAATCGAGCTAAAGGCTACTGATCTCATGACAAACTTCCCAACAATTCCTTGCTTACAAGATTGCAAGTCAGATTTACTCTCTGCACTCTGTCATAATCATTATTGCTCAACACGGCTCCAGCGGCCTCTTAACACCCATGAAAATAAACAGTTTAAGGTCCAGAATTCACTGACAAGAGGTTACATTGGCCTCAAGGTGCATTCTATACCGGATAGATTGTAAAGAAAGCAATGCAAACTGGGCGAACAGTCCATCTGAAAACCCATCGATCCGAGGCGGACTGAAATCTTGTGTACTAGGCTGCCCTGCCCACAACACCGATGCCGGCCCGAGTTTCCCAGGGCTGGTGTAAGCCCCCTCATCCCCTCAACAACGTTATGTAAATTTACTGTTGTTCCAAGAGACGGCCCATGCCCTCTGACATCTGCGGCGGGGAGCTGATAAGAGCCCTGACACCACCCCACCTCCCCCCGCTCTGCAACTCGCACGAAACAGGCCCAAAAACACAGCTGTTCGTAAGTTTGAGAACTACATACCAGAGAGGGTATCACATGCTCCGGATCCATGCTTGGCAGCACCGGGGATGCCACAAACAGTAAATATTCCCGGATGAACTCCCCGGCTTCTAAGGGCCTTGGGCCTCAGCGATTGTCGGAACATTTTATTTATTTATTTATTTATTTTATGCGTTTTTGTATAGCGCGGACTTTACCCGAAGGTGTCAGAGCGCTTCACATTAGGAACAGTAACATTACATGAGGAGAAAATCGCAAGTGACATAATACAAAAGCAAGCGTTACATTACATGAAGAAAAAGTGACAATTGTGCAAATAACAAAAACAAAATACAAAAAGAGGTAGCAAATGATACGTTACAAGAGGAAAAGGTGACAAGTGTGCATGATACATAAGATACAAAATACAAATATAGATATAATACTGCAATAAGTGGCAGACACTCTCAGAATACACTGGGAAGGCACTTCTATAGGCATGGAGTACAGAATTTCCTATAGTGGAAGAACTTCCTTGAGGGAGTAGAGAGGGCGTGAATTAGGTTTGGAAGTGTCTTTGGAGAAGGAGAAATTTTAGGTCAGTTTTGAAGGACCGGGAAGAGGTGGTGGTCCGGAGCTGAGGCGGAAGTGAGTTCCAGATTCTCACTGCGTTGCCTGAAAAGGATTGGGGGCCATCGATCTTTCCTTTTTGAAAGTGGGAGGTTCAAGCAATAGGTTTTCCGCATTACGTGATGGTCTAGAGCCTCCCGAGAGTTTGTTTGTTCGTCAAGTAGCGAGGAGTGGAGGAATGCAAGGCTTTGTGGGTGATACAGGCAGTCTTGTAGATGGATCTTGCCTCGATGGGAAGCCAACGGAGGGAGGATAAAATGGGTGTGATGTGGTCGCTTCTTTTGGCCCCATATATGAAACGAGCTGCTGAATGGAGCACAGATTTGAGGGGGACAGGTGGGATTTGGGGAGGCCAGTAAGAAGAGAATTGCAGTAGTCCAGCCTAGAGAGAACCAGCGATTGGACCAGGGTCTTTCGGTCTTGCTCTGGGAAGAAGCGTCGAATCCCCCAGAGAAAGCGCAGTTGGTATCGAGCAGACTTTGCAATGGAATTGATGTGGGAGAGTAGATTGAGTTTTCTGTCGAGTATGACACCAAGGGATTTTGCGCTGTCGACAATGATAGGTTTAATGTTAAGTAGATTCATCTGATCCATCCATGATTGAACCGGAGGAGGAGAGAGTGAGGAGGAGAGGAGGAGGAATTCAGTTTTAGAGGGATTCAGAATCAATTGATGAGTTATCATCCAGTTTTGAATGGAGTCGAGAGTAGAGTTTAGGATGGAGAGATCGTGTGTGGAGGACACCTTGAGGTAGATTTGAGTGTCGTCCGCATAGAGATGATAGGGGATCCCAGATTTACTTAGGAGATTTCCCAATGGTTCCAAATAGAGGTTGAACAAAGTGGGTGCAAGTATAGAGCTTTAAGGAACACCTTGACCTACCGCCAAAGGAGATGAAAGACTGTTCGCTATTTTGATCATTTGGGATCTATCAGAGAGGAAGGAAGCAAACCATTTAAGCACTGTGCCTTCCATGCCCATTCTCTGTTGAAGAGTGTTAAGGAGGGTGTTGTGATTGACAGTGTCAAAGGCTGCAGAAATGTCAAGGAGGATTAGAAGACAAGACTCCCCTGAATCAAGTATCCGCGGTGCGTCATCGATCACTTGCAGCAGGGCTGTTTCAGTGCTGCAGTTTTGAATGAAGCCAGACTAGAAATTGTCAAGAAGATCATTGTCCTTGATATGACGGGAAAGTTGTTTCGCTACACATCTTTCAGTGATTTTCGCAAGAAAAGGTAGGTTAGTGATGGGGCGGAAGTTGTTGAGGTCATTCGCATCGGCAGTGGGTTTTTTAAGAAGAGGGGTAACCTGCCCAGTTTTGAAGGGAACAGGAAGGGAGCCTTGACAGAGGGAGAGGTTAACCAGAGCGATCCAATAGGAAAGAGAATGGGTGAAGAAGTCGATTGCAATGGCACTAGGGATGGGGTCAAGAGAATGGTTGGAGGGCTTTGTTTCGAGGATGCATTTGCGGAGGGCATCTTCAGGGATGGAGTCAAAGTTCTGCCAAATGGCTAGGGATTTGCGTTCCTCTGGAGGGGTAGGATGACTGACCTGATCCACAACTAATTTCACTTTTTCGTCAAAGAATAAAGCGAATTCCGCTGCTTTCTTTGTAGAATCCTCCAACCTGGTGGTTGGGGGAGGGCCGTTTGGATTCTTGATGAGGTCGAAAAGTTTTTTGGGTCTATTTTTGGCTGAGTCGAGGAGGGTTCTGAAGTGCGATGCTTTTTCAAGGAAGATGTGCTTGTGATACTTGGATCTTGCTGATCGAAGCGTGACCAAATTATTGGTGGAGGCGCTTGTCTCCATCGTTTCTCCAGGATTCTTAGGTACTTCCTTTCTTCATAAAGGGATTTGTTGAACCAAGGTGCTGAGGGAGTAGGCCTTTTCCTTTTGCTTTGAAGAGGAGCGACGTTGTTGATTTCAACTGCAAGGACTGAGAGGCATTGGGAGGTGAGTTCATTTACATCCAGGTTCGGGTCTAGCCTTGGAAGTGATAGCAAAGCCGAATCACAGAGGGTACCGAGGTCGATATTTTTCGTGTTACGGAACCATGAAGTAGTCCTCTTAGGTTGGCCGAGTGTTATAGAGTGTGATAGGTGAAGAGAGAATGGGATGAGGAGGTGGTCAGACCAGTCTACATGAATAGGGGTAGCGATAGTAAGCATGTCCGCTTTAGAAATAACAAGGTCCAGGATTGAGCCCTTGGAGTGTGTTGTTTCTGTGCAGTGTTGGATAAAATTGTTTGCGGAGAGAAAGGTGGCCAGCATATTCGCAGAAGAGTCATCCAGCGAGCCCCAGTGGAGATTGAAGTCACCCACGAAAATCTGATTGTCACTTTGCGAGTATTGGTCGCTGATGAAGTCAGTGAGTTCCTCCATAAACGAAGGGCCGCTGCCAGGCGGGCGATAAATGGCATGGAATCTGAGGGGTGAGCGTTGGTGAAATTGAAGCTCAAGAGATAGGCATTCAAAAGTGCGGAAGGAACTGTTAGGAAAAGCCTTGAGTTGAAGGGAGTTTCTAAAGATGACTGCAACACCTCCCCCAACTTTGTCTATTCTGTCATTTCTCAATATAGAATAGCCTGTGGGTAATAGGAGATCAAACATAGAGTGAGAGGTATCGTTGAACCAGGTCTCTGTGAGGAAGAGCATGTCGATATTGTGAAGGGTGATGGTATCGGAGATTTCAAGTTTGTGTTTTATTGCAGATCTGCAGTTGTGGAGCAGACAGCGCAACTCTGCCGAGACTGTTTTGGTGACAGGGGCACTTGGGCTATGAGGGGGATAGGGATATTGTACTTATATGAGGGTGCTCAGGAAGATTTGGGTGGATGATTGGTTCTGACAGAGGAACAGAGACACACACTGCATTTGTAGGGAATGAAGGTGGCCGCAAGAGAGCAGGCAGCGCGGACGGGAAAGGAGGAGAATAGCACCCTGGTCACCCCCTACTGCTCGGCCACTATCTTGCCCAGGCACTGCTGATACCGGGCAGAGCTTGAGGCCCACGAGCGTGCGCAAAAAGTTGTGCAAATACAGAGCATTATCTTCCGATTTTAAAGTTGATTCTGCACAGAAAACGCGTTGCTTGACACACATTCAGTGATGTCGGCTTGCCTGAGTCACAGACGGATGCGCTTCACAGTAAATCAGCAGGAGTGCGCGCCATGAGGTCCCCTCCGTTCTCAAGCTGCCCAGATGTTAGAAGATAGCGAATGCGAAAAGGGGGGGGACATGGGGCGGAGCAGGGAAACTTGGACAACACGAGGGAAAGAAATTGTTCACTACATACGCCATATCTTGGGATGAATGAGCGCGGCGGACGTAAGGCACGGAAACACATAAAGAAGAAACGTAGTCCCCAAACGGAGAAATAAACATGTATAGTGTAATGATGTATTACTTGGTCGGTGCTGCATGGCGGAAACTGGAAATGAGAAGGAGGGACAAAGACGGCGGATTGCCCAATGGAAAGGAAGTATTTTTAAAGGACACCAACCAAGACAAATAAACGCAATCGGCAAGGAATGGGTGGAGTTCAACTCCCAAAGCATACACAATAGGTCGCTAAGCGATCAGCGTAAGCGCTGTGACGCTTGACCTAAAAATGAAAAGAAACAGTTGTGAATTTTCTTTTTCCATATTGCGAAAAAATACACTTTGGAAAGAGCCGTGAAAGAAATCTTTTTTTCTCTTGACCATGTGCATGTTCCCTGCTCAGAACTTGTCAGAATGCTCTCTGTTTCTTTGAATTGTATAAATTTTTCTGTTCATATTTCGCCAAAGGAAATTTGAGCGCACAACATAATGAAATGTACTTGAGTTGGGATAAACTGCACATTATGCATAGTCGTAGTTTACAAAAGGATTATGTTGACCAAATTTTACTGAATCTTTATGAATCTCAACCCAAAAAGTTCTACCACACTCTTCCTGGGCCTTTAATTAAAATAACAAAACTAATACTCATCAGAATATCAGTTATGTTTCAGAGATTATAATTATCAGATGACTAGAACGTGTATTTAATTATTTTGAGCTACATGAATTAGGGGCCTATTGGCTTAGCTGGTACTTATAAATTAAAGTTGATCTAATATCGAGGCAACCATGAATTTCATTTTGAATTGTAACACTTTTTATTATACTTCCTTTGTCATTGTTAATATTGTATGCATGGCAGGATAGTTCACTACTCGAGTTTTTCATCAGCATTTGTTGTCACTGAAGATGCCCCCGCTTGTCACTTTCCACTGTGGCTTGGCTGGTCGTTGTAGTGCCTCTTCGAAGTATCTAAATGGCAGAGAGGCTGGCTCTGCCTTGAAGCTGTCTCTTCATTTAATTGGTGAGATGCTTCACAGGCATCGAGTTATTTCAGCCAGAGCAAGCAGCTCAGAATACTCGGGAATACTTAGGTTCAGACTCTGGAAACCACCCAACAGATGTGTGCAAATCACCACCACGAGTACTGACTGGAAGCCATCAGTACTTATGTACTGTCTAGGGGAGCTGGACCCTGGCCAATCTATCAAACAGGAGTTTTCTTTTTAGCAAAATCCTTTTTTAGAAAAAGGTCTCATTCCTTTTTTACAGAAAGATGACCACACCTTTTACGTGTAAGTAAAAGACATGTTACTTGAATTTTTTACAAGTGACATCACCCTCAGTGTATAGTAAAAAGTCAGTGTTATATATGCTGGGTAGGCTACCACAAAGCTGGCACTATTCTGTTAAACAGTCAAAGGAGACTTTGACAAGGAATAAGAGTAGGTATTTTAGGTAGTGAGCCAGCCAGCAACAGTGTAAGACTCTATTGGGGATTAGTAGTGCTGGCACTCTTTATGGTCTCTGAGTTCAGAGGTCACTTTGTGAATAATTTTAACTAGGGAACCTTCACAGGAAACAACTGAAACAAATCACAGTTTGGCACAGAGAATAGGAGTGTCGCAACTTCCGTCCTTGGACTTATGATCAATGGGATATACAACAGGAAAAATAATTAATACCAAAAGTTATTCAGTTCTCAATTGTCACTGTTAACCAATTGCAATAAAGGCGGTTGACCTGAAGATGCGCTGTTTGTCTTGCCCGTAATAATGCAGGTTCAGACACTAAGATAAATGCAGCACGTTTATTCCATAACAGGAGCAGCTTGACACACACTGCATGCATCCCTCTGGCTCTCTTATAGCTGTCTCCCATTCTCCACATTCCAGAAAATGTTCCCCCCCCAATGTTCCACTAAGAATATTAACTAAATGCAACAGTGTAAAGGGCAAGAGAAGAGATCACATCGTCCTTTTTTTAAGAAAATCTAGATCTATAAACACCAAATGAAATGTAAACCAATATTATATAAAAATACATTATAGTAAAAGATAAAAAGCATACACAGCAGGACACTTTTATCAAAACTTTACAAAATCCTTAAATTTGGCTGGAGTATGTGTAACACGCACACTTCTTTCAAACTATACTTTCTGAAGACATGTTATTCCCCCCCAATTCATCTTCACTCTTCTAATTCACATCCCCAGTTGTGCTGGGCTTTTCAGGCCCCAGATCACTAGTCATTTTTGTACATTTCCAACAACATCTGAACTACCGCCTGAAGTTGTTTCACTAATAGCAACATCAAGAAAACACATTGTCTTCACTCCTACTTACAACATGTGCCTCGGAACACAATTCTACTGAGGTCACAAACCTTTCCTCCTCCACTGCCTTATTAAAGACCTCCAAAACTTTGACAATATCAAACCACCTAGCTAATCATTTACCTAACACTGTTGGAAATTTAATTCTAACTAGATCTCCTATTCTCAATTTTTGACTTCAACACAACATGTGGTTCTCTCCATTTCTTCTCATTTTATGTTCATATTTTTCCAGAAAATCCATGACTTTGGAAAAATGAATATCCCTTCCTTATTATTTTTCTCTCTGAGCCACTTAGGAACTAACTTCTATCCTGATTTTCTTTCCTCTCAACATCTCTCTAAGAAGTTGGGTTTTGGTTGAGGGAGGGGAAACCCTTTTCAAGCAACAACGTCAATCTTTGCTTATCTTATGCTTAGCCCTTTGGTAGCTTGGCACAAAAGCAGTCCGGCTTAACGGATTTGTGCAGCACGCAAACAGTATTAAAGTGAAAACACAACACAAGAAAAATCCCATACCAATTTAGAAAAGTACAATTTAATTAAAAAAAATTACACCTATACAAATTTAATCCAATCTGTAGAACCAGAGTTGTGAACTTTTTTAAAGTTTAGTGAAAACTAGCACTTATAAGATCAAAGCGCCAGCCGTCAACATCTAGTCGTGCGAAATCGGGACAAAGCCAAACATTATGGCCGATCGTGATGGAGCAAGGTTTAGATACACAAGGTGGTTTGGGCCCGCTCTCGGCCTACCTCTGGACATATAAGACATTTTTAAGAAAAGTTCCTGTGAAGGTAAAGTTTCAGTGTGGCAAGGCAGCGGTGGTGTCTGAGGAGTAAGCGTCTTCAGTGGGTAGTCTCTGGAAGAAGTTGCAGTGAAGGTTTGTACGTTCAGACTTTGTCACTTTTTTTGAAGTTGAAAATCTCCAGGAGGACGAGGCTACAGGCTGTGGCGATGGCCAGATACCGTTGCTGGGAGGTCCAGCTGAATAGGTCTGCTGCAGAGAAGAATGTAGCAGGAGCTATGACTAAGTCAGGCCGATCGGTGATGCGCCTCGGGCAGACTGGAGAGCAGGTAGGTCCCAGTCTCCTGTCTGTTCTCAGGCTAATTTTGGTGGAAGATTTTCTAAGTCCCAAGTTTCGGGTTTTGACTAGAGGAGCACCACTTCCAAGGGTCCAGGACTCGTTGGGCCCATCTTGGAGGCTCAGGACTCACTCCAGACAGAGGCCAGGTGCAGAGTTCAAGGTCTCTGTAGCTTATGTCCCTTTAGCTCACACAGAAGTCCAGCCAACTAGCCCTTATAGTCACTCTGTTAGTCCTAGGATCAAGCAGCAAGGCAGGCATCAAGCAGCAATGCAGCCCTCTCTTAGCAGCAGTGCAGTCATCTGACATACAAAGCAGGCCTCAAGCAGCAGGGCAATCCTCTGAAGTGTAAGTGGGACAGGGAACAGCTCTGCCTCACCAGCCCATCCTGTCAACAACTAGTTGCTTTTTGTCTCACTGGGAGGAATACACAATGGCCAACTGTCAACTACTCAGTCATGTGACCCAGGATACTGGCTGCAGGCACCAAATGGTTATGACAAGAAAATGCCAACTTCCTAAAAGTGACCGTTTCAGAATTGTGACTTAAAATCCAACTTTACCATTAAAGAGGATTTTAAATTACAATTATTTTGAGACCAAGCATGACATTTCTACCAGTTCAAAGGTTAGCATTTATTAAATGTAATAAGATGACCCAATGTTATCCTATTGGAGAGGTAGGCCTCACAGTAGTGAACATCCAATTTGGGAGTTTTTCACTATAAGGACACGTAAAACTTAAATACATATTTCCTACCTTTTAAATATGGTGCACCCTTTCCTACAGTATGTTTAGGGCCTATCATAGAGGTAAATTATATGTATTAAAAAGGGAGGTTTAGGCCTGGCAAAAGGTTTATTTTGCCAGATCGAATTGGCAGTTTAAAACTGCACACAGGCTGCAATGGCAGGCATGAGGCATGGCTTAAAGAGCTACTTAAGCAGGTGGCACAAAAAGTGCTGCAGGCCCACTAGTAATTCATTTACAGGCCCTGAGCGCAAGTTGTACCACTTCACTGGGAACTTATAAGTAAATTAAATTTGCCAATTGAGTGTAAGCTAATTTTACTATGTTTAAAGGAGAGAGCGCAAGCACCTTAGCACTGGTTAGCAGTGGTAAAGTTTGCAGCGTCTTAATGCCAACAAAAACTAACTTCAGAGAACAGGAGGGTTGAGGGCAAAAGGTTTGGGGGAATACTACGCCAAAGACTGTCCAGTCTAATAATTTCAAAAGCAGATGATCCCGCAGCCAAGTTGGGAGAAATCCAGTATGTAAACAAAGTGGCTTGCAAAACATTCCTCCAAGGCAATCCACTCAACTGCAAACTGGAATGATCCTTTTACCACCCTATTAACGCGTTCCATCTGACCATTGGAATGCAGGTGATAATTTGCCACCCTTTTGTACATGACACCATATCTAGCAAGGAACTCACCCAACTTCTTACTTATAAACTGAAGACCATTAACCAAGTTTCCTACAAAACAATGTTCTCCAAATATTCTACATTTGTATTAGCATATGCCTTCTCCACCATTCTCACGGCAGGCCTTTTTGTGAAATAATTAATTAAAAGCAATAGCAAAGGCTTATTTGCTAGAAATAACAAACTGATGCACAATGTCAATTCCCAGTTTCCCTATTGACCTTTGGTGTAATCAACAGGAGGTAAATCAGTCTCACCGGATCGTGTCATTTTGTAACTGCTGGCACATGGTTTTCATTCTCTCACCCACTCATCCATC